>JAYESA010000016.1:66419567-66979567 GCA_036927795.1 Iris macrosiphon
GAGTCTGGGTAAGAGTTGGGTCTAGTTTTGGACGATACAGGTCACTGTATTAATTTAATTAGAAATTAATGCGCAGGGTGTTTTCTAATTAATTAGAAATATACAGGGTTATGATTGGGTGGAACGCAAACATCATTGACGTAATATACTAAGAATAGAATAATAACATAATTTGGTTTGGACAAAACAGGTTCCAGCTGGGTCTCTAATTTTGATTGGAACGGACAAGGGTACAGGTTTGGAATTTAATTGGATTTTAGCACGGACATTTGTAACGATATTTGTATGACTAAAATGAGGCTCATAACAGAGTATTTGTGAGTTACACAAAGTTTAGAATAGTAGACTGGCATGTGTCACGCCCCAATCTCCCGCAAGCTCAATAGTTTCCGCTGAACGTGAATCACCATGTTGCAGCTCTCCTGCAAGACAATCGTTCTCATCGGAACGTGATGCCGTACGAGCCTGGAGTTGCGCTCGTACAAGGCGATGTTGTCAAACACAAAAGTTATCATCGAAGTGACCAAGTTGCAACGAAAGACAAGTATTGTGTACCAAGCACACATCAGAGTAACACGCAGCGAAGTTCTCGATAGGGTCCAAATAAAATGCCACAAAGGCGATTGCCTCAAAGGCGATGAAATACTCTTGCTCTTTCTCTAGCCTACAAAGGTACTTACAGTTCATACATCATGTCACGTATATCCAAGCAGTGCCACTACACCTACGTACCTGAAATAATGCCCACAAACGTGGGTCAGTACACAGCCGTACTGGTGAGCGGGGTAACCCACTCGTCTAAGCTGACACTAAGTAAAATAGTGAATGCAAACAGTTATATGGTGATCTTTCTAGTTGAATCCTAGATTCATTTCATGGCATAGGGGTGACATGTTAAGAAAAGCTATAAAGCAGTTTAAGCATGCAAGTATTCAATTCAATCCAATCGACAAGCAATATATAACCAACTCGAAGGAAAATAGCATGCAAAATATCCTACTCAAACCCAAGCAACAACGATAACATATCGAACCATCAACCAAGCCTCAATATCCATCCTCAACCAAAACTTACAATCCAATCTCAAGGTGCACACTCTTGTTGAGGCAAGGTGGCCGCGCCTACACGAAACACAAACCAACCAAAGTAAAGCAAACCAACTCTTATCTATATGAAGTCACTGGCAAAGCCATAAAGGATATATTCCAAGCATTTGCGGCGTACCCTATCAGCCCGGGTAGCAAGCCCCGCTGGAGGTCCCGTAATGCATCGTGAGTAGCACGAATCAATATTTCCCTCCGGATCGATACGGTCCCAGTGTCCCGAGAAGCCGTTTCGAGAAAATGCCAAAACTTGTGCACAAGTTGTCCGTGACATGCAACACTAAGTAGGTATGACGAGAGGATCGAACATTCTCGCCCCACCAAGCGATCCTAGACTCGTTCAACCAATAATCCAACCAAAACATCCATAACCATTCTTCCAACATATTGCCCAAGGCACAAATCAAGTTATTCCCATAGGCACATGCCTCTTCTCAACACAGTATTTCAAATGGGGCAACACCATTCTTAAACTATCCCATGGCATAATGCCCCAAAAGTGGCACAATGCCCGCGCCGATGCAGTTGTTCGGTTTCGAACCATAACTTCTCCCTTTGCTAGACAAAGCACCCAAGTGATACTCGTGCACGGATGTACATTCGCTCGCCCGAATTCACGATGTTCCCAATGCCTCATTGTATCATTTCAACTGTCCAAGCATAATTCCAATCATTCAACCAACTGCCTCAAATGTAATATCCAACTCTAGCTTCAACTATTCAACGTGAAAACCAATTCAAGCCACAATCCTATCCAAGCAAACGACGTACACTCTATGCACGCCTCAGTGTAGTGATTCTCAATATTTCAGTCCAAGTGTTCAAGCCTTTACGTGTGTTCTATATTATTAGGCATGAAGGAGTAGAGGAGAAGGGAAAGAGCCCACTCATAATGTTTGATTCCGTTAAGTATCATGTCCTGCCGATACGGCCGATTCCTTGAACCCGTGGTCCGATGCAAAGCGCGATCTACTCAACTGGTATTACCATGCAAGAAGGCCGTGCTCTACAAATCATCAGATCGATCGAACTAAAGAAGACGGCATTATCACTCTAATCCAGCTATCTCAGTACTGTTCTGAATAAACACATGAATCCTATCGAACTCCGGTAGCCATCTGCACATGAAACCAACTCAATCAATACTTCTTCCCAAATCCAACAAATCAAATATAATCAGCTATTGTTTCATTCAATCCGACTCAGCGTAATGTACCGTGCGGTTACGGGGCGTTACATCATGTCTAGGAGAGGTATGTGAACTTTGTTTGAGGATAACAATCAGTGTAGTGCTCTAAATATTGATATAATGGTAATGTGCACTAAGCAATATAAGATATTGCATAAATAATTTAAAATACTATAATTAATTCCTAATTTGTTAAAATAATCTTAATTTCTCTATCTAAGCTGAAATCTGGTCGGGGGAGTTTACAATCTACCCTCCTTAGAGTATGTCGTCCTCGAAATTAAAACAGACATATAGTGAAAACTATAGATTGATTTGAAATATTTAGGACATACCCAGGCCTTCGAATAGATGGGGGAAACATTGTCGAATATCCTCCTCTAATTCCCAAGTTGACTCGTCTGGTGCATGATGCCTTCATGCTATACGAACTAGAGGGATAGTCTGACCTCGCAACACCTTCTCGCTTCTGTCTAGGATCTCTACAGGCTCCTCCTGGTACGATAAACTCGGGCCGACAGTGATCTCCGAGTGGTCAAGCACATGGCTCGGATCTGAAATGTACCTCCTCAGTTGAGATACATGGAAGACGTCATGCACTCCTTCTAATATTTGTGGTAAGGCTAATTTGTAAGCAACTTCTCCGATGTATTCCAACACATCGAATGGTCCGATGTACCTCGGACTCAGTTTTTCTCTGCCTCCAAACCTGATAGTCCCTCGGATAGGCGAGATCTTTAAAAACACATGCTCTACAACTTGGAATTTTAGGGGTCGTTGATGTATGTTTGTCCAGTACTTTTTTCTGTCCTGCACTGCTCGCAGGTATCCTTGGATCTTCTTTACCTTCTCTACCGTACGAACGACCAATTCTGGTCCTAGGATCTGTCTTTCGCCTACATCGCTCCAACATACTGGAGAACGATATTTTCTACCATACAATGCTTCATAGGGAGCCATCTGAATGCTCGCTTGATAGCTATTATTGTAGAAAAACTCAACCAAATGTAAATGGTCTTCCCATGATCCACTGAAATCAAGCATGTATGCCCTCAACATGTCTTCCAGTGTCTGAATGGTGTGCTCGGACTGTCCATCTGTCTGCAGGTGATACGATGTGCTGAACTTTAGGCGGGTACCAAGACTCTCTTGCATACTTCGCCAAAAGTAAGATATAAACCTCGTATCCCTGTCAGACACTATACTGACTGGCACTCCATGCAGACGCACGATCTCTCTCATATACATGTCTGCTAAGACTTCTGTAGATTGTCCAACTCTAAAGGTTAAAAAGTGGGCAGCCTTGGTGAGTCGATCTACGATCACCCATACGGCATTACGACCACTAGGACTCCTTGAAAATCCTGTAACGAAGTCCATAGTGATGTGCTCCCACTTCCACTCAGGTATTGGGAGTGGTTGAAGTAGACCTACGAACCTCTGATGTTTAGCCTTGACTTACTGACACACCAGGCATTTTGCCACAAAACGGGCTATCTCTCTCTTCATTCCATGCCACCAATAGTATTGTCTCAGATCTTTGTACATCTTTGTGCCACCTGGATGGATAGAGTATGTTGAGTTGTGAGCCTCTGACATCAGCTCTTCACGAAGTTCTCCATTCGGGACATAAAGACGATTTCCATATCTTAAAGTCCCATCTTCGTGTATGTGCAATCCTGTCTGTATTCTGTCCTCGGTCCTTTGTAGAAGTTTTTGGAACCTGGCATCTGTTGGCAGGGCAGCCTTGATTCTCTCGACCAATGTTGATTGCAACTGGTAATTTGACAATTGGCCGTCAACTCCTGGCATAATGACCTTTATACCCAACTGCTCTAGATCTCTTAATAGATCTTGTTGGGTGATCAGAAAGAATGCCATGGGTTTCCTGCTTAGAGCGTCAGCTACTACATTGGCCTTTCCTGGATGGTACTACAGATCGATCTCGAAGTCTGTCATCACCTCGAGCCAGCATCTTTATCTCAGGTTTAGGTCCTTCTGGGTGTAGACGTACTTTAGGCTCTTGTGATCAGTGAATATCTCCACTTATTCTCCGTATAGATAGTGTCTCCAAAGCTTCAAGGCAAAGATGACTGCGGCAAGCTCCAGGTGTCACGACCCACACCCGGTTTAGGGGCACGAGTGCGTGGGTACGTCCAGCCTACGCCGTAGCATCGGCGGTAGAACGCTGTCTAGGTATTGCTACTCTCTAACTAATGTCACGCAAATATCCAATCTCCATTAGGAGGCACGGATGACACAATTAGATGAACATATACTCAATCACAGGATTACAGCACGATAAGATTTCGAATAATAAAACTAAAATTAAACACAACACAAGTCCACAAGAAATAACTTAACTTAACAATATCCAAGAATCATCAAACTGCCGGAGACAAATCCGGTACCAAATAGCCTAATTAAATCACTAACTAAAAATAGTAACTTCCGACTAGACCTTCCAGAATCACAACTACCAAGTCTGCAGCTACTCACCATAGTCCATAAAGTGTCGGACAGCGGTCATCTAAGGCATAGTCTGGAAAAAAATGTTTCCAGTCAGGAAGGAGCAAAGCACAATCTCAAATAACAGTTCCATTAATTGATAATGTCTATAATACAATAAAACATGTCATGCTAGCTACTGAGAAGAAAATAGAATAAATGTAATAACAGTTTAAGAGAGACAGGCAATGTAAAGAGACAGGCAATAGGCAATATGATACAGTCAGTGCATGCATGAAAATGAAAAGAAAAATGAACAGTATCATATACGGGTGATGTAGTATATGATCTAAAATAGAGAACTGTAACCATTCTAAGTGTTTGAAATTGTAGTTTCAAAATGTGATCGGCTTGGGACATGTACAATTGCTACAGTCTGGCTAATCATGCGTGAGGCGAATGATTAACACCAATAATATAAACTTGTACGATAGGTATTTGATCACATTTCTCACTAGCAATTTTCCCGCCCCCAACTAGTACTGTGGATCCAACCATGACACGTCACGATACACGAGCAAGTCAAGTCTATAATGTACGATGTCTAAATATACATGTCGTGTACAATGTCAATACGATAATAATTGTAACATCTCATGACTGTAAATCCAGGCTATACTAGTCCGTGTAACACAGTGTCAAAGATTCAGTTGTAATATTTCAAGATCATTGAACTTATAGCAATTATCAAGAATTGGAAATTATCAGAGAATGTACTTGCCTTGGTCCTTAGCTGGTATTTATGGATGTCATGTTCCAGAGTATCCCCTGGTAAACCAACAGTATAAACACATCACAATATGACATGTGTATCAGAAGCTATCCTAACACACAATAGAAATACATTGGTCTTAGGGCTACGCTAGGCAGGGCACTAGTCAACTAGGGTCATCTAGTAGGGATATATAAATATAAACATCTCATTAACTAGTATATATAATTTTCATCCATTACAATTACAGATATATGTATAAATATATATATATACTTTAAAATAAATGATTCTTGTATGTATATATAAACATAATAATTTATACTTACAATATTTTATACATGCACCAATTTAAAGGTATCTACAATATATATACATATATATTCCTTTTAAAATTATATATTTGATTTATACTAGTGTATACTCACATATATGCCAAAAATACATTATAGATATATTATTAAATTCTAAAACACATTTTTAATACATGTTTAACTTTTAATGAAAATAAAATATACATGTATAATACACAAAAGAATATATATATGTATACTAGTTATATATGCTAATTTACAATTACCAACATATACTGAAATATATATACTATGCTAATACAATTGATTTCTAATAATTAAATAATATACAATTTACATATTTATACATTTTTACCAAAAATACTACATATACCAAAATATTATTTAATATGTATACGTTAAATACCTACACATTAAATAATATATACTAATACATATACTACTAACATTAAATTAAATACGTATTTATACCATTTATTGAAATACATAAAATACCTTACATTTATTATATATATACATTTACAAATTAATTACACTAATTATACATATGCTAATTCCCACATTAATTAAATATAAATACCTTACATTTTATATACAAATTAATGAAATACATATACTAATTCCCACATATATATATACATAAACATTTGATATATATATATATATATACATATATATATATATATATATATATATATATATAGATATATATATATAAAGAGGGAAGGAGAGAGAGAGAGGCTTACAGAGGGGGTCGCCGGACTTCGCCGAGGGGTCGCCGGAGTTCTGAGGAGCAGCGGGGTCGGGGTGCTCGCCGGCCGGAGACAGGACGGGTGCGCAGGGGGCGTCGGTTTGCCGGCCGGGGGCTCGAGATCAGTGGACTGCCGGAGACGCACACAGGGGAGGAGCAGCAGTGCCGCCGGCTGGAGGAGCAGCGGCCGCGGTTCAAAGGGGGCTCCGGAGTTCTGGGGCCGCCGGACGCCGAGGGGAGGGCCGTCGGTCGGTTTGCACAGCAAGTGCGGCAGCGGCAGCCAGCGAGAAATGGCCGCCGGAACCGGGCTCAGCCACCGGAACAGATGTAGTGCCGGGGTGCACAGTAAGGGGGTTGAACAGTGTTCCCCCCTTATATGAAGATTTAAAAATTCAAATGGATGAAGAAATCAATAAAGAAGAAGGTAGGAAGAAGAAGAAAAAAAAGAAGAAGAAAATAGAAGAAGAAAGGGAGAGGTTCCAACGTAGGAGAGAGGATGTGGGGGCTTGGGGAATTTTGGAGGCTTGTGAGGTGGTGTTTTCTAGGTTACTTGGGATTAGGGTTGAGGATGGGACAATACATTAAATAGGATGAGGGTTTATGAATCCAATGGTGAGGATGCACCCAATTAAATGGGTGGTCCAGATTTGTCAAGAGAAAATAATTCATGGGGGATTTGAGGGTGAGAGTTTAATTAAAATATTGGATTCCCTCATTGATTAAAATAATTGGGTGTTGGTACAAAATGCCAATTTGCAATTTAACCCCCTTAAATTTGGGAAATTGCACAAACACATGAAATGACGAAAATTGGGCGGCCGATTCGGGGTCCGATATTTTGTATGGTCAGGGGACGCTGTAAGACTGGTACGGGCTGAATTTGCAGGGCACTGGAATTAATTGGGATTTTAAAATCAGATAAAATGGTATCCTCAATTTAAATAGAAATAAAATACAAGTTGGGTTCAACAATTAATTTGGAGTACTTGGGATCAAAATCAGGTCAAGTCATCAATACCAATATTGAAGAAGACTCAGAACAGAATATTACCCTAATTTGGGCCGCACGAAAAATAGGTCAAGATGGCATCCAATTTTCAATTGGAACGCACAACGATACAAAAATAAGAAATTTAAAATAACGTCCGCGACGATTTTTGTGCGGCCAGAAACAATGCACAAGGAGCAAAATTATGAGTTGTAAAAATAGCAGAATGGAAGGCGGGCATGTCTAGAGCAAGATTGTGAAATTTGTTGGAAGACAAAAGTCTGGATAGTGCTCCAAATATCGAAGCAAAGGCAATGCGCAAAATATTAAATAAAATACAGTAATTAATTGCAATCTCTAAATATTAAATTCTAAATAAAATAATAAAATCCAGAATTCTATAATTCGGACAGGGGTTCGTCTACTGGGCTTCTAGGTCTAGTCTGCTAGCTAAAATAAATAATAACTCTGCACATCACACATAATAATTATTTAAATCAATATACTATTATGCAATTAATTAATTATAAATAACAGTAATATTAAATATTGAAAAAATTCGAAATTACCCATGTTTTCAGAATGTGGTAGTGACACCAGGTCGTGAGTAGGGTAGTTCTTCTCATGGGTCCTCAGTTGCCTAGAGGCATAGGCTACAACTTTTCCATGTTGCATCAAGACGCAACCTAATCCTTTTTCGGATGCATCGCTATATATTACGAATCCTCCGGATCCAGAAGGTATGGTCAAGATAGGAGCTGTAGTCAGACACTTTTTCAGCTCATCGAATGCTGTCTGACACTCCTCTGACCAGATGAACTCCTGCTCCTTGCGGGTCAAGGGGGTCATCGGCTCTGCGATCCTTGTAAATTTCTCTACGAACATCCGGTAATATCTGGCAAGTCCTAGAAAACTTCTCACCTCGGAGACGTTGGTAGGGGTCGGCCACGTCTCTACTGACGAAATCTTTGTTTGGTCTACCAAAATACCATCTCCTGTGATAACGTGCCCAAGGAAAGCGATACAATCTAAAAAAACTCGTACTTGCTCAGCTTTGCATAAAGTCTCTCACGCCTTAGCGTCTCTAACACCAGTCTCAAGTGTTCTCCGTGCTCCTCATGACTCTTTGAATACACCAAGATGTCGTCGATGAAGACTACCACGAACTGGTCCAGATACTGGTGGAAGACTCTATTCATCAGGTTCATAAATATGGCAGGTGCATTTGTCAGTCCAAAAGGCATCACCAAGAACTCGTAGTGACCATAACGAGTCCTGAATGCTGTCTTTGGAATGTCTTCTCTCCGTACTTTTACCTGATGATAACCTGATCTCAAATCTATCTTTGAGAATACCACCGCTCCTAACAGTTGGTCGAACAGATCATCAATCCGCGGCAGGGGGTACTTGTTTTTTATTGTCAAAGCATTAAGGGCTCTGTAATCAATGTATATACGGAATATTCCATCCTTCTTTGGAACAAACAACACTGGTGCTCTCCAGGGTGATGCACTAGGACAAACAAACCCCTTGATCTATAATTTTTCTAGCGGTAGCTTCAGCTCGTCTAGCTCCTTATTCGCCAATCGGTATATATTTGAAGATACTGGTGCAGCTCCGGGCACCAACTCAATAGTGAACTCTACCTCTCTATCAGGTTGTAGGCCTGGTAACTCCTCCGAAAATACATCCTCGAATTCTGCAACAATTGCTGGGGGAGCTGTCTCCATTTCCATGTAAGCTCCAGGTGTCTGACCTACTCCTTGCTCGATGGTGCCCCGCATGTACTCGAACTCCGGGTGACCTGGTGGTCTAAAAATGATGCTACCCTTCCGGCATTCTAGTACAGCATTGTACTGGCTTAACTAGTCCATGCCTAAGATAACGTCAAAGTTTGGCATTGGGAGCACCAAAAATCGTGCTCTCATCTTCTTACTACACACGACTACTGAGCACGTTCTAATAGTGCTGGTAACCGGTATGATGCCTCCTCCGATAAGAATCTTCCAACTCTTAAGCAATGGGGAAGTAGCTATTTTATGCATGGCTATGAAACTACTAGATATGAAAGATAGTATGGCGCCAGAATCAAATAATGCAGTTGCAGGTAATGATGCAACTAAAATGGTACCTGTGATAGTTTTTCCTTCTGGTTCTTCCGTAACTACTGCTAGTGCAAAGGCCTGCCCGTGCCTTTGCCCTCCGGTCTGCTGTCTGTCTTAGTTGAACTGAGCCTCCTGTGTGGCCAAGGGTGGTCCCCTCTGAAATCCTCCAGATGCTGGGGAACGCTGACCTCCAGTTGAGGGTAGCATCCTCTGGGGTGGTGTTTCTGGCCTTTGCCCATTCTGGGGTACTGCCTCTCTGCGTTGTGGGCAGTCTCTGGCCATGTGTTGACTTGCTCCACATATCATGTATAGTCCAAGCTTCTTTCGGCAGTCGCTGACATAATGTCCCTTCTTGCCACAATGGTGACAAGTCGGAAGCTCCTTGTGCTGATATGGCACCGTCTTTTGTTGTGTCTGTATTCCCGGACGACGGGTTGGTCCTCCTGCTACGGGCTGGTTTCTGGCCGATATGGTTGTGTTAGAGCACCTTGCTCCTCGGCCAATGGCTTCCTGTATCCTTGTCTCTAAAAGAACCTCCTCATAGGAGATCCTTGACTGTGTGGTGGTATACCTCTATAGCTCGAAGGTAAGGCCGTGATGGAACATCCTGGCCTTCTCCAGCTCGTTAGGTATCAGAACGGCACCAAATTGACTAAGTCGACTGAATTCTGCGTCATAGGCATCTACGGTCATATTTCCTTATTCCAGGTGCAGGAACTAGGAGTATAGAGCATTTCTGACCGTAGCCAAAAAATACTTCGTATTGAAGTATTCTAAGAATTGCTCCCACGTCTGGTTCTTGCCGACGCTGCGTTCTATGGATTCCCACCAGTGATGGGCGTTGCCTTTGAGTTGGGCCCTCATCGTGGTCATCCAAAAGTCTGGGTGAAGCTGTGAACCCTCCAGTAGCATCTCCGTGTTGGAGACCCAATCTGAGATTTCCTTCGGAATTTCGCTGCCCAAAAAGGTTCCCGGGCCCATCTGGCAAAAACCTCGGACAGTACCAGCTGGTTGGACAGGTGCAGGTACTGGAGTAGATGTCCTCTCCAGAGCTGTCATCAAGCTTTGCCTCAATGTTTCAGTCTGATGCCATTGTGCCTGCATCATGGCTTGGAAGAATTAGAACATTTGTGGCTGTCCCTCTAGTTGTGGCATCAGAGCTGGAAGGGATGGAGGTGGAGGCAAAGGTGTATCCACCTGTGGTGTCGGTGCCTGAGAGGTCTGTCCTTCTTGCTGGGCTGGTATAGCTTTCTGGGTAGGACCATGATGGAGGTACGGGGTCGATGGATAAACCAGTGTCCGTCTCGGGGACTGGTCTCTCAAGGTAGTCGGGGTCTTATTGATATCTTGCGAGGGGTCTGTTGCTTGGTCAACCCCATCAGTTGCGTGTCCACTGGGTACGTCCATATTTCTGAAAAAAAAATAGAATAATTTAGAAAAGCACGAAGGAAAAACAATAATCAAGCAGGATTATTTATGAAAGAGATTTAAGGATAAAGTTAAAGTGGATGAGACCTAGTAATTCCTATCATATTGCAGGCTCGCTGGGCATGTTATCATACCACTAGCGATTAACTAGACCTACATGGGCCATCACTAAAACCATGTCACGCCCCAGTCCTAAAATATACGGGACCAGGCCACGTAGCATTGGCCAGCTGTCACGTCTCTGAGGGATTACCCAATTTAATGGACCCAATAAGACGTGCTACGCTGTCCTAAAATACTAACAGGTTTAATACTAGAAGATAATACGTAATGTCTAATCTCATCCACAAAATAACAAAGAATACTGAAATAAGTGCTGGAATATAAGTGCTGAGTCTGAAATATCATAGTACAAATCAGATATGTCTGGTGGGAACAAACCCACGACAAAAGATGAAATGAAAGTGCTGAAATATAATAAGGCTAGAGCATCGTCTATCTAGGTAAGAGGCTCCAGCGCCAGATGGTGAGTCTACAGAAGATCAGGGGGACTCTGATGGCAGCACCTCTAGCTCCTCCTCGGATGTGTACCTCGTCTCCTGTTCGGGTTCGTACACCGTGGGATAGTACGCCTCATCTAGATCTGAAAGGGAACTAGGTCCTCAGTGGGACGTAACAAGATACCTAAAAGAATGCCATATATGTAAATACTAAATAAAATAAATAAAGGGTGTGCTAACCATCTAAGTGAATGCAATGTGAAGACAACTTTGGTACGTATAGGTAGGCATAGGCATAACGTCCATTCTTCGAAGAGCATAGTATCTGATCATGTAACGTCCATCATTTCGAAGAATGAGGTATCTGAAAATATATATACGTCTGTATCGCTCCGAAGAATGCGATATCTGAATAAAGGAAGTTATTGGATCCGTGGCTCCTCTGGATACTACGGAGTCCAATATGGGTATCCCATACGCCTACTAGTTGTCTTCCCCTCCCAATGCGGATATACAAGTCGAATAAACAACGTGTATATCACGTGGCTATATGCCAAGTCATAACTTTTCTGAATAGTCCTGATTTCGTGCTAAGCCATGATGCACGTCACACGCACCGGTAGCTAGTCGAGTATGCGAACTCGTATCCCAATATGAATTACAATCGTGTTGCGTACACAAGTATCAGGGTCTAGGAGGATATCAGAATACCCTCGCAACTGTAGGTGAGTCTGCTAGAGTCTAAGTCAGTTACACTACATGTTGACGTATTCGTCGACGGCACCCGAGGCAATCTCAGACACGCACAATTATATGTAATTGAAACAAGATAACATATAACAGTTTATAGTTTAAACAGTAAAAATTGGCAAGGTATAATTCCTAAGTCCTCAAGCTGTGAGTGCCAGTAACCTGTTTCCGGAGTTGCGTCTGAATGGTCCTGTGACCTTGGATCACCAACTGTGTCGTAGGTGCACTCTGTTAAGACGTACACGAGTCGTGAATTTATAATTTTAATATGCAAGTATTCATACGTACATATAGTATAGGATATATACATAGTATAATAAAATACATATATATAAAATACATATATTCATACTTATATACATAATATATATATATATATATATATATATATATATATATATATATATATATATATATATATATATATATAATATATATAATATACATATATACAAATAATACATAAATAATAATTAAATATATATATAATACGATATATATTATATATACTTAAATATATATTAAAGTGTATATATACATAATATAAATATATATGCACATAGTATATATATATATAAATATATATATAAATATATATATATATATATATATATATATATATATATATATATATATATATATATATATATATATATATATATATATATATATATATATATATATTTATATATATATTTATATATATATATACTATGTGCATATATATTTATATTATGTATATATATATATATATATATATATATATATATATATATATATATATATATATACATAATTATATATATCATAGTATTTATATTCATATTTTATATAATCCATACATAAATATGTATATAATACATATATATTATTATATACTTAAATTATATATAAGGTATATATATATATATATATATATATATATATATATATATATATATATATATATATGCATGATATAAATATATACATATAAATATAATATATATATACATAGTAATAATATATTATATATATACTTATTATATATATTGTATACATGTACATAATTCATATAAATATATATATAATAATAATAATATATATTACACACACACATATATATATATAATAGAACATAGTAATAATATGATATGAAATACTTATATATATATATATATATATATATAATAGTATATACACATAATATAATATAGATATATTATATATATAATTTTTTATATAAATACATAATATATATACATATATATATAATTATATAATATATAAATAATATATATACATATTATATATTATATATACTGAATATATATTATATATACTTAATATATATTATATATACATATAATTATATAATACATAGTATAAATACATATATAAGTGTATATATATATATATATATATATATGTGTGTATGTGTATGTGTATATGTATATGTATATGTATATGTATATGTATATGTATATGTATATGTACATATACATATACATATACATATATATATATATATATATATATATATATATATATATATATATATATATATATATATATATATATATATATATAATACCTGTGTCCGGGGGGGGGGGGTGTCCGGGGTCGTCGTCGCCGGCGGAGGGTGGGGGAGCGGAGGTCCGGCGGGGGGAGGTGGTGCGGGCTGTGGGTGATGATGGTGTGGGTGGTGCTGGCGGTGGTGCAGCGGCGGTTAGTGTCGGCAGGGGGTGGCTGAGCGAAGGGAGGTCAGGGGGGAGGATGAGGTAAGGGTGGCCGGAGGTGGGGTGGCTGTGGTGAGTGTGAGGGAGGAGTCGGGTGAGAGGGGGGGTTTATAGGATTTTGTAAAGGGTTAGGGTTTTGGGATTTTTGGTAATTTTGTGTGTGAACACAAAATAAAGTTTGTAGGCTACATAAATGCATGGAGATTCATTGAATTTAGACCCTATTTGGAATGGAGGGTGGAGAATTATCCATGTGTCCCATTCAATGGGAGGTGGACACCTCACACATCCCATTTTGCACATAAAACCCTACAATTTCATAATTTGCAATAAAGCCCTATTAAATTAGAAAATTGTTCAATTACGAATTTGTTTGAGAAAATAACCTCATTCCTGAGGGCAACGTAATATACTAAAATGAGGGGGGGTGTTCAGTATGGGTGTGGAGGGTGTGAGGGTGAGTCTAGGTAGGAGCTGGGTCTAGTTTTGGGCGATACGGGTCACCGTATTAATTTAATTAGAAATTAATGCGCAAGGTGTTTTCTAATTAATTAGAAATATACAGGGTTATGATTGGGTGGAACGCAAGCATCATGGACGTAATATACTAAGAATAGAATAATAACGTAATTTGGTTTGGACAAAACAGGTTCCATCTGGGTCTCTAATTTTGATTGGAATGGACAAGGGTACAGGTTTGGAATTTAATTGGATTTTAGCACGGACGTTTGTAACGATATTTGTGCGACTAAAACGAGGCTCATGACAGAGTATTTGTGAGTTACACAAAGTTTAGAATAGTAGACTGGCATGTCTAGGAGAGGTATGTGAACTTTGTTTGAGGATAACAATCAATGTAGTGCTCTAAATATTGATGTAATGGTAATTTGCACTAAGCAATATAAGATATTGCATAAATAATTTAAAATACTGTAATTAATTCCTAATTTGTTAAAATAATCCTAATTTCTCTATCTAAGCTAAAATTTGGTCGAGAGAGTTTACAACAGCTTTAGAGCAAAGATAACTGCTGCTATCTCCAAATCGTGGGTGTGATAGTTTTTCTTATGTTGACATAATTGCCTGGAAGCATAGGCAATCACCTTCCCGTGCTGCTGAAGAATGCAACCCAAACCCTTCCCTGAAGCATCACTGTAGATAGTGAATCCACCTGTCCCCGATAGCAATGTCATTACTGGAGATATCGTCAATCTCTTCTTCAGCTCATCAAATGCGGCTTGACAATCCTCCGTCCAGACAAAATCCATATCCTTCCTGGTCTGCCTAGTTATCGGCTCTGCAATCCTGGAGAAGTCTTTTACAAACCTTCTATAGTAACCTGCTAGTCCGAGAAAACTCCTGATCTCAGCTACTGAACTGGGAGTAGCCCACGACTCTACTGTCTCGATCTTCTTTGGGTTAACTGAGATCCTGTCACCTGTCACCACATGCCCAATGAATTCAACCTTGTCAAGGAAGAACTCGCACTTCAAAAGCTTCCTGTAAAGGTCCTATTTTCTGAGAGTCTCCAAAACTACCCTCAGGTGCTCCTCATGCTCCTCCGGTGTCTTTGAATACACAAGAATGTCATCGATGAACATTATCACGAACTTGTCAAGGTACTGGTGGAATATCTTGTTCATCAGGTTCATGAATACTGTCTGTACATTAGTCAACCCAAACGGCATCACCATGAAATCAAACTAGCCATATCGAGTCCGAAAAGTTGTCTTCTGAATGTCTTCTTTCTTCACTTTCACCTGGCGGTAGCCTGACCTCAAGTCTATCTTTGAGAATACGTTCACTCCGCTCAACTGATCGAAGAGATCATCTATCCTCGGTAGCGGATATTTATTCTTGATAGTGATATTATTCAGAGCTTTGTAGTCGATACACATGCATACCGACCCATCCTTCTTCGGTACGAACAATACCGAAGCTCCCCACGGTGATGAATTAGATTTGATGAAGCCCTTGTCCTGTAACTCATCAACCTGCTTCTTCAACTCTGCCAGTTCGCTGTTGTTGACCCTATATACGTGCTGTGATATTGGCTCTGTGCTTGGCACCAAGTCTATAGAGAACTCGAAATCTCTGTCTGGCGACAAACCTGGCAACTCCTCTGGAAATACATCCAGGAACTCCGCTATCAATAGATGTGGCAACTCCTTCTCTTCCATCCTGGCTCTACAAAAGATGCCCCTGCTCTGCTCTGCTGCTCCTCTGCCTACCTCGAACTCTGGCTCTCCTGATGGTCGAAATATCACTCTGACTCCACGATAATATATAGTAGCATGGTGCCTACTCAACCAATCCATCCTGAGTACAATATCATATCCCGGAAGTGGCATTACGAGTAAGCACGCACTCAACTCTCGATCACCCAATAAAACTCTCCGATCTTTGTAAAAATCACTGACTAGGATAATGCCTCCGCTAGTCGTGCTCTTGCAAGTCCTATCTAAGAGTTCTTCTCTAAACGATGCTTAAGAGAATATGATACATATACGAAACTATGGGAAGCACCATAATCGAATAATGCAAATGCGAGAATAGAATCGAGAATAACTGAACCTGATATCATGTCTCCAGCTGGTTCGGCCTCTAGACCGTCATGGCATACGTTCATCCTTGGGGTGCACCTCTCTGCTGGTGCTGGAAAAACCTCTGCTGCTGTGGCAAAAGTGGAGGTCCCCTCTGCTGGCCTCCTGGTACAGAAGGTACTCTGGTAGATCCCCTCTGAGCGGCTGCTCCAACCTGACCTGGACGAGTCTGAATAGACGAAAAATCTCTCAACTGGTGTGCTAATGATCCACAGGACAAACATATACCCAGCCTCTTTCTACAGATGTCTTTCGTGTATCCTGCCTTCCCGCAATACGCACACTGGACGGCGGGTTAGGTCTGCCTCTGCGGCTGTTGGATGTGTCCTCTAGCTGGTGCCTGGTGCTACAGGTGCTGATACGACCTCTGTTTCTGCTGAAAGTGGGGATGCTTGTCCGGTCCCGCGCTCCACTAGCTTCTCCATAAACGCCGTGTCCTCTCTTGGTCCTGAGGTCCAAATCGTCCTCAGATATCTGGGTATCCATCAGAATGCCCTTAAAGGTAGCAGTGCGAAGTCCAAAAGTACAAGACTTGATCTCGCTTATCAGCCCCTTCCTGAAGTTTTGGGCTCGATCTCCTGGGTCCCGAATCATCGACACTGCAAAATGACTCGAGCGACAAAACTCGGTGGCGTACTCGTCGACCGTCATGTTCCCTTGGACCAAGTCATGGAACTGACTTTCCAAGGCTCCCAGGGCCACGTCGAAAAATAAATTCTTCTTAAAAAGCTCCTTGAAAGCCTCCCAAGTAAGTCCTCTAACAGTAAGTCTCGGCTTCGTACGATACCAAGTCAACGCGATATCAAATATCTGGCTGTTGGCGGCCTCGATTTTTAGGCTCTCTGAAATCTGAGCTAAACGTAATTTCCTCTCTATGGCCTCCAGCCCGTCTTCGACGTAGAGTATCCCCTCAACACCCTTAAACTCCCAAGGCATCATCCTTTTGAAGCCCACTATAGTGCCTGGCCTCTGTTGCTGCTGGCCAGGATACTGTTGTGTGACTCTCTCCACGACCTGGAGAGCCACCCGATGAGCATTCTCCATGCTATCCCTTATCAACCTAGTCTGTGCTTGGTGCGCCTCTGCTGCACCCTCTGCGCCTCAGCCTGAACTCTGCTGGGGCCATTCGGTAGGGTGCCTTCGATATCGGTCATGTATCTGAAAAGGTGTCAATAGAAAATTCGATCTCTCGATCATGAGGCATTCCAGGCAACTCGTCCGGGAACACATTGGGGAAATCTCTTATGAAATCAGCTTGAGCTGCATCTGCACCTTCCTGCCAGGTATCTCGAACAGAGACTAAGTACCCTTCACAGCCCGAATAAAATATGTGCCTAGCCGTAATTTCTAATATCACCATCGCCGTCTTCGGTGTAGCGCTGCACGAATAGTAGAAGTCTGCCTTGCCAGGTAGACGAAATACGACTCGCTTCTCCGCGCACTCTATTGTTGCATGTCAAGTACCCAACCAGTCCATTTTGAGAATAATGTCATATTTCTTAATGCCTAGAATAATGACATCTAAGGAAAGCTTTATGTCTGCGATGCAAATTTAGCCGTCCTTATAGATCGTATTGGCGGTCATGTCGACTCCCAAAGGGGTACTCACTCAAAGGTTCATATTTAATGGAGTAGAAGGTAATTTATTCTCAACAATAAAATCAACAGATATAAAACTATGCGTTGCACCTGAATCGAATAAGACTCTAGCAGAAAAATCTTTAAAAAGTTAGGTACCTATCACAGCAGTATCGGAGGCAGATGCCTCATCCCGAATCAATACATAGACTCAGCTTTAGGCACCCTGGCGTTGTGGGTTCACTGGTACAATATTAGGGCCGTGTGTTGGAGGTCCCTTGTTCTGGTTTGACTGTTGTCTGACAATCGGCCTTGCGTCTCGACAGAAAAATGCTTTATAGTCCAAGCGACCATATTTGAAGCATCCTACGACTTGGCACTCAGTCACCCGGTGTCCCATCTTGCCGCACCTATGATAATGCAGTCCCTGAGACAGACCCCTGTGCTCGGATGTGTGCAAATGCTTCGGCGCTCCAGACCCTTCCGTTTCATGAGGCCGCTTATTGAATTTGTTACACGGAGTCTGTACATTTGTCTTTGGTGAATTGCGCCCAAAGATTCATTCTCTATTAAGGGCAGCTTTATAACATTTCTGGTAGGTCTGGCACTTTTGATTTATGACATCCCTACGCAGGTCGTCATTCAAACATTTCTGAAAATAATAGCACCACGCCTGCTGGTTATGCAAGAAGTGTCCGACAAACTTGGCGAGTCTTGTGAATACTGAATCATAATCATCAACAGACATACTTTCTTGTACCAAATTGCTGAAGTCGTCTTTCTTTTGTTTTTGCACGGCCCTTGTGATATATTATTCAATGAAGGCAGATTTGAACATCTTCCTGGTGATCTTGTAGTTGGGATTTGCATCATAAATCCCTTGCTTGGTGGATTCCCACCAATCATGCGCCCGTAGTTCCAGTTGTACCAATGCACAAGCCACTCATTTGGACCCTTTAATGCCAACCAGTTGAAGAGTCCTTCGAGTTTTGTAATACATCCCATCACCACATCCGGTTCTGCTCACCCGTTGAACGTTGGTGGGTGCATCTTAGTAACTGAGCCGCTCTGCAGGAATTCTTAGCGGAAGGCTGTGTTTTCTCATATTCATCTTCTACCGCCACACCTGACAGTGCGACAGGCGTCACCGTGGCTCTGTCGTTGCTGGGCACCAAAAATGCGATCAATTGCATCATGGTATCCATCTTATTTTGTTGAGCAGTGAACTACACCTGAATCTGCGCCTGTTGAGTGGCAGCTTGCTGTTGTTGTACCTCTAATAGATGCATGAGCCTTTCAGTCATATCGTTTGAACCTGCCCCTCCGAATATTCTCCAGAATTTGACGGATCGCTCTAGACAGGCTGAGCACTACTTGCAGTGGCAGTATTTTTCTTTGCCATTGCTATAGAAGAGAGTAGCTTGTCAACACTCCAAAACGATAAAATTTTATCTATGGCTCATTGTATAGGGTGATTCATCTCATGCAGCGGATGCCGAATGCAATTCAATCGAGAGGTGCATCAAACTCCTAGAATATCTTTTTTTGAAAACCTAAGGAAGTGAAGTCGTGCTCTAATACGAACATGTCACGCCCCGATCCCGCAAGGGTCAATCGTCCTTCCTGGATCCTTTGGGGAACCGATCATCCTCGCTTGGGCGTGATGTCGTGCGAGCCTGGAGTTACGCTCGCATAAGACAAGAACGTGCAGTGATAGAAATCCATTTGAAACACAAGTTAGAAAACACATTCACAGATAGTTAAACTCAAAGTATAGGAAGAAAATATGATTTTTATTGATAATTCAGAGTAATTTACATAGAGTTTATATTTGATGCGCCTCTCGGCTACTTGGTTTGTATTATAAAAGAAAGACTCAAGAGGTAGGGCGCGCTATATCAGATAAGCCTTATCGTCCGTATATTACGCCCTTTGTATAGATTGAAAATCCACGCCTCCAAAATGAACTGGCTTCAACTATACTTCAAAATAGAAGAGCTTATAACGCATCTCATCTATCCACTAGCGTTACACACTCTGAGTGCCTGAAATGATTGCCCATAATATGGGTCAGTACTTAGCTTGTACTAGTGAGCTGGATGAACCCACTCGCCTAAATCAGCACTTGCATATTAGGGATGAGCATGCATTAAAATGATCTTGTTATTTCGAACTAAGTGAATTCAGTTCATATAAGTTACAGGATTTAGAGGAACGAAAATAACGTTGAACCCATAAAGTACATCGGTTGCTTACTCAACCGACGCACGCCTTCCCTGCAACGAAACACAAGTATACTTACCATCTGCACAAGATAATATATTAGCATATTTTCTATTTATATACGGTCATTGGTGTGATCGACACCATGGGGACTTATCCATGGCATTGCGGCGCGCCCTGTCACCCAGGATAGCAAGCCCTGCTGAAGGTCCTGCAATACATCGCTACTAGCACGATCAAATATTCCCCCCCCCCCCGGGTCGATACAGTTCCAGTGCCTCGGAATACCGTCTCGAGGAAATGCCAAACCTTGTGCACAAGTTGTCCCAGACCATGCAAATGCGTGAATAGTTCAATTAACATACAATGCATGAGATGAAGCAGAAGAAGTAAAGCAGCAATATATATACTTATGCAACAGTTCATATTTTCTCAAAGTCGTGTTCCAATTTTGGTGTCCCATGGGTCCAAACACTCCGAGACACCAGGCCGCAACCAATATTTCAAATGCCACATTCCATCAGGCAGTTTTTTGGTTTCGAACCACAACTGCCGCTTGTATTTCAAAGCTCGTATTTATATCGTGTTCATGAATATACAAGTTAGTCTACAATTTTCATGTTTCTTTCTTAGTGGCTGGCATGCATTGTGGTTAAGGATTTCCTAAGCGTTCAGCCGGGCATCATCGATTGAACGTTTAAAATATTAGAGATGTGGACGTTAAGAAGTAGGAAAGAAGGGTCTAAACCACCCACCGAATAAGGAAAGTGCTGAAAGAAGGAGTCATGCCTAGCGACGATCAAACGTCAGTTACGCGGACCTGGAATAGCACGAGCACCAGGTTAGAATCCTTTGCCTATCCTTCCTCCCGAACTCCCCAAGAATCAAAGCTCCAAGCGAGAAAGCCAACAGAGAAAACCAAGCAAATCGAAAGCAACACCAAAATAAAATTCCAAAGCGACATCAGTAAAACCAAGCAACCAAGCACGAAAACTATTGGACTCATTTCATTATATGCCTATCCATGAGTTGGAAAGGATCATCGCATTTTGTCCGTGGCAAGAGGATGCCTAAGATTCTAAATAAGCTACAAGCCCAATTTTCGTGCTTGTTTAGAATCTAGCCACAAGCCAAAGCCCAAGCCCAATTATATAGTGCGCATCCCGGTCGGATCGGAATTTGAGGCACTACACCTCTGAGGATCTAAAAGACTGTTGTGACTTTTTTCTCCAACCCTTAGATTTCCAATTATTTAACAAAAATATTATTTGTCACCCAAATTTTCCTTGTGATACCATCTCCCATTATGTGGTAGCTGACATGATATGGCAAATTTTAAAATTAAAATTAAAATTAAAATTAAAATTATCATTACTATTAAATTAATATTAATATCAATATTAATATTAACATTAATATTAATATTAACATTAATATTAATATTAATATTAACATTAAAAAATTTGAGTGATTAATTTTTTGGATTAAAAGTTGCCATGTCAGATGTCACATAATAGGAGATGTCATCACCCAAATTTTTTGGGAAATGCAAAACTGATTATTTAAAGGGGTTGGACCTTCAAATCCGGTTCCTGATATCAATAAAATCTATTACATTCTCTGCATTTTTTTCCATGGCATTTTCCCGGTCTCTTCTCGATCATCTAATATTGCAATGCAGGCGCAACTACATCAGAAAAACCCACCGTCAGGGAATTCTTCTAACAATTTCTATTTGTTGTTTAGAAATTGGTCCATTCAAGGGGATTTTAAGAACTTTATGAACCAAGAAGCATGTATTTACTTCATATATTTACCAACATCAACTTACATGTGTTTCAGTAAGGAAAGAAGATGAAAATAGATCAAGTAATGAAGGGAAGAAGTAGTACGTAGTGAAGAACAAGAGGGCAAATGTAAGCAGAATAAGATTGATTGCAGTTTACATCCATAAAAGTGTGATCACAGTCAATTTGCTTACACATACAAGAGAGTAATGTCAAGAACGCAACAGAACATCGATAACAATAGAGGAAAATCCATATACTAATTTCAACAATATATCTATCTATCACGCACCTAAAATATCCTTGAGGTTACTTGACATCTCCTTCAAAAGTTGGGGGCTCCTCCTCTCTTGACTGCAACATTTCAAAGCATAGTATGCCAGTTGCTCGGCCACCTCGGAAGGCCAAACCCCAGCTGTAGGATCAACGACTGCCATCATCGATTGTTCTTTGTACGCATTAAGCACTTTCTTCTTGATTCCGATAACTTTATGTCCAGTCAAAACTCTCATAATGGTAACCCCAAAGGAGTACACGTCACAGGCTGGTGTGAGCGTCCCTGTATCCAGGAAATCAGGATCTATGTAGCCATACGTGCCTTTGGGATTGGTGTCATGGAACAAAGGCGAGGCCTCTCCTTCCGGTAAGAAGCGACATAGCCCAAAGTCAGCCAGCTTGCTGTTGAAGTTATCATCGAGGAGGATGTTATCGGGTTTGAGATCCCCGTGGACCAACGGCTGGGGCTTGTGAGAGTGGATGAACATGAGAACAGAACAAATCTGGTAGATGATGCATGTGCGCATCTTACATGTGAGGAGCTTGGGGTTCCTCTCGAGACAATCTTCGAGGCTTCCGTTGGAAAGAAACTCGTAGACTAGAGATCGGAGATTGAAGCATGCTCCTACTAAGCTAACAAGGTGTGGGTGCCTGATTTGTCCGAGAACTGCCAGCTTTGCACAAAAAACAAATCCCATCAAGAGTACTGTCAATTATACGCAAATTAATATTTGGACACATGAATGTTTGTGATTGTTCAATTTACCTCTTGAAGGAACTCATCTGAACCCTGCCTGCTTCCTGCATCTAACGTCTTTATAGCCACTTTCACATTGTTAATACAACCCCTGTAGACACTCCCGTAGCCTCCTCTTCCAAGCTTTTTTGACTCGCTTAAATTGTTAGTTGCAGCCCTGATATCGGGTGGGAAGAACACTTTGAAGCTAGATGTGTCATCCTTGTCCTTGTTTCAACATCAAAATAGATATAGTTAACCTTCCATTTTCGATTAGTTGACTATTGTTTCTATTACTTTGGTATATCTTTGTTACTTGATATTGCATGTGACCATATACTATTTTTGATACATATTATGTATTGATTTGGACACTCATGGTGATAATACACTCTTGTTGTACTCATACATTACTTAAATATTTCCATGCACCTGAAATGGATAAACAAATGAGACATTGGGTGATTTAAGCCTACATGTAGCAGTGCATGTTATTAAGTATCAAAGTACAAGCCATGGAATTCAAGTTTACTGCAAGCATTTGATGAAACAATACGAAGTTTTTGAAATGTATTTAGTGTAAATCAATAAATTTGTATACGTTGATTAATTTTGTGTGTATTCTCTCCATCTAGAAAACTCAATATATAGGGATTACAAATAGTATAAAAGGAAACAAATATTCCTAAAATCACTCCTAACAAATCTAGCTAAATCAAATCAAATCAAATATTGACATATATATAGCAGAGAATAATGATGATAAGAAATCACGAAGGTTTAACACTCCCCCGCAAACTCGGCAGTCCAAGAGAGACGATTTTAGACGGTAATAGTAAACCGGTGTTTGTGAAGCCCTTTGGTAAAAATATCAACAAGTTGATCTAGAGACAGTACAAAGAGCACACGATGAGAACCGGAGAGAAGACTTTTCCTGATGAAGTAGTAGTCAAGCTCAATATATTTAGTGCGAGCTTGGAAGACAGGATTGGAGTCCATATACATCGTACTGAGGTTGTCACATAACATAGTGATAGTTTTCAGTGGAGGAAAGTTAAGTTAACCAAGGAGATGCGATATCCAAGTAGTCTCTGTACAAACTTGTGCAAGTGAGCGATATTCAGCTTCAACACTGGAGCAAGAGACTATTGGTTGTTTTTACAATCCAAAAGATGAGATTGGACCCTAAGAAAATGCATAAACCAGTAGTGGAGCAGCAAAAATCTGGACAGCCTGTCCGGTCTTTGTCCGAGTAGGCAGTGACTGTGAACGGTCCAGCTAAGCGACAGAAGATTAGGCCAAAATTACGAAATCCTTTGAGATACCGAAGGATCCGTTTGGTAGCAATGAGGTGGAGAGAGCGGGATTAGGTTAAGAACTGAGCCACAAGATGAACAGCATAAGAAATGTTCGGATGGGTAAATGTAAGATACTGCATAAACTAATCAGATGACGATACTCAGTGACATATGAAAGAAGATCACTAATATTGGCTAAGAGCTGAAATTGGCACAAATTAGGGTAGAGCATAACTTACACTCTATCTATTATTCCCGAAGTAGGATCAGAGAAGATACGGTCCACAAAGTAGAGACTCACACAAGAGTTCGTCTCTACTATCTCGAAGAGAAGTTGGTGCACTGAGATTCACACAAGAGTTCCTCTACAGTGACTCGCAACCCCCAAGAAGTACAACACCAAGAACAGGTTACAAACTGATTGAACAAGAAAATAAAAATACAACAAAAGAAAAAATGTTCTTCTCTTTACGTTCGCAGACGCTACAATAAGAAAGAACGGGCACAAGAAGAGAAATATAAAGAAATGAACTCTTTGCTGTGGTGATCAAAACCACCGGTGCTCAAGGCAAGATTCTCCCTACACGACGATCTGCCCCAGGATCCAGCAAGTTCACACGAGAACTTCTGGAACGCTCTAAGTCACCTTCGGATCACTCGAAAATCACTAATTGGGAGAGAATCTCTCTGGGACACAAATGCACTGGTGCTCTCGGTTTTTTCCAACATTTCAAATGAAAGAGAAGCTCGTTTATATATAGACGAATCGGCACCTATGCGGCCTGAGAAAGCCTATGTCGCATATGCGCCTTCCGACCAGACACCAAGTCGCATGCGTAGCCGGAGCCGCATGCATCGCCGGTCACGCTGCACAGAGTAGCGCCGCCAAACGCCGAAAGCAGCTTCCACTGTGCACAGACACCCGTGCGCCGCATATACCGCATATTCCGGAAGGCACGAATAATCATGCGCCGCATGTGCCGTCAACAGCAAATTCTTTCCCCTCCATACTCGACTCGCTCATGCTAACTCTCTGGCTGCATAGTACTTGGCTGCATAGCTCAAGGCTGTATAGCCCCTGGCCGCATAGCGCCAGGCAGCATAGCCCCAAGCCACATAGCCCCAGGCCGTATAGATCCCGGCCACATAGCACCTCGCCGCATGCGACCGATCCAGCAACCGGGCATCCAACTCGCGCATAAAAAGAGTGCAAGAGCGCCATGCGACGATGCTGGCATGCTAAGTGCAAAGTGCGCCAACAAAGTGCCACTTTGCGCCCTTGAGCCCGAGTCCGAGTCGCACCTAAGAAAAACATCCCAAAGATGGTGACAAAATAAAGATTGTTACAAAGGGGTTCATACTTAATCCCTCTAGGAAAGTCAACCCACATGGGCCACCACCCTATGTGCATATACCAATACTAAACAAAGCTATATAGTGAGATATACACATTGGTGGTTTTCCAATCTGGGACTAAAATTCCAAAGAAAAGTAAAAAATACCAACAATCCTCCTTATATATTACAATATATGGTCGAGCATTCTCACAGTGACAGCCCATCATGGATTAAAATAAATTTCGCTCATGACTTGAATCTTCCCGCATGGGTCAAACAACAGTATGATACTGGAATAAATTACGCCTTGAAGCTGCAGTTCTTTCCACTTGAACAATGACATCAGTTGTGCCTCCGCACATTAAAGGCCATGTGCTGACCTGGTTTCGATGTATATATTTTGATTGTCTACAAGTTTACCCTCAAGAAACGGCCTATATCTCTGTACATACACCTAGGTGAGTTCCTTTTAAGAGAGTTTAATATTTTTCAGCATGAAGCCTTACGCTTCCGTACAGTGCTACGCCGTTGTGACATGGCTCACAGCCGAGGTTAACTACCACTTGTGGGGTCACCTACAGTAGCATGAAGTCATTAGCCTCTTAGTAGTTTTGTACTACATCACAGCATGAAGCCTTGCGCTTCCGTGCGGTGCTGCGCCGCTGTGACATGGCTCGCAGCCGAGGTTAACTACCTCATGTGGTGTCACCTACTGTAGCATGAGGTTACCGGCCTCTTAGTAGTGCTGTGCTACAACTCTTCATTTTTTTAGCATTAGGCTACATGCCTATTTGCGATGCTACTGCCGCTGTGACATGGCTCACAGTCGAGACTTTATATCTTTTACCCCATCGTGGTGTTACACCACTATCGCATGGAATACAATTTCCTTATAGTGCTGAACTACATGTGCTTCTTATAACGAATGCCAGACATTTCACTCTGTCTTAGAACTCATTAAGGCATCGAAGCTATCCTTACACAGAAATTGTTCTATAAAAACAAATAATAGACTACAGTGGTTCCAGGTACGTATCCCACACAGTCCGAAGGGACTACCCACTGTGCCTGATATTTTTTCAGTCAGTGGTCCTCCCTTGAATCAAAAGCTACATGTCTAATAGATTTTTCTTTAAACTAATAGCATAAAACTTAATGGTAGGATTACAAAGACACAATATCAGAGGTTCTTCAAGCCCATTTTACATGTTGTGTCTTCGAATAGTTGGCGCTTGAGGCCTTTAGTGAACGGATCCGCCAGGTTCTCCTGACTACGAACATCCACCACTACAATGACACCAGCCTTGATGAGATTGTTCAGTGATCTGTGCCGAAGCCGCATAATCCTCTTCTTGCCACAGAAGAGATCGTTAGATGCTACTACTGCTGCTGCCTGGTTGTCGCAGTATATTGGTACAGCCGAAATCTGCGCACCAACCATTGGAAGATCGTACATGAGCTCCCGAAGCCATTCTGCTTTATCTGCTGCAGCTGCAAGTGCATAGAACTCAGACTCCATTGATGAGTGTAAGAGCATGTCTGCTTCTTCGACTTCCACAATATAATAGCTCACCCATTGAGAAAATATATCCTCTTGTGGATCTCTCGCTCTCTTCTTCTAGGAACCAGCTAGCATCACTGAAGCCTTCTACTACTGCTGGATCTTCGCTGTAGTATAGTACAAACTTCTGAGACTTCTTGAGGTATCTTATCTCCCTCTTCATAGATTTCCAATATTCAACACATGGATTACTCGTGTCCGTAGTGTATGAGTATCTTCTTCCTCTTCATAGCTTCTTGTCACACCTGTACGGAATATTGATCCCTGGAAGATCCTGGTATCCGTAGCGTGTGAGAATTTTATCCACGTAGTGAGATTGTGAAAGAGTAAGCCCAGCTTCCGTCCGGATTATCTTAATCCCAAGGATGACATTTGCTTCTCCCATGTCCTTTATACTGTATTTGGACGAGAGAAACATCTTTGTTCTGGTGACACGTTCTACATCCATACCTAGGATTAGCATGTCGTCCACATAGAGACAAACGATGACACCTCTATCACCAGCAAACTTCGTGTACATACACTTATCAGTCTTGCTAACCTTGTAGCCATTTGACCTGATAACTTTGTCAAACTTCTCGTGCCACAATTTGGGAGCTTGCTTCAAACCAGAGAGATTTTACCAGCTTGCACACTATCTTCAAGACCCTTGACGATAAAATCTTTTGGTTGTTGCATGTAGATCTCCTCTGTCAGTTCACCATTCAGAAATATTGTCTTGACGTCTATCTGATGAATTACCAACATATGAATAGCACTAAGTGCAATCAGCATCCTAATAGTCGCCATCCATGCAATGGGAGCATAGGTGAAGTAATCGATCTCCTGCTGTTGAGAAAATCCCTTGGCTACTAGTCTGGCCTTGAACTTGTCAACAGTTATGTCTGCCTTCACCCTATTCTTGAAGATCTACTTGCATCCGATGGATTTAGCTCATTCGGGCAGATCGACTAACTTCCAAGTATTATTAGAAATTATCGAGTCAAACTCGTCATTAACAGCCTCCTTCCAGAAAATAGCATATCTGGTCTTCATTGTCTCATCATAGGTAAAAGGATATGCTTCCACATGATAGGTAACAAAGTCTTCTCCGAGTCGACACTGATGGACATGTGTCGTAGAAACTTACTTTCAACAGTTAGCCTCTGGATAGGTGACGGTCAGTTTAAAGACTGGACGACGTTCATCATAAGCGCAGTCAGCGCTGAGAAGAAGGTCAAGAACGTCCGACTCTTAGGAATACAGATCCCTGTCACCGATGATAGAGCAAAATGTTTCAACAACAACAGCAGCAGCAACAACAACCGCGATGGAAAAGGAAAGCAGGCATTTGTGGCCAACTTAACCAAGAAGTCCGAGCAAAAGTCGGCTGAGGTTCCAAAGCCCAAGGAGACTTACTCCTTCGAAGATGACGATGTCATGCCCATCATTGACGTACTAATGAAGAGTGGTAAGCTCCAGTTCCCCGACGTCAAATGCCCTGTTGAGGCAGCTGAGATGAATAATCCGAAGTACTGCCACTACCATCGTTACTTCCATCTTACAACGCGGGACTGCTACACGCTGAAGTGATACATCGAGCGTCTGTTCGATACCAAGGCCCTCACCTTGGATATCGATGATAAAACGGTTGCCGCTAACATGGTATCGCTCCACTTCGACAACTTCCCGGCGACAGCAGCCCAGGACGGGATAATCCCAAATCCCCGGACAACGATGGAGGTCGTCAATCTTCTGCAGCTCGTGACCAATCGGCCGGGCTGTGTCACTACCACATTTCCAGATTAGGGCATTATTGTAATTTTGCTGTCTAATTTATTATTGTGTAATAATATGTGTGAATGAGTTTTATTAAATAAATTATAGGTGTTCTTAATGATTAGGTTTTAGTTTAAACCCTTAAAACCCAATAGGTTCAACCCTAGTGATCAAACCCTAGTTGGCATTCTAGTTTTGGTGAAACCCTAATTTGCATTTAGATTTAGAAATTTAAAACCCTAGAAATGGCAAACCCTAATTAATTAATTACTTCATGACTAAACATGGAGGATAAATTAAACCCTTGCATTTGAAACCCTAACCCTAGCCCTATATAATGAAGGGAAGCCTCCCTCAAGCCTCTTCCTTCATGAAGAAAGCCTAAACCTAGCCTCCATTAGAAAAACCATTCCCTCCCCACAAATTTCAGGAATTAAAACCCTAGAAATTCATTTCCTTCTCCATCAAGAGGGAATCAAGGAGCTTGGAACAAGAAGACTTGGAGAAAGAGAACCTTCATTGGGAAACCATCTCCCACTAGGTGAGAATCCGAATTTAATCCATTTTAATTATGTTTTTCATTATTGTTGGCCATTAGGAGCCCACCAAATTGGTTTGGATTTCGATTTTAGGGTTTCTACATGAAGACCTAGGAGAATCTAGGGTTTGGTGTACAGTCGGGTGTTTTCCCCCAATTTCAGGAACCCTAATCCTAGGGGTTTGCATGTAGGCACGATTACATCTCCTACGTGTAGTTTAGATCTCGATTTTAGGGTTTTGTTTGGGTATTTTGGAGTTCTCATGTGAAACCCGTTTTTCTGCACTTTTTGTGTTTGATGAAATGGTTACTAGGGAAATACCTATCTAATCTGTTCATTATCATCTAATTTTGATGTATGATATATATAAATATTATTTATGCAAACGTATAGTTGTGTTATTAGAATTGGAGGATTTCACTGAGCAGTCGGGATCTGGAATTCCTGTGCTGTCGGGGTTCTGTGGTTTTCTGTGTAGAGTCGAGAGTTTGCAAGGTGTTAGGGTTCTGTGTTAGTGAGGTAGCTGTGTTAGTTGTGTCCAGGGTCGAGTTTTGATAGTGTATTAGGGATTAGGGGTTATTGGTATCGGGTATCCGATTGAACTGTGCCTGTGTATCCCTGAGTTCAGTGAGACATGTGTCTGTGTGTTTACTGAGGAATTCTCAGTGTCGTGTCTGTGTGAGCATCTTGTGTTGAGCCTGTGTGTGTGTATCATAGAACTCAGTGTGTGAAACCAGTGTGTGTCTGTCTGTGTGTTAGTTCTAGAGTGTATCTTTGTATCAGTGTGTCTAGGTATTGGGTGTGTGGAGTTCTCATTTTCAGTGAGGAGTTTCAGTTCAATACATCAGTGAGTTAAGTGTGAGAATCTGTGTGAGTGAACTTGTGTATGTGGCTGTGTGTCCCTGTGTAGAGTATCACTGTAGCTCTGTGTGTATACCTGTGTGTCTGTGTGTTAGATAGCTGTGTGTGAGTGTCTCAGTCAGTGTTAGTTCTAGAGTATCAGTGAGTAGCTATCTGTGTATCTGTGTGTGTATGTGCCTGTGTAGTTCAGACTGTGAAACTGTGTGTGAGTGTATCTGTGATGTGTAGGTGTAGGCCTGAGTTCAGGGAGTGCAGATATTAGTGTGCTTACTGAGAAATACTCAGTAATCAGAGTGTGCAGTGCAGTCCCTGGGAGTATTGGCTTGAGTATGAGGTTTTGTGCTCAAGTTCTCTGATACTTGAGAGTATCAGAATGTTGAGGAAATGGCAGCGAGTTGGAGTTCGAGAGTAGAGCAGTGGGATATGTGATCACTTGGGGGAAACTGTTCTGATACTTATGTATTTAGCAGTAGCAGCATAGTGGACATCCACTGTCGAGTATAGGCTAGATGGTTAGGTTTACTTTCAGTTATTAGTACCAGTTGTTAGGGGGATCAACTAATGAATATCAGATTATAGAGTACATCAGTTAGTCGGGGTAAGGAGTGTCAAGCATGGTGTTAGCAATTAGTATATTTAGAGGTTGTATCAGTTGGATAGTCTTGAGGTTAATTATCCATAGTTAGTTTAGTTAGTAGATAACTAAGATACAGTTAGTTTATATAGGATATCTGCTAGTTATTATTGTTAGTATAGTTAATTTAGTGTCAGTTGTGGGTTTATGAATGTTAGCAACTGGTAGTTAGTTGGGGGTGTATATATGGGTTAATAAGTAGATGTTAGTCACTATTAGTATGGTAAGTTGCAGTAGTGAGTTAGTGGTATCAATGTTAGACTTTGTACTTGTTAGTATCAATGAGTGTATCTTAATTTTGGGTGTGGTTTAGTGTTCAGTAACTGGGGATGAGTGGCTCAAGTGTTTATGTGTCCAGGTAGTTAGGTTGGTGAGTCCAGTATCAGATAATGATACCGGTTAGATTTGATTTTACCAAAGTGTAGCAGCAACATTAGGAGTTAGAGTATAAGATTTGTATGTAAGTTAGGTAATATATATAGGTATGTCTATGACAGTTAAGACATAAGTGTTAGTTATTATATACCAATATATAGAGTATCATATTCCTTATATAGTTAGTACTAGTTAGTTAGTGACCTTATAGACTAATTAACTAGTTTTGGACCTAAAACCTTAGTGTGGACCTAGTTTATCTAGGATAACCTAGTATTGGCCTAGAAGTGTATTTTAGTGAATTCTTTAAATTATTTCTCTTTCATTACACCTATTTAACTCATTAATTCCTAAATAGGATCGTGTGACCCCAGCTTGGGCAGCGAGAGACACCCTTTGCTCAGGACCACAGGCGAGTACATTCTCTGACAGTTTTCGCTTTGTTGATTAATTCTATAAATTCAATTGTATACTATACTTGACTCTGATACTGTGGATACACGGGTTAGTACCCTAGATACCCATCATGAGGAGTCGTGATTGGATTCCATCGTGCTAGCTGGGGATGAGAAATTATTAGTAGATTATGTGATCATACCCAACTTTACATGCATCATAGCTCACCCCACATCTCACGTCGGGTACGGCCTGACCATTGCATGCCTCATAGCTGTTATATATGATTAGCCTGACCCTTACATGCATCATAGCTAACCAGATGGTTAGCCTGACCTACAAGAATCATAGCTAATCATATGTAACCAGCCTGATCTGTCCCAAGCCGATCACATAATAAACTGATATTTCAAACACTTAGCCAGATGTTTATTCTTTATTACAGATTACTTGTTCTAGCATTTACATTATATTTCCACTCATTGCTAGATGTTCTATTGCCTATTTCATATTCTCTAGTGCTCTACATTTCCAGTATTTATTTCATCTTGTATTCCTTACATTGTTTTATAGTTTTTGTCAATATAAATGAAACTGCTGTTTAGTGTTTGTACTTCGCTCCAATCCTGATTGGATAACATTTTCAGAGGACTTTGAGGATTTTTGCCCCACCCACTACGGCCCGGGACCAGAGGGAGATTACATACCAGAAATCCCCGAAGAGTTACCCATCTTAGAGGAGATTCTACCTATATGTACTTAGACTGTCCTATTTCATGTATTATTGTACTAGACTGAGATTTGAGTTGTATTTATTGTTGTGACTTTTGAGGACATCTAGACACTGGACTTATGATGTATTTATTTTGTGTTGACTTATGATAGAACTCTTATCCTTATTTCTCATCGTGCCAATTACTTTCATATAGCCTTGTGATTGAGTATGTTATTAAACTGTGGATTCATATATTATCATTGTCCTCCTTATGGAGTTGAGACTATTGACAGGATGAGTTATGTTTGAGACCTAGACAGCGTTCTACCGCTGATGCTGCGGCGTAGGCTGGACTTACCCACGGCTCATGCCCAAATTTCGGGTGCGGGTCGTGACACGTTTTAGTGGTGGCCCATACAGGTCTAGATTCGCATTTAGAGCGATATTGTAGTGGTGCTCGCTTAGAGTATTGCTACGAGCCTGTTTTAGGAGATAGGATTTAGGCCGAGAATATACTCAATCACAATTAGGAAATTTTTGATTCTTATAACGCTACTCTTAATGATTATTTCCTTTAGAACTTTTACTGTCCTTCCTTGATGATATCGTGTCTATTACCTTAATTGATTCCTATCGGTCTGTCCTCAGGATGCCGTCGAAGACCAGGTCGCAAGATCAGCAGCAGCCTCTGAGGCAGATCCAGCAGGCTTGTCACTTCTGTAAGAAGCCAGGTCACCTTTGGAAGAGCTGTAGGATGAGGCGAGGACTTTGTTTGTACTGTGGCACTGCAGGACATCAAGTGAGGGGTTGTCTTCGAGCTCCTTATCTTCCCGGCCAGCGCGCAGATCCAAATCAAAGAAGTCCAGTTAAGCCACCTGTGGGACCACAGATGGCTCAGCATCAGGAGCACCAAACACTAGTTCGAGGACACATCCAGCAGCAGCAGCCACAGAGACAGACTCAGTCCGCTATCCAGTGTGCGTATTGCAGAAAGATGGGACATACCAGATACATCTGCAGGAAGAGGTTGGGCGCATGTTTGTCTTGCGAATCGACAGCACATCAACTGAGGGATTGTCCTACCATACAAACTCGTCCAGGCCAGGGTGGAGCAGCCGCCCAGAGGGGACTAGCCAGGGTACCTACCGTACCAGGACCACTTCCACCGTAGCAGCAGAGGTTTGCTCAGCATCAGCAGCAGAGAGGTGCACCCCAGGGGCGAGCATACGCCATGGCAGTCGAGGAGGTCGAGCCAGCAGGAGACTTGATTACAGGTTCAGTTCTTCTCGATTGCATTCCAGCATTTACATTATTCGACTCTGGCGCTTCCCATAGTTTCGTGTCTGTATCTTATGTTCTTCAACTTCATTTAGAGACAGAACCATTAGCTAGGACTTGCAAGATCACGACTGGTGGAGGAATTATCCTAGTTCGTGATCATTGCAAGGACCGGAGAGTATCAGTGGGAGGCCGAGAGTTGAGCGTGCGCTTACTCGTCATGCCACTTCCGGGATACGATATTGTACTCGGAATGGACTGGTTGAGTAGGCATCATGCTACTATAGGTTGTCATGGAGGCAGAGTATTATTTCGACCACCAGAAGAGCCGGAGTTCGAGGTCGCCAGAGGAGCAGCGGAGCAGAGCAGGATACTCAATCACAAATTATTGAGAGATTCCTGGGACGACCCTTGAGAATCTTATTATGAATTCCAATTTAATTCCTTTCCCTTTGTTTTCGTCTGTTCTCGCTTGTTGATAATGAGTTTGATTCTTGTTGACAAGTTGTTAAATTTAATTCTTGGTATCGTTGTTGAGTTGATTTTATATCAAGATGAAATTTACGGGCTAAAAATTTACGGTATCATCTGATGACATATATTGATGAGTACAGTGAGAAAGGTAAAACGTCTACTTTGGTTATGGAACCTAGAGTTTATCGCAGCCATACTAGCTGTCGTGACGAGAACGTAGGAACCTGACTAGGATGTACATACTATAGTTATGAAACTTAGAGTCTTTCGCAGCCATACCGGTTGGCGTGGCGAGGATTCTAGATGACATGATTATAGGGTTACATACCTTAGTTACGGAACATGTCGTTTATCGCACCTATGCTTACTGGCGTGGCGAGGATTCTGAATGTCATGATTTCTGACAGACGTGTATGATTATCATGTTGTATCTTAAATTGGTTCTTAAAGTATCATCTCAACACTTATCTATTTCTGTTATTACAGGACTTTATTCCATCGCTTCTTTTGTTTGCTAGCAGTAGCATACCTTTAGTCCTCAATCAAGTTCATCACCATGGGGAGCTCCGGTTTTGTTCGTGCCGAAGAAGGACGGCACGGTGCGCATGTGCATTGATTATAGAGCTTTGAACAACCTCACTATCAAGAACAAATACCCGCTGCCGAGGATAGATGATCTTTTCGATCAGTTGAGCGGGGCAAAGGTGTTTTCGAAGATAGATTTGAGGTCAGGCTATCACCAGGTGAAGGTGAAGAGAGAAGACACGCCGAAGACAGCCTTTCGGACCAGATACGTCCAGTTTGAGTTCATGGTAATGCCATTTGGTTTAACCAATGCACCGACAGTATTCATGAAACTGATGAACAAGGTGTTCCACCAGTACCTTGACAAGTTCGTGGTGGTGTTCATCGACGATATTCTTGTGTATTCCAGGACTCCGGAGGAGCACGAAGAGCACCTGAGGCTGGTCTTAGAGACTCTCATGAAGGAGGAGTTGTACGAAAACTCTCAAAGTGCGAATTCTTCCTTGACCAGGTTGAATTTCTTGGGCATGTGGTGACGGGTGACGGAATCTCGGTTAACCCGAAGAAGATCGAGGCAGTGGAGTCGTGGGCTACCCCAAGTTCGGTAGCTGAGATTAGTTTTCTCGGGCTAGCAGGATACTACAGGAGGTTTGTACAAGACTTCTCCAGGATTGCAGCGCCGATGACTAGGCTGACCAGGAAGGATGTGGATTTTGTCTGGACGGAGGATTGTCAGGCCGCATTTGATGAGCGGAAGAAGAGATTGACGACAGCTCCAGTTTTGACGTTACCAGCGGGGACAGGTGGATTCACTATCTACAGTGATGCTTTAGGGAAGGGTTTGGGTTGCGTTCTTCAGCAGCACGGGAAGGTAATTGCCTATGCTTCCAGGCAGTTACGTCCTCATAAAAAGAACTACCCCACCCACGATTTGGAGTTGGCAGCGGTTATCTTCGCTCTAAAGCTGTGGAAACATTACCTGTACGGAGAGCGTGTGGAGATCTTCACAGACCACAAGAGCTTGAAGTACGTGTTCACACAGAAGGAGCTGAACATAAGGCAGAGGAGGTGGTTGGGGTTGATGAAGGACTTCGACATCTCATTGCAGTACCACCCAGGGAAGGCCAACGTAGTCGCCGATGCCTTGAGCAGGTATCCGATGGCTATGTACTTGACGACGGATAGACATTTGTTGGCTGATCTGGAAGGCTTGGGAATTGAGGTGCTAGTTCCCGGTGTTGAGATTCAGATGTGGGGACTGCAGATACAGTCCGAGCTGATGGACAGGATCAGAGCTGCACAGTTTGATGATGAGGCTCTGAGGAGTATCAGGGCACAGGTTCGGACAGGATTGTCAGACGACTTTACTATCACAGATGATGGGTCTTTACGGCATGAGTATGTGTGTGCCGAGCGGGGAGCTGCGCGAGGAGGTTTTTGCAGGGGGCACACCGCTCTCAGTACTCGATGCATCCCGGTGCCAACAAGATGTATCGAGACTTGAGGGAGCATGTATGGTGGTATAGAATGAAGCGTGAGGTAGCACGCTTCGTATCCCGGTGTCTAGTGTGCCAGCAGGTAAAGGCGGACCGGCAGAGGCCAGGTGGATTGCTTCAACCTTTACCTATCCCAGAGTGGAAGTGGGAGCACGTGACCATGGATTTCGTTTTAGGGCTTCCGCATTCTCCAGGAGGGAATGACGCGATTTGGGTCATCGTGGATAGGTTGACCAAATCAGCCCACTTCTTACCTTTCAAGATGGGCACGTCGACAGAGAGGCTAGCAGAGATGTACGTGCAGCAGATCGTCAGACTTCATGGAGTTCCTGTGAGCATCGTCACGGATTGGGATAGTCGTTTCACTTTCCACTTCTGGAGGAGCATGCAGGCTAGCTTGGGCACTCAGCTTAAGTTCAGTACCGCATACCACCCCCAGATAGACGGACAGTCTGAAAGGACTATTCAGACTCTCGAGGATATGCTACGCACTTGTGTTCTAGATCTCGAAGGTTCTTGGAAGGATCATCTACACCTGGTAGAGTTTGCTTACAACAACAGCTACCAGGCCAGCATCGAGATATCGCCATTCGAGGCTCTTTATGGACGAAGGTGTCGTACACCGTTATCTTGGGACGACGTTGGAGAGAGAGCCTTGCTAGGACCAGAAATGGTCGTGGATGCAGCAGAAAAAGTGAAACTCATCAGAGACAGACTGCGAGTGGCGCAGGACAGACAGCGGCATTGGGCCGACAGCCACCGTATACCCCTTGAGTTTCAGGTATAGATTATTATTTTCTGGCTTGTGATTGCTTTGTTTACACTGTGTGTTGAGACTGTCTTGTTTTAAGTTGGCGATCTAGTGTTCCTACGGATTTCTCCGACGCGGGGCACGATTCGTTTTGGTGGAGGCGGGAAGCTTAGTCCACGCTACATCGGACCCTTCGGTATTCTTGCGAGGGTCGGTGCAGTGGCGTATAGACTAGACTTACCACCTGCACTAGAGGGAGTGCATGACGTGTTCCACGTGTCGCAGCTGAGGCGGTACGTGGCAGACCCTAGTCACGTACTAGATCACTCGGAGATCGAGGTTGGTCCGACTCTCAGCTACCCTGAGCAGCCCGTAGAGATCTTGGATCGCAGAGAGAAGGTGTTGCAGAACCAGACTATTCCTTTGGTTCGTGTTGCATGGAGACATCACTCTCCAAGGGAGTCGACCTGGGAGAGAGAGGACGAAATGCGCGAGCAATACCCGTATCTCTTCGAGACCTGAGGTATAATTCCTTATCTAATTTCGTTCTTGTTCTAGTTCAATCCAATTTCGAGGACAATTTTTTTTTTTTTAGGAGAGTAGACTTGTCACTACCACATTTCCAGATTAGGACATTATTGTAATTTTGCTGTCTAATTTATTATTGTGTAATAATATGTGTGAATGAGTTTTATTAAATAAATTATAGGTGTTCTTAATGATTAGGTTTTAGTTTAAACTCTTAAAACCCAATAGGTTCAACCCTAGTGATCAAACCCTAGTTGGCATTCTAGTTTTGGTGAAACCCTAATTTGCATTTAGATTTAGAAATTTAAAACCCTAGAAATGGCAAACCCTAATTAATTAATTACTTCATGACTAAACGTGGAGGATTAATTAAACCCTTGCATTTGAAACCCTAACCCTAGCCCTATATAATGAAGGGAAGCCTCCCTCAAGCCTCTTCCTTCATGAAGAAAGCCTAAACCTAGCCTCCATTAGAAAAACCATTCCCTCCCCACAAATTTCAGGAATTAAAACCCTAGAAATTCATTTCCTTCTCCATCAAGAGGGAATCAAGGAGCTTGGAACAAGAAGACTTGGAGAAAGAGAATCTTCATTGGGAAACCATCTCCCACTAGGTGAGAATCCGAATTTAATCCATTTTAATTATGTTTTTCATTATTGTTGGCCATTAGGAGCCCACCAAATTGGTTTGGATTTCGATTTTAGGGTTTCTACATGAAGACCTAGGAGAATCTAGGGTTTGGTGTACAGTCGGGTGTTTTCTCCCAATTTCAGGAACCCTAATCCTAGGGGTTTGCATGTAGGCACGATTACATCTCCTACGTGTAGTTTAGATCTCGATTTTAGGGTTTTGTTTGGGTATTTTGGAGTTCTCATGTGAAACCTGTTTTTCTGCACTTTTTGTGTTTGATGAAATGGTTACTAGGGAAATACCTATCTAATCTGTTCATTATCACCTAATTTTGATGTATGATATATATAAATATTATTTATGCAAACGTATAGTTGTGTTGTTAGAATTGGAGGATTTCACTGAGCAGTCGGGATCTGGAATTCCTGTGCAGTCGGGGTTCTGTGGTTTTCTGTGTAGAGTCGAGAGTTTGCAAGGTGTTAGGGTTCTGTGTTAGTGAGGTAGCTGTGTTAGTTGTGTCCAGTGTCGAGTTTTCATAGTGTATTAGGGATTAGGGGTTATTGGTATCGGGTATCCGATTGAACTGTGCCTGTGTATCCCTGAGTTCAGTGAGACGTGTCTGTGTGTTTACTGAGGAATTCTCAGTGTCGTGTCTGTGTGAGCATCTTGTGTTGAGCCTGTGTGTGTGTGTATCATAGAACTCAGTGTGTGAAACCAGTGTGTGTCTGTCTGTGTGTTAGTTCTAGAGTGTATCTTTGTATCAGTGTGTCTAGGTATTGGGTGTGTGGAGTTCTCATTTTCAGTGAGGAGTTTCAGTTCAATACATCAGTGAGTTAAGTGTGAGAATCTGTGTGAGTGAACTTGTGTATGTGGCTGTGTGTGTCCCTGTGTAGAGTATCAGTGTAGCTCTGTGTGTATACCTGTGTGTCTGTGTGTTAGATAGCTGTGTGTGAGTGTCTCAGTCAGTGTTAGTTCTAGAGTATCAGTGAGTAGCTATCTGTGTATCTGTGTGTGTATGTGCCTGTGTAGTTCAGACTGTGAAACTGTGTGTGTGAGTGTATCTGTGATGTGTAGGTGTAGGCCTGAGTTCAGTGAGTGCAGATATCAGTGTGCTTACTGAGAAATACTCAGTAATCAGAGTGTGCAGTGCAGTCCCTGGGAGTATTGGCTTGAGTATGAGGTTTTGTGCTCAAGTTCTCTGATACTTGAGAGTATCAGAATGTTGAGGAAATGGCAGCAAGTTGGAGTTCGAGAGTAGAGCAGTGGGATATGTGATCACTTGGGGGAAACTGTTCTGATACTTATGTATTTAGCAGTAGCAGCATAGTGGGCATCCACTGTCGAGTATAGGCTAGATGGTTAGGTTTACTTTCAGTTATTAGTACCAGTTGTTAGGGGGATCAACTAATGAATATCAGATTATAGAGTACATCAGTTAGTCGGGGTAAGGAGTGTCAAGCATGGTGTTAGCAATTAGTATATTTAGAGGTTGTATCAGTTGGATAGTCTTGAGGTTAATTATCCATAGTTAGTTTAGTTAGTAGATAACTAAGATACAGTTAGTTTATATAGGATATCTGCTAGTTATTATTGTTAGTATAGTTAATTTAGTGTCAGTTGTGGGTTTGTGAATGTTAGTAACTGGTAGTTAGTTGGGGGTGTATATATGGGTTAATAAGTAGATGTTAGTCACTATTAGTATGGTAAGTTGCAGTAGTGAGTTAGTGGTATCAATGTTAGACTATGTACTTGTTAGTATCAATGAGTGTATCTTAATTTTGGGTGTGGTTTAGTGTTCAGTAACTGGGGATGAGGGCCTCAAGTGTTTATGTGTCCAGGTAGTTAGGTTGGTGAGTCCAGTATCAGATAATGATACCGGTTAGATTTGATTTTACCAAAGTGTAGCAGCAAATTAGGAGTTAGAGTATAAGATTTGTATGTAAGTTAGGTAATATATATAGGTATGTCTATGACAGTTAAGACATAAGTGTTAGTTATTATATACCAATATATAGAGTATCATATTCCTTATATAGTTAGTACTAGTTAGTTAGTGACCTTATAGACTAATTAACTAGTTTTGGACCTAAAACCTTAGTGTGGACCTAGTTTATCTAGGATAACCTAGTATTGGCCTAGAAGTGTATTTTAGTGCATTCTTTAAACTATTTCTCTTTCATTACACCTATTTAACTCATTAATTCCTAAATAGGATCGTGTGACCCCAGCTTGGGCAGCGAGAGACACCCTTTGCTCAGGACCACAGGCGAGTACATTCTCTGACAGTTTTCGCTTTGTTGATTAATTCTATAAATTCAATTGTATACTATACTTGACTCTGATACTGTGGATACACGGGTTAGCACCCTAAATACCCATCATGAGGAGTCGTGATTGGATTCCATCGTGCTAGCTAGGGATGGAAAATTATTAGTAGATTATGTGATCATACCCAACTTTACATGCATCATAGCTCAACCCACATCTCACGTCGGGTGCGGCCTGACCATTACATGCCTCATAGCTGTTATATATGATTAGCCTGACCCTTACATGCATCATAGCTAACCAGATGGTTAGCCTGACCTACAAGAATCATAGCTAATCATATGTAACCAGCCTGATCTGTCCCAAGCCGATCACATAATAAACTGATATTTCAAACACTTAGCCAGATGTTTATTCTTTATTTCAGATTACTTGTTCTAGCATTTACATTATACTTCCACTCATTGCTAGATGTTCTATTGCCTATTTCATATTCTCTAGTGCTCTACATTTCCAGTATTTATTTCATCTTGTATTCCTTACATTGTTTTATAGTTTTTGTCAACATAAATGAAACTGCTGTTTAGTGTTTGTACTTCGCTCCAATCCTGATTGGATAACATTTTCAGAGGACTTGGAGGATTTTTGCCCCACCCACTACGGCCCGGGACCAGAGGGAGATTACATACCAGAAATCCCCGAAGAGTTACCTATCTTAGAGGAGATTCTACCTACATGTACTTAGACTGTCCTATTTCATGTATTATTGTACTAGACTGAGATTTGAGTTGTATTTATTGTTGTGACTTTTGAGGACATCTAGACACTGGACTTATGATGTATTTATTTTGTGTTGACTTATGATAGAACTCTTATCCTTATTTCTCATCGTGCCAATTACTTTCATATAGCCTTGTGATTGAGTATGTTATTAAAATGTGGATTCATATATTATCATTGTCCTCCTTATGGAGTTGAGACTATTAACAGGATGAGTTATGTTTGAGACCTAGACAGCGTTCTACCGCCGATGCTGCGGCGTAGGCTGGACGTACCCACGGCTCATGCCCAAATTCCGGGTGCGGGTCGTGACAGGCTGATACCTCTCACCAAGCCACGTGGGGAGCTCATGTGGGTTCACTCCCGATCTTGCTCCAGAATTGATGCAGCAGACAACACCTTCTGCCACCAAGACTAAGGGCAAAAAGTCCAAGTCCTGCTACACGATTTTTCTCCCATCTGATTACAATACCCCTGACGATGTGTACTCTCGACTATCACACTGATATCCTCTGATCCGGGTCCATCCCAGCCTCCGCCGGCGGATAAGTCCAAGCAAAAAGATACTCGCTTCGACAAACCGCTGCACAAAGATACAGCCCAGGGGTTGGAAAAATCCTACAACTTCGACATCTCGGCCCAACTGGCTAATACTCTAGTGAAGTTGTCTCTATTCGAGCTTCTCCGACTCTCCAAAGACACTTGGGCCGCTCTGAGTGAGGCTTTGCAGAATGCGGACATCTACCTGGCGCAGGTCAAACCGCCAGTTGAGGATCCGGCCGCTTGCCCCCACTGCAATAATATCATGGAGGCAATACCCAATATTACATTCTCGCAACAGGACATGTTGCTAAAGAATAACCGGAACGATCGTCCCCGACATTACACGGTACGTTGGTGCCATCAAGGTGGGCCGGATGCACATAGATTCCTGTTCGTCAATCAGCATCATCCCGCAGAGTCTAGTTCAGACCTTGGGCATTCCTATGCATCGCCTAGCAGCCACCAATACTGCCATCACTGGCTTCAATGCAGGAAGGAGCTACCCTTTGGGCAAGATCCGCTTAAAATGCTAGATCGGAGACTTGAAAACAGAGGTCGCTTGCTATGTCATTGACGTAGATGTATCCTACAATATTTTGTTCGGACGCCTATAGATACACGAATATATGATCATGCCATCGACCCTACACCAGTGCCTGAAATACGTCGATGAACACAGCACGGTCAAAACGGAGTTTGCTGAGGTCGATCCGTTCAAAGGGATCGAAGCCTATTACTCTGATTCGATCCTTTACAAATAGGTCTACCAGGATGAAGGTGGAAATGATGCCGATAATGAGGCAGAGGCTGGGACAACACCAGAAGAGCCCCTGAGAGTCCGTCTAAAGGCACGCACTCCCGAAACCTCTTCCCTCGTCGTAAAACTACCAAGGAATGCATCCGAACCTCTGGTCGTCCGCCTTCGTAGGACGGATTGATCGCCAAAGAAAGGTCCGACACCATCAACCACGTCCGAACCTCTGGTCGTTTGCCTTCACAGGCCGAGTCAACCTCTGAAGGATGCTCCGCCGCCTCCTACAACGTTCGAGCCTCCGGTAGTAAAGCTGTGCCGGAAACCTCCAAAGTCATCGCTCGCACTAGGGGTAGACCTCGGGAAGGACGAGCTGGAGGGGTACATAGTTGCTTACGCAAATGTCCCTTCTCTTGACGATGTAATTCTTGGAAAAAAGATACCTAATTTTGTGAATAAAGGGCTATCTTTGACCTACTCTGATGTTGCACACATAAGAATATTGTATTCCATGGAGCACGGTCTAGGCCTACGCCTGCAGACACATGTGACTACTACCTGTGCAGTAAACTAGATCCTCCCAAGCCAAGGTTCCTACTTCAGGGTCCCAGCAAGGAGGAGAGACAAACCTATCATCTTCGACAGGGTTGAATGCCCCCAGTCCTTCATCCCAAAGGAACAAAAGCCATAACCCGATACCGACAAAATACAATTCTACCGGTTCAGTGGTCAAGCCAAACACCTCATCCAGAAGATGGATTATGATCTTAAAAGCAACCGAGGTCTGAATTATGGCAAAGGTTGACAACTGCCCTAGCGCCTCACCACTCCGACACGCACATCCGTGGATTACTACCATAAGATTACGCATGGCTTAGGATACGTTACGCCTCCCACAACCCCTGAAGGCTCGGATGAAGAAGATGAGTTACACTCTCACTCTTCAGAGTCTTCCTCTTGGGACTCCGACGTCAATATCGGGGAGATGCCCAAGCAAACATTCTCTGCCAACATGGTGTCAGCTGACCCTAAGGAAGACGACGAGGATCCACCGGAACTCTTTGAAGTAGAACCCTGGGCCCAATACCTAGACGCACAATCGGAGATGTGGTCCGAACAACATAGTACTTCCCATATCCCCAGCCGGGCAATCAAGATGTACAGTCTTTATACTTGTGGTTCTTCATCCCCAGCAAGGGCCTATGTACAATATTTCCCCTTCTTTACATTTTTTTGTAAAAGCCATTATCTGTATCCAGGAGTTCGGGATATGCAACAGATGATAGATCCTCAAAGTCTCCCCAGCGGAGCAGTCCTCAGGTCCACCGACACACTCCCCAGCGGAGCAATCCTCAGGTCTATCTTTATTCTCGGATAGACCACACTCAGCAAATCACTCCTTAGTGAGTTTCTCGGACATTGGTTCACGTCCATATTACCTCTGAACTACTGTACTAATATTCCTCCCTGGCAGGGTTTGCCATGTCCATATTACCTCTGAGCAAACCTTTCGGGTCTTGGCTATCGATCATTACGTCAATATTACCTCTGATATCGGTTGTCATCTCCACTTATCACCCGTACTTACCAAGATACGCCAGCGGTGTTAAGTCCATAAAAACTGTCATGTCCATATCACCTCTGGTAGGCCTTGTTCCAAATATATTACTTGCACTTAGGTGCGCAAGAAATAATGGCTCCACAACACCTATCACGTCCATATTACCTCTGATGTGGATTGTTTTTTAACTTATTATTTGTACTCAACATGCGCAACAAATAATTGGTCCACCTAAGTCCCTCAGTGGGACATCCTAGACAGGCTGCGATATTGTACTACGTCCATATTACCTCTGGTACGATATCCAAAGCTCACACAAACAATTACAAATGAATGGAATAACTTTTATTTCTTTCTACGAAGAAATTGAAAGCAAAACTACATTCGAGGGTCCCCAGCTCGAAGGTAAAATGGGGACACAAAAGAGCAAAAGAAGAACTAATGGTGCTATTAGTCGGAGCATAACTCTGCTATCCGCTCATGGAGACGAGCAATATTGCCACCCAGGCACCTCTGGGCCCGGCTCTCAACTTCCTGGGCCATAACCTCGGGATCCTCGTAGCGGACATAGGACTCGTGTCTGTCCTCCAGCTGTTGCACCAGAACCTCAATGCCAGTCGTATTTTGCGTTACCTGGCTCGCTTTGGTTCGGATAGCCTCCTCCTCTTGCTAGGCCTCTCGCTGCCTATTCTCCTGTGCGTCAAGCTCGACCTGGAGCTTTCTGATTCTCTCAATCAGGTCCTGTTGCCGGGAGAGGCACTCTTCTCTGAGATTGCCTAACCGGTCACGCCTCTTATGCAAATTCAGGAGATCACGCTGCAAACACTCCATAGACGAAGCAAAGAAGGCCTTCTCTGTCGCCACCTTCTTAGAGAACTTATTATATTCATTGGATATCAGCATTCCCATATCCGCCTGCTGGTACTTGCCGCAACTCCGTTAGGCATTTCTCCACCTATACCATCTGCTCGAAATCGGGGATGCCCCTTAGAGAGTGGACCTGGCCCTCAGCAAAGTGCCTTGCCTAGATAAAAGATTTGTTGCGCTCCAATACGCCCTCGATCCCTTGCTTCAAGAATATATGGAAGCTCCGAATGGAGAGCTTGACGTTCTCGTCAATCTTTTCCAACAAAGCCGGAGTCAGAGACGACGAAATTAAAGAAAAGGCCGTAGGTGCAGCAGGAGGCACAACGATGTTCGAAAACTTCGAAGACAAAGCAACAGTAGAGGAGAAACTAGCAGTCCTGTCGGAGATCCAATCTTTCATGGACGCACGAAGTGCTTGGATACTTGACAGCTGAACCACGGACGTCGTAATACCGAGACTGGAGACAGAAGTAACTGGGCACCTCGCCACATCGGGTCCCACCGGTGTACCATCCCTAGACCGAGTCGTGCCAGCTTCAGAAGATGACCTAGGGACCTCAAGGACCTTATAGCGGTGGCTTACTACCCCGTTGTCCAAAGAGACTTCAGCTGCAGAACCCCCAACGGCAACAGTTGGAAGAGAAGATGCCACGCCAGAAGGTCCTGTAACAACAAGAACTTCCTCCATCACAGCCTCTATAGGGGGCACGGCGGGATGTTCCTCGCCTCCAAAAAAGCGAAGAAGGGACTCAGATCTTTCCCTAACGAGCTCACTATCCTCTTCTTCCGCGATACCTTCTTCCGCGGTCATGTCCACGACCTTCAGATGAGAGGTAGGGTCTGCAGAACCAGAACAACCAATAATTAACTTTGTCCGGAGAATGTGAAGCTGAAGCTAGAAAAACTCTTCCAAAGAAAAGTTGCGAAATAACATACCCGAAGAAGACAACGGGACCTGACGCTCGTCCAGTGCAGTCCAAAATTCCTCCAGATCATTCAAGTCTTCCACCAAGATGGGGGAGGTGACCAGTTCCACCAGCGACTCCCCCGGGACATAACCACCAGAGCCTTCAAGAACAGGCTCCGTGGCCTCGGACCCAGGAGAAGCGATCTCTTCATCCAGGTACGCATAAGAAACCTTGACAGCCGTAGACCGTTAGGGTCGGTCCCTCTCCTCCTGCGTCTGCAAGTTTTCAAACATACCAGAAGAAAGATATTTATAGAGGAGACCGGGAAGAATTAAACTAAGAGGTAACGCGAATACCGCCTCAGCATCTAGAATAAGCTCTAGGTCAGAAGCCACCAGAGCAAGGGGTCCTACCTCCTTCTCCTCTTCTTCTGTTCCTTCTTCTTCGTCCCCAGCCGGCACAGGGGCCTTGACAGCAACCCGCTTCCTATAACGCGGCCTCGCATCTACCGATGGTTTCTTCCTTCTCTTTTTGGACAGAGGGCTCCGTATAGAGGAGGACCTGCGCTTCATTGGAGAGTTTCCTGGAGGCGAGGGGTCATAGGAAGCATTCTCTTTCCCCGTCGTTGAGTCGGAATTAACAAGCATAACCTTCCCCTTACCTTTTCTCCAAACTTTCTTGGATTCCCTGTATCGGGGCTTCATTTTAGTACCCGCGATGAAGCTAGTGTCCCGGTCAAAGCCAGGTGGAGGCGCATTCACGGCTACATGAAAGTGAGCCGTTGCATGGAGGATGTGTGCAGGGACTTTAGCATCGGGCAGGGTAAATCGGACCTGAGTATTAGTGGCTAGATAATAATCCCAGGCTCGGGCTCCATCAAGAATGCTACCTTCAAAACTAAGTTATGGGCTTAAATTGCTCAACATAAGCTGGATATATCCAAACTGACGGGCAAACCTACTCGACAGGTAAGGTTCCAAGAATACGAGGTTCCGTACCAGATGGGAAGGCCGGATGGAAAGTAACCAGCAAAGGAGCTTGGAGGACAGAACCTGACGGTCAACACCTGTCACTACCATATTTTCTAGGAAAGGATATTTTAGTAATTTCATAATTAATTAAATATTGTGCATGTTAAATAATTAATTGTTATATTATTTAATTGTTGTTAGATGTTAGTTATTTATTTTGGAATTGTGTTAGTGGACTTAACTAGTTTAGTTTAGACTCATGGACCAACATGTATTAATTGTTAGAATTGAGCCCAACTAGAAAGTCTATTGATTAGGAGGATTTAGACTAGAAGCTTCCCTCCTTAATTATTTCTTCATAAGAGGCCACAAGGGGTATAATGGACATTACATAGTGATTTGAGGAAGGGGTAAGGGGGGCCGGCCTATTAAAGAAGAGGAGAAAAGTTTCTCTCATCTTTTCATTTGAAAACTAGATCTAGAATTTTCCTCAACCAAATTCCTTCATTCCACATCATTTTTTCTACCAAATTTCATCCTAATTTCTTCTCAAATCACCATTGGAGACTAGTGAAGCAAGGATCTAGAAGGAGGAAGCAAGGATCTACAAAGAGGAGCAATGATCTACAAGTTGGAGGCCAATTTTATCATATTTGGATGTTTTATTGGGAATCTATCTTCCAATAGGTATAATTCAGTTTATCCCCTTAACTTAGTTTCTAAATCTGAGATTTAACCATGAGAATTCAACCCATATGCATAGACTACCCATAGGATTTTGTTTTGTGTTCATAGGAGGCCTATTGAGAAAGTTATGGTACTTTTTGTGTCAATTTTGGGAAAATTTCGAGATTGACATTTGTTGTGTGTGTCAATTGGTCCTGTAGATCAATTTGGTTGTGTGTGTCAATTGGTCCTGTAGATCAATTTGGCATGTGCTTGTGTGTTTGGGGCTAGTGTCGTGTCCACAATTGAGTACGTGTAGGTCGTATCCTAACATTTTGGTGATACGTGTTGATTTAGGAATTTTTCCTCCGACACGGGACTTTATGCATGTCACATTTTGACATAGACACGCAGATTTGTGTTTGACTCTTCGTATTGTTCATAATTAATATATTAGACTTGCTCGTGTCCTTCGGGGTACGTTTGGATGTGTGGTGGACTCGTGTCGCAAGCGTATCCTAGATCTAGTGGGATACGTGTGTGATATGCTCCATGTGTTATGCAATTTATTTCTAGATCTACTTTCCCATTGTTTTAGTCATTATAATATGTAATTATATGAATGTGTATATATATATATATATATATATATATATATATATATATATATATATATATTTATGTGTTAGTGTGTCATATATCTATGTACCTATGTATTGTATATATATGTAGCTATACTTCTACATATGTAATAGCTATTAAATATAGTAGTGTATATATGTATATGTTAGTATATATATGTTATCTATATATATACTTGTATGTTATATATATATATATATATATATATATATATATATATATATATATATATATATATATATATATATATATATATATTTTTGTATGATTATATATATGTGTACGTATTAGTGAGATTATGGATATATGTATATGTGTTACTATATATTATGTGTATGCTATACTATAGGTATTATTGTGGATACGTATATATGTATATAGAGGAGTATATATATATATATATAGAGAGAGAGAGAGAATAAGGGAGGTGAGATGGCATCTCACTCCCAAAACCAGGGTGGCGGTGACGTGACACAATTCCAACTACACATTTCATAATTGTCAAATTACACTTAACCCCTCCCCTCGTTTGTGTGGTTGTGATTGTGCCACATCACCGCCATCCTTGTTTTGAGAGTGAGGTGCCACCTCACCTCCCTTATTCTCTCTCTATATATATATATATATATATATAGTGGTAGTTATATATATATGTAAGTATATATATTTATGTGTTAATATATATAAGAGTGAGAGAGAAGGGCTCAGGGTTTTAGCGACAGCAGACACGGTTTCAGCAACAACAGCAGCAGTGATTGCAACAGAAGCAGTGACTATAGCAACAGCAGCAGCATTAACGACAGCAGCAATAATAGCAATGGCAGTAGTTTCAGCAACAGCAACAGCAACGCTTCAGTGACAGCAGCAACAACAGTATTAGCGACAACAGCAGGAACCGTAGCAACAGCCGCAGGAACAACAGCCGTATCAATAGCATTTGCGACGGGCAGTAGTAGCTTTTAGCGACAGTTCTGCGGCTATATATATATAGTTATGTATTAATTAAATAATAGATATATATATATATATATAGTATTAGTGTATATATATATATATATATATATATATATATATATATATATATATATATATAATTGGTATTTATGTTTTAGTATACTATATTTGTAATAGTTAGTTATTAGCATATAGTTATTATGGGTAGTTAGTATATATATGAAGTTTTGGCAATTACCTTGAGATACCAAGTTAAGTATTAAGGTATTTTAGGATAACCAAGGTATTGGGTTTGGGTATCAATATGGAGGTTTAGTGTTGCGATACCAAGTAGGTTCAAAACCAAGGTATCCATTTAATATTTATAATTATGATTTTATATATTTAATATTGTTTGATATATGTATATGTGATATTTACCTTTTATTTGCGTATCCTGAGATACAATATCCTAGTATCCTAAGATGTAGCTTGTATAACCTAGATTCATAGTATATGAATCCAACATCTTTGAGATAGACTCATGCAACCTACAAATAGGTAGTTTGACCAAGTTTGGCCGGTTTGACTTAGAGTTGACCTAGTTTGACTTTTTGACTTAGAAATTGCTTGTTGACCTAGAAGTTGACTAGTTTAACTTATTTTCTTTCCGAAACCTTGTATTGATATTGTATTCCATATCTAGGTCTTCGAGGCACCGTATCAGACATCTGTGAGACTATTCATTGGACTTCAGGCGAGTACATTCTCTGATAGTTTCTCATTTATGATACCTCTATGTTCATTATATCTAGTGTAGATATTCATGTTTTCTTGACACGATGGTTACACGGATTGGTATATCCGGATATCGTCATGAGATGTTATTCCTTGATATATAGTGTATCTTGTGCAAGTTTGTTTCATTGATTATCTTGTATATGTACAGACACTGATTCTCGGAGAGACTTGCTACCTTCCTAGAGAATTCCGTGCCATAGCATACCATGGTTGGATCCACTATTACCAGTCGGGGGTGGAGAGTATTTAAGTGTAGATATGTGATCATACCCTTCTTGTGCAAGTATTGTTTTCCTGTGAGTATTGGTCATACACCGCACGTATGACTAACTAGGCCTTTATTCATGTGCAAGTTTTCTTGTGCAAGTTCCCAAGCCGATCATATGTTAAAGCTAGTACTCACACACTTAGTCATTAATATTCTTGTTCATTGCCATATTATTCATTATTGTTTTATTCCAGTATTTCCTTATTGTATATCTCTTGTATATATTGTTGCATCTTGTATATTCACATCTATTTACTGTTACATAGTTTTTATCATTAATTAGAACTGTTGTTAGAGATGTACTCTGCTCCTTTTCTAACTGGATATATTTTTTCCAGATGACACTGAGGAGTGGTACCCTACACATTATGGACCTCGAGGTGTTGTGGGTTTAGAGTCAGAGACTCTGGCTCAGGAGGGACTTATCCCAACTAAGACAGATGACCCGAGACTAGTAGCTTCTTAGTATTCTTTGTACTGGATTTGTCTCCAGCTTATTTGTTAGTATTCTTTCAGACTCATTGATGTTATTATTTTAGACTCATGAGTTGTATGTGACTATTCTATTCTTTATCATATTCGTGCTCGTTTCTATCTTAGATCTGTGATTGAGTATATTGTTATTATTGGTGGTTCATTATCTTGCTAGATAGATTATCCAGATAGTGTTCTACCGTCGATTCTGTGGCGTAGGCTGGACGTTGTTTCCGACTTGCATCCCTACATCGGGTGCGGGTCGTGACAACACCACCATCATATTGAACCCTATTCACTTCGTCCTCTACAAGCTTCGAGACGGAGACAAAGGAATAGTCTGCTACGCAGGCGAGTGCATGCCGACAGGCAGGAACCTTAGTATGAACCCAGGGCATCCCACCATACTGGCGAATAAAAACATCAGCCTCTGTCGTCGTCCCCTCAACTCCAGGATGCATCAAAGACGAGTAGTGCATTAACAGCTAATCCATTAGATAATGATAAGGCATCTCAACCAGGTTGAAATCTCCAGGGCCACCCTGAGCCATCACTTTGCTCGTAAAAGTACGGAGCCCGCAATGGATGCTACAGACCATCATTGGGAGTAAAGCTAGTGATGGCTGAAAACTAACTTCATAGCGGGGAGGATGAGATTGCGGCTATCCCTCTCGATCGATCCGGAGCCCCCCGAGAATACACAAGTTTGCAGCCATATCATCAAAAATCCATCCAGTACAACCTTATCAGACAGTGGCCGGGTGTCTTGGTAAAAGTAGCTGAAGGTATCACCGGAGCTACCAAATCCCTCACCAGATGCGGTCGTTCTCTTAGTACCGCGCAATAGGTCATCGACACTACTCGGGGTTTGAGGGCTACGAACGATGACCCAACATGTAGCTTCAATATTGAAGAGGTAATGGATCCAGGCCTTGGTGTGGGGTAACGTCCCCTCTGTGCTTCTGTCCTTCTTTGAAATTTGCTGGCAAGTGCTATTATGGCACAACAATTTCCGGTACACTGCAAGAAACCCCAGATGTTGTTCCTCTAACTCCTCGAATTTCTCATTATCAGGCATGTACTTCTCACACGGCTCGCTGCCCCAGGGCAACCGTGAAACATAATATATCTCGTGGAGGGCAAGTCTCATCTCCCCACTAGGAGTAAAGAAGGTCCCGGTACAACAGTTGTACATCTCGGTCAATGTCACGAACAACTTCGGATTCTTCTCCAAACCATAATAGGAATCCCTTATGGCGTAATAGAGGTTGGCCACCTTCAGGGACTGGTCGTACTTCCCTAGCACCTACATGGTCAAATTAACCCAAGAAGACGAATGATTCACCCAGTTGAGCAAGCATATTTTTCCCTTGGGATATGACCCTTTGTCTGTGAGATGGTTCAGAAAAGTGTCAGCTCCGTTGATACAAACATTCGGCCCCATCTTACTCGTGAAAGTGCCAGGTTCCAACCAGCGAAAAGAATAAAAAAACAATTCCTTAGTCGCGGCTTCTTTCTTCAGTTTAAAGTTAAAACGAATGCGACCGACTTGGGCTCCCTTTTGGTCTGGGTCAGGGTGCCCAAGGAGGAACACCATATTGAAGGCCGACAAAGGCAAGTGATGCTCCATCATAGGTATATATATCTTCATCTCGCCGGAGGAGAAGGTCCAGCTCTCCATTTTCTTCACTACCTTAGCATCCAAGATAGTAAGAGCATCCCCAAACAGGAAGATAGGCTTCAAATGAGAAATGCCCTTCAAACCCTCAATCGACCCAAAGTTCAACTGGCTGAGCAAAAAGAACGAAGACTGGTCTACTATTAACTTCATTCTCTTCTCAGATTGACCCTTGTTTATCTGGGCCTGAACATTTGCTATTATATGGTCGAACCTTACGTCCAGTGCGGCCTGAGAACGACACACAAGCACCTCCCCTGACAAAGCCATGAGTAAAGTCACTGCAAAATCAGAAATAAGAAGACAATTAGAGCCCTCGAGATGGCATACACATCAGAAATAAACTTGAGCGCATAAAGGGACGCATATGATACATGCGGCCTAGTCACGAAGAAGACCTCCATGCGGTCGAGTCAAGACCAGAGCATGCAGTTAAAGTAAGACCCGCGCATAAAACATGCGGCATGGTCATATGGATGGGTCCGCACATGTTTTAATCATGCATCAGACCGTACACGAAGTGTCCAAACGTCAGTACTCCTTCCCCCCACCCCTAATCTTACCTGAGATGGGCGTCTGAACGTCCTCATGAAAAGAGGACGAATTCTCCTTGGTGCTAGGTGCGGAAGCCGGGCGCTTCCCCTTGTCGATCTTCATCGCAGGAGTAGAGGATGAAGCCTTGGGCGCCATGGCAGATGGTCGGAGAAGGTGATCGGAGCATGGAAAGAGTCGCAGATGAAGGGAGAGGAGAACTCAGCAAGGCCAAAAAGTTCTTCTTTTTCCCCCAAGACTCCTATTTATAGGCTGACAAAGAGATAAGGACAGCCCCCTCGATTCCCGCATCCAACTGTCAGTCTCTACGGTGGACGGTTGGATTCTCGAGACGGCCTTACCTTCGTAACCGTCAGCTTGGGATCTATGTGAAGAGATGGATCAGAATCCAAAAGGATATCCGCTCCAAATTAAAACAAATATGTCCATTAATCCAGAAGTGACAGCCTGAAAGCACTCATCCATGCGGCCAACGACCAAACGGTCCCAATGTCCATGCAACACAATATCCATGCGACCAAAGTGCTTTTCCTCCATGCCTCTTATTCAAAGTAATTCAAACTTGTCAGTTTGAAAACTTTGAAGGGGATCTTGTAGAAACATGAAAAATATGCATACATGCGTCCAATAACCATGCGCCCCAAAGTAAAGCTCAGAAAATATTGGGCCGCAGAATCACCATGCGGCTCAATAAGGGGACATGCGTCCCAATCAGCCAAAGCAGCTTTGGCCGCAGATGGACCTGACATAGCATCCTAGCAACAGAATCTTTTCTGACACAGAATCCTGACAAAAAGAATTTTCTGAATGCCTCGAAGGACGTGAACATACCAAACGACAAAAGTCTCATGTTAGGACATAAATTCACCCTCGATGGATGTGCAGCGCCACGTGTACAGCACAACTGGCAACATGCGTCCCTGACTCCATGCGTCCTATGCGCCTTTGGCCCCATGTGTCCCAGACTCCATACGTTCCATGTGTCTCTGACCCTATGCGTCCCAGACTCTATGAGTTACATGTGTCTCTGGTCCCATGTGTCCTAGACTCCATGCATCCCTGGCCCCATGCGTCTCAGACTCCGTGCGTTCCATGCGTCTCTAGCCCCATGCGTCCCAGACTCCATGCTTCGCTGGCCACATGTATTTCAGACTCCATGAAGACCAAATCTTGCTGTTACGACATGAGTGATTCTCTCCAACCAAGTGCAGACCATGTGTCAAGATGACCAAGTTACGCCCATAAAGGACGAGAACCACCCAGATCATCAGCAACAGAAAATTCCAACAAGCACCCACGTGACAGCCTGGCCCGCTCACGGTTATAGCTGTATCCAGTTAAGGAGGCACATGTGGCACCCTCTAGCATCCATGAGGCCCAACATATGTGCTCAAAAGGATGACTATATATACCCGAGTGGCCTACCCAAATAAGAGGAAGGACAGACAGGGGTCGCCCAACACAGAGAGAGCATACAAAGATGAGAAAAGAGATAATATAAGCTTCCTCACCCTGTATTGGATCGTCAACGGAGTAAAGGAGCCGCCACAGAACTCCTTGTCCATCGTCACACCCCAGATCAAAATATTATACTTAGATAATTATGTTTAGGATTCTTTGTACTCTTTTTCGTTCCTTAAATACAAAGTTTGCAAGAACACATTTAATGGTGAACACCCGAGAACTCATTAAGACGTCAAAGCCATCCTTATAGAGGAATTTTTCTATAAAGAACAAGCAACAGTAGTTCCGGGTACGTATCCCACACTGTCAAAAGGGAATATCCACTGTGCCTGATATTTTTTCAGTTAGTGGTCCTTCCTTGAACCAAAATCTAGATGCCTAGTGGATTTATCTTTGAACTAATAGCATAAAACTTAATTGTAGGATTACAAAGACACAATATCAGAGGTCCGTCAAGCCTATTTTACATGTTGTGTCTTCGACTAGCTGGCACTTGAGGCCTTTAGTGAACGGATCCGCCAGGTTCTCACTACGAACATCCACCACTGTAATGACACCATCCTTGATGAGATTGTTCAGTGATTTGTGCCGAAGCCGCACAGTCCGCTTCTTGCCATTGAAGAGATCGTTAGATGCCACTACTGTTGCAGCCTGGTTGTCACAGTATATCGGTACAGCCCAAAACTGTGCACCAACCATTGAAAGATCGTACATGAGCCCCCGAAGCCATTCTGCTTCATCTGCTGCACCTACAAGTGCATAGAACTCAGACTCCATTGATGACCGTGAGAACACTGTTTGCTTCTTCGACTTCCACTTCGACTTCCGTATAGCTCCAGGCCGCATAGCTCATGGATTCATAGCCCCAGGCCGCATAGCTACAGGCCGCAAAGCACCTCGCCGCATGCGCCCGAGCCAGCAACCATGCATGCAACTGGCGCATAAAAAGAGCACATGAGAGCCATACGACGATGCTGACGTGCTAAGTGCAAAGTGTGCCAACAAAACGTCACTTTGCACCCTTGGTCCGAGTCCGAGTCGCTCCTAAGGGAAACATCCCAAAGGTGGTCACAAAATAAGGATTGTCATAAAGGGGTTCACACTTAATCCCTCTAGGAAAGTTAACCCACATGGGCCACCACTCCATATGCATATACCAATACTAAGAAAAGCTATATATTGAGATATATATACATTGGTGGTTTTTCAATATGGGACTAAAACTCTCAAAGCAAAGTGGAAAACACCAACACTATCATGGAGAACTTCTAAAAGAGGTCAAGGATATATTTAGTTTGGAAAAGGTGTAAAGAGTCCTGAGAACGGTGGCTTCGAGACCGAGAAAGAAGGACAAAGAGCCAAGATCACTAAGCTCAAATTCATTTCCAAGAGTGGTGATGAAGGAGGTAGAGAGAGCAGGAGTATTACCCGTCAAAATGATGTCATCCACATAGAGAAGCAAAAGAAGAATCGTAGAGCCAGAAAGGTAGATAAATAGAGAGTGATATGTCTTACTTTGTATAAATACAAACTGGAGAAAAAAATTGCTGAAACGTTGAAATCAGGCTCGAAGAGCTTGTTTGAGACCATATATGACTTTTCATAGAAGATGTCTGACGAGGATGAGCAAAATTTGTGAAACCAGACGGTTAACTTATGTAGACTGTTTTATTTAGGCCGCCATGAAGAAAGGCATTCTTGACATCAAGTTAGCATAAGGGCCATCACATGGGGACAACAATGCTAAGCACACTGCAGACATTAATTGGCTTAATTACTGGACTAAAGGTTTCATTAAAATTAATGCCAGCCTGCTAATGAAATCCTTTGGCAACTAGACAGGATTTGTGACGTAAAATGGACCCATTGGCATGTCATTTGAGTTTGAAGACCCATTTGGAACCAATGACATGCTGCTGATGAGTAGGAAGAATAACAACCCATGTACCATTTTTAATAAGGAGTTGAATTCCAAAGTCATGGCCTGGTGCCATTCAGGATTCTAAGGAGCCTGAGAGTAATATCTAGGTTATGTAGTAGCAGAGTGGGCATGGGAAACTAAGGTTCTAGGGAGGGGATACTTGATTGTGCCATATGTATGGTTAAGAGGTTTGTTGTACCCATCTCGTTGTCGAGTTATCATTGGATGTCTCGAGGAAGTGGCTGGGGGAGGTTTAGGTATAGTAGAGGTTGGTTGTTGGGGAGGGATAGGTGGTAGTTGAGATTGAGGACGTTGAAAGTTTTATGGATAAGTTCTTGGAGCCATGGCACTGGTGGGGAAACGTACCTTTGTTGCGGAGGAGGATGAGGGTATGGAAGATGAGATTGGCGATATAACTGGAATAGATATCCAAGTGGATTTAGGGGAGGGGCTTGTGGTTTTGGAGAATAGAAAGGCTCGTTCGCTGAAGCGAACATGAGGTGAAATATTGATGCGATCGGTTCTCCTATAAAGACAACGATACCTTTTGTGTTTTAAGTTGTAGCCTAGAAACACACATTCAATAGTTCTTTTGTAATAACTTATTAGTGAGATAAGCACCTAAATGCGGGTAACATACACAACCAAAGACTCAAAGAACAGAGTAGGAGGAAGATGTGCCATAAAGGCGAGAAAAAAGTGAAGACCAATTGAGGATAGAAGAACGAAGGTAATTGATAAGATGGACAGCAGTGGATACAGCTTCAGGCCAGTGGCATGGAGGAACATGACTAGAGACAAGGAGAGTATGGGTCATTTCAGAAATATGACAATGTTTGTGTTCTGAAAAGCCATTTTGTTCGAGTATTTGGGGACATGAGAGACGTCGATGAATACCAAGACAAGTACAAAAATCTTTGAATAGAACACAATCGTATTCACCCTCACTGTCACCTCGAAACTGTTTGACATTAGTGGAAAATTGAGTACGGATATAAGTGACAGTTCTGGAAATGTATAATTACTTCATATTTGTGTTTCATAAAGTAAAGCCATGAATAACGTGTATAATCATCAATAAATAACACATAATAATTGTAGTTCGAAATAGAAAGAACAGGAGATTGCCATATATCATAATGCACTAAATGAAAAGAAGAAACATCTTTTATTTCATTTATCGGATTTTCGTTACTTTCAACAACATCTCTATCATGTCACCAGGTTCCCTTGATACCTGATTTCCGTCCACATGTCCCACATGGATGCTTTTTTAGTTGTATGCAATAAAGATAAGCTTGAGCTTTCCCAAGCCCAGGCCTCCCTCCTTTTCCATTTGTCAATCCATTCAAACATATGGCATGAAAGGATTGTGCGACAAGAAGTTGACACAAGCCCCTTCTATGACTCTCCCAGTTGTATATTAGGACTTTGGAAAGTTGGATTTAGTAGCTACATGTTGCGTATATGACAAATCATGATGAGTTCTATCCTCATTAAGAAATATCGATACCTACTGGGATTATATCCAGATATTTTTTTGGGAACAAAAATACACTAACTTAAAATTCAGAAAGGAGTATATAACATGATTACTTTCTTTCATTATTAAATGGAATATACTAAGGTATTCCAATTGGAAAAAGGTTGAAAGCCCATACTTCTTTGATAGAAGGTACTTGTCATCGGGTATAGCTTCTTTCTTTCCCTATTGATAGTAAACATGAAGGACTTCAATGTAATGAAACAAATTCTTCGATCTTCACAAATATACAACGTCTTCATGACATGTTATGCACTAAAGACTCTTTAAATTTGATAAAAAAAAATACAGTCTACATAGACTAAGTGAAGATGTTACGACAATAGGATCAGATCTATGATATATAAAAAAAATACAGTCTACATAGACTAAGTGAAGATGTTACGACAATAGGATCAGATCTATGATGCATATTGTAGAATAATGGACAAGTCCATACCAATATCTGGGAAAAATCTTGATGATCAGATCGATGATCCATATTGTAGAATAATACAAGTACATACCAATATCTGGGAAACATCTTGATGGCCTTTATTAGAGGCAAGCTCAGCAGGAGTAAATCCAGCTTTATTCCTCACCAACAGTTCTTAAACATCTTGATGGCCTTTATTAGAGGCAAGCTCAGCAGGAGTAAATCCAGCTTTATTCCTCACCAACAGTTCTTGCTTACTACCAGCTTGTACGAGCACTACACATGACTCTATATGGCCTTTTTCGGCAGCATAGTGGAGCGATGTGCAACCTAGCAACATGAAAATTGGTTATATATGCTTGATCCTTTAGAGTACATATCAAAGTTATTTTTTATGAAAGTTTTTTTTTATTAGATTCGACAGCACCTGCTATATATATATATATATATATATATATATATATTCCAAATGTCTTTTTAACTTTTTCCACTACAGACTTGAGATATCTAAGGTACTGGTATAATGACATATGTCTTCCTTTTAATTATGCTCTCGAAGCAATTTCAATGCAAAACCAAGAATGAAGTTAATGAATTCGATATCTTAGAGAAGCATAGAGTTTGTTGGCTTAATTTCCTCTCTGTGATTCTCTTCATAATAAAGAACATACACAAGCTAAAAACATGCCAGAAAAGGGTACCTTGCGCATCTTGTGTTCCTTGACATGCACCCTTAGATAAAAGTAGCCTAATCATACTTTTGGATCCCTTCCATGCAGCCCTGAAAAGTTTTATTACGTGTTTAGTTTCAATATCCAACACACAAGCAATAAGATTTGGAAGAATTACGAGCCAAACTTCGTATCTCAGACTGGCTAGCATTCGGTTACATATACATAATAATCAGGAGAAGTGTTTGTTTGTTAGTTGGTGGTGTGGGGGATTCGACAACATATTTCTATAAAAAAAAGGCCGATTCTATAGGCCATCATATCGAGGAATACTTATTTTTAAAATCGACTTAAAATGCACGCTGGAGTTAACCAATACTCGCAAAAGCTCAAGCTGGATAGGAACATGCCAACAATATATATTAAACTCAGAACGAGCACAAAATTATGGGGACAAATTGGGATTAGGTTTCTAAATCCAACCAACAATATCGATCATAGATGTGTTCTTGGTGCTAAATGTGAAACAATGGAAGGAGCTGTTAAGTGACTATGCATGGTCAAACTTACCGAACGTGTCCCGTGGATGATTTTTCAAGTCATTTCACTCAACTAATTTTTTTTTCAATATTCATTGGTTGATAACCTAATTTAGCAAGATCGTACTGCCGGATTGGTATTAGGGTTGTTATTCCCAGCATGTAGACCTTTGAACATGAGTTGTGTTGGGAACGAACGAGGAAATACCATTTCCTAAACCGGAAGAACTATGTTGAGGACCAAAGAGAAGGCACAACCTAGACAAAATTTCAAAAGAAAAACTACACAACAAGCACAACCAAAGACATACGATTTTTACATAAAAAATCAAGATGAAAAAAAAATACGGGACAATATGAGTCCAACCAGAAAAGCATCCACTAAAGATTAAAGAAAGTACATAGACTCTGTTATAAATTTCTGGACTGATCCAACACGGATTACTGCAATACTTCAAATAGATAGAAATAACGAGCAATAGGGATTACTGAAGATAAAAAGAAGAGGACAAACCAAAAAACTCCTCGAAGCGATCTCTATTAAAAAATAACTCTCGAAACTCAGAATAATCTCTTTCGTTCCTTAGGAAATTGCATCCTTGATAAAAATCTCTCATTTCTTGTTGTTCCGACGATATTAGGGTTAGAAATGCCTATTTAAGTCACCACAATTCCGAGATAATCTAGACCGTTGATGTCAATTCAACGGTGTTGATAAAACATCCGTTTTGGACCTTCAGCTCCCGCAGCAGTGTGCTGGCGGTACACCGTTAGTATAGCGCCAGATGACTCTTGAGCAGCAATTGTACCATCAGAATGTTTTGGAACACAATATGCCATGGGAAATATAGAGATAGTGTACTGTCCCCTCTGATACTCTATACACAGATTTCTGATAATGGCTCAAATTTAGTCACATTTGTCTTTTTTGACTCCCCGAGTTTATCTGACACTCCGGGGTATTCTCCACATAGTTTGAAAACCTCAACCAACACCAACAAGTTGTGTGTGTACTGTCTCAAAGTTTTCCAAGTGTTCGTTGCACCGGGAAGTGATTGAAGAGTATTTATAGAATAAACTAACAAATGCAACTTCTCATAGAAATTTTACCCCTTTCCTTTGCAATTTTTTCTCTTTTCTAGCAACTAAGATAAGTGTATTAGGTTTGAATTTTATAGGATGTCATGTCACTTCATGACTTGTCTAGAAATAGTAGCTTGTTCAAACATTTGATGGAATATTAGCCTTATTAGGGGTCTTTACAGTGTATTTAGTATTTACAGTAAGTTTAGTTTGTGATAGAAAATGAGAAAAGAAAAGAAAAGAAAAGAAAAGAAAGGAAAGGAAAAGGAAAAAAGAAAAAAAAATTGCTTGTTTAATTGGTAAGAAAGTTTAAAAAAAAATGGAGAACAAAATTGAGAGAGAGAGAGAGAGAGAGAGAGAGATGGTGGTGGTTAAGTTGACAATAGAATCCTCCAATTAGGAGGGAAATGAAAGGATTTTCTTTTTCTTTTTCTATTAGCTATATTCTCAGTTTTTTCTTCTTTTCTCTCTAACCAAACAACACATAAAAATTTCTTTTTCTTTTTCTTTTTCTTTTCCTCCACTTTTCCTAAATCCAACAACAACCATCCTATAGGAAAGATCTTATACTCTTCTTGAGCTACTTTTAGGGAAGATATAAATTTACATTTGTTCAAAGAATGTTATTCTATAAGCAGGAAACTTCAATTTTTTTTTTCCTTAAAAATAAAAGGCAAACAGGACTGGTAGGTATAGTAAAGATCCATACCAGTGAAGAGGAGTCATTCCAATATTATCAGCGGAGTTAACTTCTGCACTATACTTTTGGATGATCTGACTCAAAAATGATGTATTCCCATTTGCTGCGGCAATATGAACTACCTGAAAAATGGTACCCATCAGTCAAATCGTGATTAACTGAAAGTGAGGCTATTTCAACACAACTTTCAGTAAGGAGGCTTACATGTTAACACACCTAGAGCATCTCCCACCCTATTGTGAGTTTGAAAAAAATAGTTGCAACATAGAAATTATAACTTTTTTATTTCAAAATTGTTTCTCCAATGTAAATGTAAAATAAATTGTGAAGTTAACATGTCAATGACATATCAAAAATAATGTAAAATTGGTTGTCTAGATTAGACAATGGACTTCACAATACTTTATTTCAACATCATCAACTATGAATACAAATATTTATCAAAAAAGAAATAAGTGAAAAAGTTGTCTTGAAAATTGAAAAAAAGTAGTTTTTATTGTCTTCTCAGTACTTTTGCATTGGAGAACATTTTTCTATCCCATTGCCTTGTATGAATATAATTTAACTACATAAAAAAGATATTGTTTTGTGCCTCGTGCAACATAGAAATCACAACACAAAATAAGACAATAGGGTTGGAGATGCTCTTACCGTTGTAATAGTTTAGCGCCCAATTGAATATTTAAGCATGTTAACTATTAGTGGATACGAAGGTTGAAGCATTTGTTTTGAATGAGAAAACATAAAACAAATGAGAAAGTCTATTTTCCTTGTAGTGTCCCTATAATTGCGTGGGGTGATATTAATTTTACAAAGAAAATGTTGGTGTTGTTTCTTTTGGACTAGTAAAAATAGTCCCACATTAACTACACCACCAAGTGGATATCTCAATATAATACTTTGTATGAGTTGAGGTGTGCACATAGGGTGTGGGGCACATGGGTGCCATGTGGGGTATTTTTCTGGGAGAAAAAAATGATTAACTCCCCAATGAAAGCATTTATGCTTTTTGTCATGCTCTTGAAATTATTTTGATAGGAGTTAAGCCCAAAATGGGACTTAACGACTCGGACTCGGACTCAAGGGCGCAAAGTGACACTTTGTTGGCACACTTTGCACTTAGCATCGGGGCAGGCGCTTGTGATCATTTGATGCGATCGGGTATGAGCGGTCGCATGCGCTGCTGCTGCAGATTTATTTGAACGATTATGGAAAGATATGGTCGGTTATTCAGATCCGTTTTTTGTGGGATTTGAAATTAATTTGTGCTTATCTTTTAGGAATTCGTAATTAATTTGTTCCTATCTTTCCGTAACTGATGGACGGCTAGGGTTTTCACCATCTCTCTATAAATACTCTCTTCGTGCCTATTTGATGACTTACTTGGAAAACTAGGAGACGAAGAGAGTTGCTCTTGCCAAAAACATTAGAGTCCAGGGAGTTCGTTTGAGTTCAGACAGAGGTGACAGCGAGCGTTCCAGAAGTTCTTCGTAAACATGCTGGTTCCTGGAAGCAGATCGTGTGGGGGCGAATCTTGCTTTGAGCAGATCTTTATCATCCCAGCAAGCTAAGTCTCTTCTTTTTCTTCTTCCTCCTCTCTTCTGTGAGTTGTAACTCTGTTCTGTCCGTCTGCAACTACGATTGCAAGGAAGAACGAGATGTTTCTTTTCTGGTTATTGATGTAACAGCTGGTTGTAACAGGATCCATATAAATAGTTCTTCGTGGAGATCGAGAATAGTCATAGTAAAAACTTTTGTGTGAAACTCTGGTCTCGACCACGCGATTTTCCATCGTTGATTTAGCCTCGGGAGCTACAATCTTAAAGCAAGATCCGAGAAAGATGGAGAACAACCATGCGAAACTTCTCGATACAAGTTTTAACAAACTTGAAAAGTTTGACGAGGATCATTACAACGCTTTGAAGAGGAAGGTCTGCCTTAATCTTCAACTCGCAGATGTGGACTACGTTCTGATAGAACCAGAGTCGATTGTTCCAGACAGTTATGATGCTATTGTTCGGACAGTTGATACTGTAACAACTAAGAGAACAAGTGGAGAAGAGACAACAATCTTTGGAAGTTGTTGATTCTGAACTCTATAGAGGATACTCTGACGGAGTCAGACAGCAAGACGGATCATACTAAGGTCGTCTGGGAGTCTCTAAAAAAGCATTACAAGGCGGATGAGAACCGCAACAAGATTCATGTGACTGAAAAGGTCTGGAACATGCGATTTGAGGACGACAAGACTATGTTGCCTCAAGTCAAGGAGTTTCTCAAGTTACGTCAAAAACTTGAGGATGGTGGCATGCCTTAAACGATGCCTTTGTCGTGGGGGATATTGTGGCCAAGCTCCCGTCCGGATGGAGCAATTTTATCTCGGACATGCACATAAAGAAGATACAAATTAGCCTTGATCAACTACTGCACAACATTCATGTTAAAGATGAGTTGATGGTTCAAAACAAAGTGGACACGTTGTCCAAGCAGTTGGCAAAAACCAACTTGGTGCATACGGACGATTCCAAAGGGAAGCAGAAGGCTTCTCAATAAAAGAAGAAGGACTTCAACCATCTCAAGGTGAAGTCGGCTTCGTTCAAGTCGAAGCCAAAGCCCAAGTCAGAAGTGACTTGCTTCAACTATAGCAAGAAGGCCACTACCGGAGAGACTGCAGATCTAAACTCAAACAAACAGAGCAAGTGAGCCTAATAATGTTGCAATGATTGCGCAGGTTGTGACGACTAGTGTTGACACTGACTGGTGGGTAGACACTAGCGTATCCTGCCATGTTTGCTCGAAGGAGTTGTTTACTATTTACAAGCCTACATCTGAGAAGGTCATGGTGGCAAACCAAACACAAGCTGAAGTACTTGGGACCGGAATGGTGGTACTGAATCTTACTTCGGGGAAGTCACTGACGCTTCAGGATGTGAAGCACGTACCGATAATAGCCAATAATCTAGTCTCGGAAAGTTTGCACTGCAACGCAGGCTTGAGGATGGACATCAATACTGGACAGATGGTGATGTCGTACAAAGGAACATACTTCGAAAAAGTATTTTGTACCGAAGGAATTTTTAAACTTCATCTTGTAACTCCTACAAACAACATTAATGCAGTCTCTTCTTCTGGTTACTCTCTTGAGTTATGGCATAATAAACTAGGACATGTTCACTGTAAAAGGATAAACATGATGTCTAGTCTAAGGCTTATCTCCAAATGTGGGGGTAAGTAGGTGGAGAAGTATGAGGTCTGTGAGCAGACAAAGATCACAAGAAAATCGTTCAAACGGGCACTACTAAAAATTGCGGAATTAGCGACGTTTTTAGCAACGTCGAAGTAAAACGTCGCTAATACTAAAGATTTCAGCGACTCCAAATATTAACGTCGCTATAAGTCGCTGTTTGGCGACATATAGCGACGTTTAGCAACTATAATTCAGTTTTTTAAAATAATAGTCGCTATAAGTTATCTTAGGTCGCTAAACGTCGCTGAGTTTTATAATTTAGTGACGTTTAGCGACGTGTTTAGCAACGTCTACAACGTTGCAAACTATTTTATTAGCGACGTCATAATTTGACGTCGCTAAACGTCGCTAAAATTTCAATATAGGTTTCCGATTCCCCCCTTCTGTCGAAATCTCCCAAATTTTCAAAATCCGCCTCCCTCTTCTCCCCCTCTCCGGCGACCGGCGTCCTCCACAGCGGCCTACTCCGGCGTCCCCCTCCTCCTCCTCCTCCTCCTCCTCCTCCTCTAGGTAAACCCTAACTCTCTCTCTCTCTCAGGACACGGCATGACACAGACACAGACACGACACACACACGTGACACTAACCCTAACCCAAAACTGACACAGACACGACACACATGTGACAGACACGTGCTTTCTGTTCTTGCTGACTGCTAGTGCAAGCCTTGGGTTGATGCACTGTGCTGAAACTGCACTGGGACTACTCATTGTTGTGCCCTGCCTGCATCTCAGTGCATTAATGCACTACAAACTGCACTTGTTGCTGCTGTTGATCTTCTTTGATGTTGATTGCTCTCACTTGCCACCTCCTTGCTGAGTATACTGCTCAGTGACCGATGCTTCTTGCTGCACGGCTATTGATTGCTCTCACTTATATGACTTCCTAGGTCAGTAGCCAGCTAATTAGTGCTTTGTACTGTTCTTATATCAATATATAAAGTAATACAAAGAATTATAGTCTATGCCCCAAGGCCCCTGTTATTATCAAACTCATCCTTCGTTGAATTCAATAAGATCTTTCCAACCGGGCCATCTAAATGGTTTGGGGTAAGATTCCACTCAAGGCAGCTGACGCTCCATGTCCGCAATGTAAAATGCAGATAAAGGAAGCTAACACTCCTCGGTGTATCATAATCCACTTGATGTTACTTTAGCAATTATTTTAGATAACATTAATTTATGTTTATCATTATCAATTTGTAATGTTACTTTGAAATCATATAACACATAACAATATAAAAATAATATGCTAAATTTAAACAATTTGAATTTGTATGACATCAAAATTGAATTTGGGAACGCCTATGGTAATCTTTTTCTAATTTTAATACTCCCTTAAATAAGGCACACATGGGGATTAGTTAAGGAAACTCAGAAAGAGAGATTGTGTTTAAAGGGACAAATTATGAACCTTTACCAAATCATAACAACTTTTAAATATTATATCTATCAGAAGAAAGAGATGAAAATCAAAGCCATAGAGGAATTAGTTATTTCTTCATTCTTTCTTCTTGTTCTTTGATTATTGGTTCCTTTAATGAGAACTTTGTATCTATTTTCAACTAAAGAAAGAAGGATAATTGGATTGTCCAGAGACTTCTAAGTCATTAAAGTGATATTTTTATTGATCATGAATTACCTGTATTGATTATGTTATTAGAATAATATATTTGTTAGTTAATTATACAATATTAATTTATTTTTTTGCCCTATTATGTTTATCGTAATCGTCGAGACCCAGCCTTGGTGGTCATTTGTTGTGGCAAGGGGCATCGAGATGTGTTGTTGATCGATATAATTGATAATGTAGAATTAGAGGTCTTAATCAGTCATGATTTTGTAGTCACATGGGATTTTAAACATATGTGACATAAATATCTTATAAGGCTAAACTGGTCAGTAAATCATACATCTATACTTTGTACGGTCCATGTTCTCTGTCTATGCGGCCTTTAGGGTATTAATATATCATGGACGTTAGGTGCCATTGATCTTGCAAAGTGACAACTGGCTGGACTTGTCAACCAGCCTAAAAAATAGGCTCTAATTGTTGATCCTTGGTTATGGGTAAGGGGATTGTTCTAATATTCATTTAATGATTCCATTAATCTCCTATAGCTTGCGCTAATGACTAAGGATAAGTGTATGTACCATTATCAGAATTTAAAATTAAAAAGAAGCGCTTTTGCTTATTTATATAAAAAACCACAATATAAGTTGTTTTGTAATATCTGACTTTGTTTATTGTTTTGATAAGCTAGTTACTTTTTAGGGTATCTTTTGAAAGCGCGAGAAGTCTTCTATCAAAATATTTTCTTGACTAGTTCTAGAAAATCATCAACAATGCAAATTCGGCCTAATTAAGCATAACCACAACCCCTTCTATTGAAATACAAGCATATATTAAGCAAATAGCTATTATCTTGTAACATTCCGAGAATATATACTTTAGTTCTGCCTGACCAGCTTTAACTTATCTAGCTGAAATATTGGATCTAATAGTTCCTTTAGTGATGAAAAGGTATAGAGATATAATATTCATGGTATTAATAAACTTAAATTGTTAAAGCACCAAAATAGCAAGTCTGTTCTCCAACAACACTTAAGATTTCATCATTATGATAAGTTCATGGAAAATGTGCTAAATGGTGTTGAAACAAAAGGTTATAAGTTCATGGACAGTTAAGTATCAAATAATGAAAAACTTTATAATATATAATAGTAATAACTGATTCTTTATCAAACAAAAGGTTATAAGTTCAATGCGTCCGGAAAGCCTTCGGGGAAAATGAAGAAGAGATATTTGAATGACGACGAGCTAAGGGCTGCTCAGTTGTATATATTACTCAATTGCGACGAGGATGAAGTAGAGAAGCTAGAGGGGTAAGTAATTAATACGTCCACGTTTACATCATCTCAATGTAATAGTATAAGCTACTATTATGCTACTAATCAGCGGTTACTTCGTTGTTTTTCAGCACATATAATGATGAGTTGAGGTCGGTTAGCCCCTACATAACAGACGAAGAAGTAGAACAAGAAATGAGATGTCATTTTCCTTCTTGGTTGAGCGCATATGTAAGGAGCTTGGTAATTACTTTTTCTTTCTGCACTTGCACAATAAATAACTTACTATCGCTACTTTGGTATTTAGGTCGATCGTCTAATAACACCCGAGACTGAATCTATTAGAACTCTAGCCAAGGGACCAATTACTGCCGTTAAAATATGGCCAAGTTTCTGTGTGAATGGGTTCAGGTTCAAGTCAACAAATGCTCCTATCAGAGACAGCTTTCTGCATCTTGATTCCACGAAAAACAGTTGTTTGTGTATCAAATCTTCGAACTACAAAGACGTCGATCCAGGCAATGATTTCTTTGGCATCTTACGAGAGATTGTGGAGTTAACATATAATTATGGCACAGAACCAGCTAAGATCGTGCTATTCAAGTGTGAATGGTTCGATCCGATTCAAGATCAAGGTTGAAAAATTGACAAGCATGGCCTTGTGGATATAAACTACAAGCGTAGATATTAAGGCTATGAACTATTTGTCCTATCAAGTGAGGCTCAGCTCGTGTACTTCACAACTTATCCTAGACGGGGGACAGCGAGGTCGGGTTGGTGGGTAGTATGCAAGACTAAAGCTAGAAATATCTTTGACATTAACGAAATAGCTTATCAGGAGGACGAGCTACCTCTTGTAACAAATATTGTAGATGTGGACTCAACGGAAGTTACTCATTACACGAGTAATAATGTAGAAAATGTAGAATTATCCGAAGAGGAAGACGAAGACGAAGTAGATGAAAGTGAAGACGAGGAAGAGGAAGAGGAGGACGAGAAAGGCGAACAAGATGAATTTTCTGAAGATGATTGAAAATAAAATATTTTGCCTGTAGAATGTACTATTTTGACGAAGATATGTATTATATTTTGACTGTAGAATGTACTATCCATTTAGACTTGTGACACCACTAGTTATTTACTATACAATTCTATAAATGCTGTGAGATATGCATAACATTTTGACTGTAGAATGTACTATATATTTGTGTATTTTTTTATTCATCATATGTTGTTATCAGGTATGACAGGACGACGCGGAGGGTTCGGCAGGTTCCGAGGTAGACAGATTTCTCCTCTGGTACTGCCTACTGTTGGTTCTGGATCCTCGTCGCCTAGTACTCCAGTATATCGATCAGTCGCATCTCCGACTGCGACGACGTTACGTGGCATCACTCCTGGGATGAGTAGTTCCAGGCCTGATAGTACTCCCTCGTCCAGTGTTTCTCCTGCTGACGGAACCATGGAGACAGATGAGCATATGGAGGAGGTCGTGGCGACGTTGTCCCAGCATCAGCTAGATCCTCCATGCGCACCTCCGGAGGAGACGAGGACAGAAATTTGGGCCGACGGTACAAAGTAAGTCAATTAGATGGTTTAGCATTATATAAATCGTGTATTTCTTTATTCATCATATTTTGACTTTTTCGATCAAAATAATTATCTCTGTACAGATATCGTCCCTCGTCGGTACAGAAACGCCTGGACCTCTTTCTGAGGAACAACTATGCATAGTTTAAAGTATCGGCCGATACCGATCCGATACGGCCGATATCGATACAGTTTGGCATGTCCCGATCCGATACCGACCGATACCCGATACTGACCGATACCGACATTAGATGTCTTTTTTCCAGTCAATTCGGCAAAAAAATTTGAATTAAAAAGACCAATTAGAAAGGATATAAAAGCATAGTAAGATTGTAAAAACATATAAAAGAGGAAAACTTATCTATCGCATATAAATCAATCGACAAGGATGGCTACTATTTCATTCAATATCAGAAAATACTAAGAAAAAATACTGAAAATACTTTAAATTATGCATAAATGTATAAAATATATTCTCTAAAATGTTAATAATTTACTAATAGTTGTTTGCTTTCCGATACCAAAAAATCCGATACTCCGATCCGAAATCGCCGATACTACCAATACCGCCGATCCCGATACTCATAGGAATGGTCCGATACCAATTCCGATACCGATACTTTGAACCTTGCAACTATGGTGGCCCGTGGATCAACTACTCTGAAACTCCGGAGGAGCGGAAGGCGTTCTGATTTGCGCACTTCAAGGAAAAAGTATATTATATAAATTCTCTAATTTATGGATATTATATAACTTACTAAATCATTTATTGTAGCAAACGTATTTCTATCCTCCGCACCGAGCCGAGTTGATCGAGCGGATATTTCCTACCGTTGCCGCCAAGCTTATCCGTGATGCTCTGGATGACCAGAAGGCTCGTGATCGCGTTGGAAAACCGATCCAAGGTTGGATCAAGCCTGAGTAATGGACTGTGATGAGGGCTAGATTCGATGATCTGAGGTACAAAAAAAGGTCTGAGAAGGCCAAGGCGGCTAGGCGGAATGCAGCAAAGTGGTATGGTGGCTCGATTCCGATGACGAAATATTTCCGTCATTTGGTATGTTTTTTATTTCAGATATATTATTTTAATGTAAGTACGATAAAATGGTAGTAGGAAAAAATATTTAATTTTATTACTAAATAATATATTTTTAACAGGTACAGAGGGGTGAGGATGCAAACATGGTGATCGTCTTCCTGGCCACCCATCGAAAGGGCAAACATGATGAGAGGGCCTCGCAGACCTTTGTAAGTATTACTTTACTTTGTGTTAATTTTAATATAACTTAGGCAATTATCGAGTATCCAAACTTTTCTAGGCCGAGTATCTTAGGCTGCGTGAACGGGCGACTGCTAGTACACCGACAGCGGGAGAGGCTGGTACTTCCTCGCAGCCCTCTCCAGCTCCGTCGGCGGACGAGCTGTGGGTGACCACCGCTGGTGGTCTCCAGAGGGGTACGTACTACGGTACGGGATCATATGGCCCCTTATTGTGACGTAGTCATCTAGGGCCTCCCCGACAAGTGCGCATTCCTCACAGCCCTCACAGTCGTCCGCCCGAGTCCAGGAGGCCGTTGACCGTCAGATTGCGTCTCTCCGTGACGAGTTGCTGCGAAGGATGGAGGAGCAGCCCCTGTCCCAACCGTAGGCGGACTATGCGACGCTCATCGCACGATTTGATATGCTCGAGCGTAGCATCATGGAGCTCCGGGATATGACAGCTGATCTTAGAGCGTCGACAGAGCGCAGCGTGACGGAGCTGCATGCATCACAGCTGTCCATGAGCGAGAGGCTGACGATGATGCAGGATTCAATGGTTCATAGCAGTACGAGGCTGTTATCTACCATGGATTCATATAACCAGCGAGTAGCAGAGTTGGAGCGGATATGTCCTCCTGGTGCGCCTACATTGACACAGACTCCACGGACGTCACTGCCTTCTCCATCGACATCGGTGACGATTTCACGGGAGCAGTATGATCTGTTCTTATCCTTCATGCGCGCCGGTGGTCATCCTCCTACAGATCCGCAGTAGTCCTATTTAGGACCGTTTATTTATTGTTTGTGTTTCAGACCTATGATATTTGGTCATTTATGAATATTTTTTATTTTTAGGCATTCATACATTATATCTTGTATTCTTTAGGATGAGGCATTCAAACATTATTCCTTATTCGGTTTGTAATTTTAATGTTTTGTTTTCTTCAAATTTTATTATATTATTCATATTAAATATATGTTAATTTACCGGTGTTGAGTGTTCAACCGAAGGGGATCGGCGAACCCAGCAAATTCAACGGAGGGTTGCTCCGAGTCTATTTGTACAAATTGTGAATTAATTAACTGCATGAAGAATAGTTTGAAAAAATTCAGTATTCATTTTTTTATTTTTTTCACTGTATCTTTAGCAACATTTTTAGCGACGTTTTGCGACGTTTAGCGACGTCTACTGACGTCGCTAATTACGTCGCTGAATACGTCGCTATATACATCGCTAAAAATATCGCTACACACGTCGCTAAACAAGTCACTGTCCGTCGCAAATTGCTGACATGGCAGTATTGCCAGGTCATAATAACGTCGCTAATTTAGTCGCAAAACGTCGCTAAATGAGTCGCACATACGTCGTTATAAAAGTCGCTATTTACGTCACTATTAGCGTCACTAACTACGTCGCTAATTTAGTGACATATAGCGACAAAAATACACGTCGCTAATTTAGCAACATTGCATCGATAATATAGCGACGCATTTACGTCGCTAGAAAACGTCGGTATAGCGACGTTTTTTCTGTCAGCGACTAGTTTAAAAACGACTTCAATAAAACGTCGCTAATTACATCGCTAAAATTATTTAGCGACATTTTTTGGTCATTTAGCAACGTTTCTTTACGTCGCTAATTTGACTTATTCTGGTAGTGGGTTAACCGTGTAACGACCCGCTCCGCTCAACCCGGAGGGCCGATTCAAACGACACAAGTGTAGCGAACGTACTTGCATTGCTGAGCGAGAAGACTTGTTCGATGTTAAGGCATTCAGACTTGGATCTTTAAATGGAGTTTAGACTTAGACTTTCAGAGGCAGGCTCGGAGTCTCGCTCGACCGATGCGATTCATCGCTAAGGTGGGTGGCCCCGGTGAACCTGTCCCTACTTAGCTGTACACTAAGAAAATGAATGATACATGCTAGTTTTCAAGCGATAACCTTTGCATACTAATAAAAGAGATGAACGCATATAGCTAAGGGGATAACTGTAATGTCCCGCTCCGAACGGTTACTTATGGAACACTAAGCTGCTTCGACTCGGTTGAGAATCGAGTCTCGGGAAAATCTTACCACTAAATCAACACGGACGAAGTGCAATGAACCCTTCGAATTAATCGAACGGCTTCTATTAAAATAAGTCCAAAAGTTTTCGTTGGTTGCTTTGCTTCTTGGTTTTGTGTTGCTTTGTGTTTTGAGTTGCTTTCGATGACTTGGTTTTCATGATTTCGCTTTCTCGCTTGCGCTTTCTTTCGAATCGTAAGGGAAAGAGATTGAAGTATGCTAACCAGGTATTGTTGCATTTTCAGGACGCATAACCAAAGAGTGAACATCGCTTAAGGCTTCCCTATCCTCTCGTTCGATTCATTCGGTGAGTGGCTTAGGCCCTTCGATGAATCCTTTAGTCTGCATGCCTTATGAAAAGAAACTCTAGTTTACTAAATGTTGCCTCACTAAAATGATAAGCTAAAGAAATGAACTGCATGCTTATATTATTAGAATTATGCTTCTGCTATCAATTATGTTGCATGTTCTTCGCCCCTATGTTGCACGACCCGATTTATGGGAAGTCCCTATGTTTCGAATGTGTTATATGGGAAAAGAATAAGAGATGAAAATTGTGTGTTCGTTCTTTGAACTGTTCATTGTAGTGTTATATCTGTTAGATGTTTCATGTCATGTATTGGTCTCGGACAACTTGTGCACAAGGTCTCGTCTCTCGAACGGTTCCTGGGGCACTAGGAACAGATCGGTCCGGAAGAGATTTTTAGATCGCCCTGAGGTATATGGCTCGAAAGGGGGTCTAGTGGGGCGATATGTCTATTAGTGTTGTGCGGAACCCATGTGTCACAGTTGCTTGCACTCAGGTGTGTTGGTGAAAAGCTGAACCTTGGGTCACAGCAGCCGACACCCGCGCGTGCCAGTAAAGAGATAAACCTTGGGCAACCGCTGCTAATCATAGGCTACCCATGGACCATCACATAGTTAGGAAGCATGCTAGGTTTACCTTCTTACATACCTAACACTTGATGCCTATGTTCATTCACAAGTTATTCATATGCAAATTGTGGCTAACTTGTGTGTCTGCTGCAGGGATAACCGCTCGGCTGTGGGTAAGAATTATCATATGCATATGCTATATATCGTCTATGTTTCCTCGTATTGAATTGTTAAAAGAAACTAGACAACGAGAAAGATCACCTAATAATGCTCGCTTTATATGCTTACTTAGTGTGGATTTCTAAGGTGAGTTTGGCCACGGTCGCTCACCAGTACATGTGGTAGTACTGACTCACGTTGGTGTGGGCAAATATCCAGGTACTAGAAGCGAGAGTTTGGCAAGCATCTTGAATCTGAATCAGTGTGTGCGCACCCTTCCTTAGGACTGTGTTCGTGCTGCTTCCTCCGTTGCTTTCCTCTCAGTGGGCTACTCTTCTGCTAGATATTTTGCTATTATGGTCCTACTACAAGGATGTAATGTTGAGCGTTGTGGCTAGTTTTGGGAATGTAAAAAGAGTTGTAAGCCTTCTAAGGCATATTTTGTAACTCAGCCAAGCAAGCATTTTGTAATCCAAATCTTCAAGTATTCAATAAAGAGAAAGTATTTTGTGTGCCTATCAAATGTGTTCAACTTTGGTTATCTGCATTTCACTCTGTGCCTATATATGTATATTTTTGTCTAACTTGTGTCTTGTGCATGTACGTTGCCTGGTGCAAGCGCAACTTAGGCTTGCACGGCATCGCGCCCAAGCGAGGACGATCGGCCCCTACGGGATCGGGGCGCGACAGGTGGTATCAGAGCATGGCTTTACGTCCTTGGCCTCTTCAAACATCATTTTCAAAAATGATATAAATTTTCAAGCGATTTCAAAAGTCCCGAATTTCGAAAATTGGTTTCGAATCTATAAGTAAATCGAGAGTATAAAAGGTCCCTAAGAGTATGAAAACCCAACGTCCCATACAATAAGTCCATAATACGTTATGAGACTAACGCAAGCTACTCTCTTTTGCAGCACAGATGACAAAAACAGGTGCTAGTAACCCTGAGACATCGCGTGCAACGAGCGTGAGCGATGATCAAATTGATAGGCTGATTGCAATATTTCAGAATCAGAATGATCGGCATGCTGCACAACAAGAACGAGTTGAGGCTCAGCAGCAACGAGCTGATGCTAGAGCCTTAGCACAACAGCAGCAGCTTGAGTCTCTGACTCAGATTGTGACAACACTAGTAGCACACAGTGGTGCATCGGGAACCGCTGCAACACTTATGACTGCCCCGACCATGCCTCAAGAAGCAGGATTGGCCGAAACTAACGGGCCTCGTCGTGCGGCCGGGAAGTCTACCTTCAAAGGTGCTGAGTTCCTGAAGTTGAATCCTCCGGAGTTTGAAGGCAGGACCACGCCGGATAAGGTGATGGACTGGATCGCAAAGATGGAGAGCTTGTTTAGCTTTGTGTCAATACCTGCGAACAAGAGGGTGGCGTGTGCAGATATGCAGCTGCGGTTACGTGCACATGACTGGTGGGAGGTGAAGAAAGCAGATCTAGCCACCAAGCATCAGGATGGTAAGATCACTTGAGGAATGTTCAAGGAAGCATTCCTTGCACATTATCTTCCGCCAGCCATCAGACAGAGAAAAGAAGACGAGTTTACCGAACTTAAGCAAGGGAGCATGTCCGTCGAAGATTATGAGTCGGAATTCTCCAAACTTGCTAAGTTCGCTAGCTCGATGATTCCTGATGAGGGAGCCCGCACACATCGGTTCATAAAAGGCTTAAACGATAATCTGAAAAAAGATGTTATGAACTGGGAGTGCAAAACGTACATCCAAGCATTTGAGGCAGCGGTGCAGAATGAGCAGTTTATGCCACAAAGTGCTCCAGAAAAGGCATCGGCTCCTCGGAACCCTCCCGCAAAACGATACCACAATGGTGAGAAAAAGGCCGATGTAGAGAAACAGGCCAACGCAGGTGAGAACCGCAGAAAAGTGTGCAGCTTCTGTGGCCGTCAGGATCACACCAGGGAGACATGTCGTCACATTACTAAGGGATGCTTTAAGTGTGGAAAGTTAGATCATATGATCCGTGATTGCCCAACCCATAAGGCGTTGGCAGCAGATGGCACTGAGACTCATACCCCTCCGGGTGCCGCTGTGGAACCAACTGATCAGATAAGGAGGCCGAGAGTTTATCAGTTGAATTTAGAGCGTAATGAGAGCGGACACGATGTTGGTGAGTCTGTTTCCTTTGAACTCTTGATACTTGATCTTTGCCTCCTTGATCTCTTAAGTTTCATGGACGAAACTTTTTCTCAGTGGGGTAGTATGTAATGCCCCGCTCCGAACGGTTACTTATGGAACACTAAGCTGCTTCGACTCGGTTGAGAATCGAGTCTCGGGAAAACCTTACTGCTAAATCAACACGGACGAAGTGCAATGAACCCTTCGAATTAATCGAACGGCTTCTATTAAAATAAGTCCAAGAGTTTTTGTTGGTTGCTTTGCTTCTTGGTTTTGTGTTGCTTTGTGTTTTGAGTTGCTTTCGATGACTTGGTTTTCATGATTTCGCTTTCTCGCTTGCGCTTTCTTTCGAATCATAAGGGAAAGAGATTGAAATATGCTAACCAGGTATTGTTGCATTTTCAGGACGCATAACCAAAGAGTGAACATCGCTTAAGACTTTCCTATCCTCTCGTTCGATTCATTTGGTGAGTGGCTTAGGCCCTTCGATGAATCCTTTAGTCTGCATGCCTTATGAAAAGAATCTCTAGTTCATTAAATGTTGCCTCACTAAAAAGATAAGCTAAAGAAATGAACTGCATGCTTATAGTATTAGAATTATGCTTCTGCTATCAATTATGTTGCATGTTCTTCGCCCCTATGTTGCACGACCCAATTTATGGCAAGTCCCTATGTTTCAAATGTGTTACGTGGAAAAAGAATAAGAGATGGAAATTGTGTGTTCGTTCTTTGAACTGTGCATTTTAGTGTTATATCTGTTAGATGTTTCATGTCATGCATTGGTCTCGGACAACTTGTGCACAAGGTCTCGTCTCTCGAACAGTTCCTGGGGCACTGGGAACCGCTCGGTCCGGAAGAGATTTTTGGATCGCCCTGAGGTATACGGCTCGAAAGGGGATCTAGTGGGGCGATATGTCTATTAGTGTTGTGCGGAACCCATGTGTCACAGCTGCTTGCACTCGGGTGTGTTGGTGAAGAGCTGAACCTTGGGTCACAGCTGCCGACACCCGCGCGTGCCAGTGAAGAGCTGAACCTTGGGCAACCGCTGCTAATCATGGGCTACCCATGGACCATCACATAGTTAGGAAGCATGCTAGGTTTACCTTCTTGCATACCTAGCACTTGATGCCTATGTTCATTCACAAGTTATTCATATGCAAATTGTGGCTAACTTGTGTGTCTGCTGCAGGGATAACCGCTCGGCTGTGGGTAAGAATTATCATATGCATATGCTATATATCGTCTATGTTTCCTCGCATTGAATTGTTAAAAGAAACTAGACAACGAGAAAGATCACCTAATAATGCTAGCTTTATATGCTTACTTAGTGTGGATTTCTAAGGTGAGTTTGGCCACGGTCGCTCACCAGTACATGTGGTAGTACTGACCCACGTTTGTGGACAAATATCCAGGTACTGGAAGCGAGAGTTTGGCAAGCATCTTGAATCTGAATCAGTGTGTGCGCACCTTTCCTTAGGACTGTGTTCGTGCTGCTTCCTCCGTTGCTTTCCTCTCGAGTGGGCTACTCCTCTTCTGCTAGATGTTTTGCTATTATGGTCCTACTACAAGGATGTAATGTTTGGGCGTTGTGGCGAGTTTTGGGAATGTAAAAAGAGTTGTAAGCTTTCTAAGGCATATTTTGTAACTCAGCCAAGCAAGCATTTTGTAATCCAAATCTTCAAGTATTCAATAAAGAGAGTATTTTGTATGCCTATCAAATGTGTTCAACTTTGGTTATCTGCATTTCATTCTGTGCCTATATATGTATATTTTTGTCTAACTTGTGTCTTGTGCAGGTACGTTACCTGGTGTAAGCGCAACTTAGGCTTGCACGGCATCGCGCCCAAGCGAGGACGAGCAGTTCCGTAGGGACCAAGCGAGGACGATCGGCCCCTACGGGATCGGGGCGCGACAATAACCCCGCCTTATCATTGTATAGAACATAGAGATCTTATATAGCTTTCAAATAAAACTGATACTTGGCCAATTGGCATACATTGATATTTGTCGTCTTGGCTTACAATCTCACTGATATAACTGAATTATATTGTTCCATACATTGTCCTTTATAACAGAAGACGCTTCCAATGGAAGAACTTCTGCGTGCCCCAATAATGCTTCGATGCCTCAGAACTGTTCTAGCCACTACTTAATGCTGAGTACCTAGGGATGCCCACAAACGTGGTGTCACGCCCCAGTCCCAAAATACCGAGGAACTAAACACGTGGCAATGGCCAGCAGCACGCACCAATGGACAAACCCAATTTAATGGATCTATTAGGGCGTACTTAAGCTGTAAAATAAAGTCTACGACAACATGGCACAACTAATCTCATCCACACAAGATAAAATATGATCCACATATATAAGAAATGTAAATCATCAACCAGTCTCTACAAAGTGCTTCGGGGAACAACCCGATAAAAATCTGATACAATGGTTCAACAGACCAAAATATAAATGACTGAATAAAGTAAATACTGAGCATGAAACATGGATGCTCAAAAAAAGTCTTCAGCTAACACCTCGTCCTCGGGTGTCGGTACAGCTCCTGTATCAGCTCCTGCTGCGGTCCCGTATACCTCGGGATAGATCTCGTCTGCAAATCCTGGGGACATAATCCGGATCCAGGTCCTCAGGGGACATAACAAGGTACAAGAAACAACATGCCAAGATAAATGCAGTGCAGCAATAAAATAAATAGGGTAAGTATGTAACCATCTATGTGAAATGCAAGTTGAGAGCATCACGAGTACTCAGGCTGAGCCACTACAAGCTCTGTGTCGGGGAGCCGGTAGCCGTAATAATGAGTAATGGGCCAAGCTCGGGTTTCAGAGTCTTGCGCCTCATAATAATAGGGGTTTATATATATGATCAGCCTGTAGCCTGTGTGTCTCTCCCCACCCAATGTAACCACGCGTCTCATGTCCATAACGTCTCATGTACATGGCACGCAAGATCATAGCTAATGCAGCAAGTCATAGAGTATCCATGAATATAATGTCTGTCATAAACCTGTATCCTATACAAAAATCACCATGAATATCTCAGAAAGATCCTGTCTCATGAATAGTGTCAAGTGTCCTGGGTTATAGTGTACTTGATGAGACAAGTACGAGAATGTAAAGGGTCACGAGTGTCCATCTCTAGATGACAATACACAACTCCGCGTACGGGGTTGGCACCCGACTAATAATCGGACGCTAAGTAAGTCACACGGTCCTAGGTCAAGCATGCACAACAATATAAATAAAGCAAGGAAATATGCAACAAGAACTGCAAAGTTGGCAAGGTACACTTGCACAACAATGTATAAATAAGTCAAGGAAATAAGTAGCAAAACTGCAGGGTTTGGCAAGGTACACTTGCACAACGATGTATAAATAAGTGAAGGAAATAAGTAGCAAAACTGCAGGATTTGGCAAGGTACACTTGCCTGGGGTTTGAATACCAACAGTTGTCCCTGTATCAGTGGATCCTGCAGGTACTCCTCCAAAAGCTGTAATAAATATCACCAACAGTCTCAGAAAATATCAAATAGCTAGAAACGCTTGTCCTTAAGTCCAATTTGGACACAGGGACAAAAATACCATTTTCGGGTCAAAGAGGGGTCCACATGTGGGCCACTTTGCACCGAAAAACGTGTCAGGGTCAAAGATCTCCAAATTCGTCAAACTTAGTGTCAACAAGTCAGGAACGATGATACGAACCCAATGGAACTTCCAGAATTGGATTCCGATGAGCCGATCTCAAAATCGCCCGTCAAGTGGAGCCTGTGGGGCCCACGATACGCGATTTTGTCAACGTTCTCAGAATCGAACCAAACTTGGGTCACAGGACCAGCGTATTTCTACGAGTCCGATGGCGCAAGTTTCGTCTCGATCCGACGTGTGTACACAAAGTTACGACGGGTTCCAGGATAGGCGGATAAGGGACGTTGTCGGCGGATACACGTTGATTTCGGTGTGCACGCACATCCAAATCAACTTCTGTGAAATCTCGCACGTGCGTATCAACGGCGCTCACGTTTCGGTAAAGACCGCGTGCGACCAAGTCGTCCCGTTTGGCGGGGCGCACTCAGTTCCGGGGTGAAACAAGGCGTTGGTTTTCCTGTTTTCGGATCGCGGTTCGCGATCACTACAGGGCGCGACGCACCGAGCGGGTTGCACGGACATCGAGAGGGTTATACAGTCTACGCGACACAACTGACGGAACAAAAAACGGAATCACGAGGAGAGAGAACGGGTTACCTGAACAGGGCTCCGTAAACCGAGAATTCTCGTGTCCTGGATGCTGGTTCGTGTCCTGGTCAACGTGTCCGGTCTACACATGATCCGTGTCCGGGCTAGGGCTGTGTCCAGAGACAGCGGGGTTGGACTCGCCGGCGGAGGCCGACTCGGCCTAGGGCGTCCGGGGTGCTGGTCGGCGGCGTCGAGCGGGCTGGGCGGAGAGGAGCGGAGGTCGTCGGTTCTCGGCTAGGGCGGTGATGGTGCTGGGCTCTGCGGTGGAGGGGGAGATGGCTAGAGGGACGGCGGAGTCATGGTCGGGAGGTGGTGGAAGAGGTAGGAGATGGGTGGTGGAACTCGTCGGAACGGCTAGGGCGGAGGAGAGGGGTGTTCTGGTCGGCTGAGCGGAGGAGAGGACGACAGAGTCGAGGGGTGGTCGACGATTGGGGGAACGGGTGGAAGAAAGAGGAGAAGGCGGCGGCTGCCTAGGGTTCAGGCGAGGGAATCGTCGACTGCGGCGGAGAGGAGTCTGTGGGTTTGCAGCGGCGGCGGCGGTCACGGAAGTCGAGGATTTATAGGGATGAACAGTGAATCCGGTGGGGGATTAGGGTTCGGTTAGGGTTTCGGGTTCGGGTCGGGTTTGATTCGGATCCGACCCGACCCGTTAAGGCTGGGTTGGTCTGGTTCGGTTTGAGTTGGTTTGGTTTGGTTTAATTCAAATTAAACCGGGTTCAGTCAGGGTTTATTTAGGTTTAATTCTACATTGGTTTTTAGGGCTTTAAAACTGTTTCCGGAGTCCAATAAATTCACAGAAAATTACCCTATGTCCGGTTTTCCATTTTACACCATAAAATATTATTTCCATAATATTTTAATATTAATTAACATCATTTAAAAATTCTTTAATCATAAAATACCCTAGTTTTAATTCCAGAAAATTACAGAAAAATTGGAAAAAATGTTTTAAAAATTTTAGAAATAAATTAGGGTGTTTACAATCTACCCCCCTTAAGAGGATTGCGTCCTCGCAATCGAAGAATGAACTACTAAAGGAAAGAACTATGGAAATTACAAGAATGCTTAGGGTATACCTGCATCCGCGAATAAGTGAGGATAACGCTGGCGCATAATATCCTCTCGTTCCCAAGTCGATTCGCCAGGAGACTGATGTTTCCAAGCTACACGTACTAGTCTAATTGTCTGGCCTCGCAATGTCTTCTCACTGATGTCGAGGATGCCAACTGGTTGTTCTTCATATCTCAAGCTAGGGCCCACTGCGATCTCTGAATGATCGACTACGTGACTTGGGTCGGTCACGTACCTTCTCAGCTGTGAGACGTGGAATACGTCATGCGCTCCCTCTAAGGATGAAGGTAATGCAAGACGATAAGCCACATCACCAATGCGCTCCAGAATATCAAATGGCCCGATATACCTTGGGCTCAACTTGCCTCTGCTCCCAAATCTAATAGTACCTAGAGTGGGCGAAATCCTCAAGAATACGTGCTCTCCTTCTTTGAACTCTAGGAGACGCCTGTGCGTATCAGCCCAATGTTTATGTCTGTCCTGAGCTGCTCGAAGATGATTCTGAATTTGTTTTACCTTCTCCACTGTCTGCATTACCAATTCTGGACCCAGTATTTGACTCTCACCAACGTCACTCCAACATATCGGCGATCTGCACTTTCTACCGTACAATGCCTCGAATGGTGCCATCTGAATGTTGGCCTGATAACTGTTGTTGTAGGAGAACTCCACCAAGTGCAAATGATCTTTCCAAGATCCTCCAAAGTCTAGCATACACGATCGCAACATATCCTCCAAGATCTGAATCGTGCGCTCCGATTGACCATCTGTCTGTGGGTGGTAAGCTGTGCTGAATTTGAGTCTGGTGCCAAGACTCTCTTGCATGCTTCGCCAGAAATGAGATGTAAATCTCGAATCTCGATCCGATACAATACTAACCGGCACTCCATGTAATCTTACGATTTGTCGTATATACATGTCGGCTAGTACCTCTGTGGACTGTCCAACTCTAAATGGCAAAAAATGTGCCGATTTAGTGAGTCGGTCCACGATAACCCATATCGCATCTCTTCCGCTGGGGCTACTTGGAAATCCTGTGACAAAATCCATAGTGATATGTTCCCACTTCCATTCTGGTATAGGAAGCGGCTGTAACATACCTGCAGTCCTTTAGTGCTCTGCTTTTACTTGCTGACATACTAAACATTTCGCCACAAATCGTGCAATCTCCCTTTTCATTCCATGCCACCAATAATACTGCCTCAAGTCTCGGAACATCTTGGTTCCTCCTGGGTGAACAGAGTACATAGAACTATGTGCTTCAGTCATTAACTCCTGTCTCAATTCTCCATTTGGAACATACAGGCGATTTCCACACCTTAATGTCCCGTCTTCATGTATGCGAAGTCCCGTCTGCATGCCTGCTTCTGTCCTCTCTTTAAGTCTTCGAAATCTAGCATCGGTGGGCAATGCCTCTTTAATCCTTTCCACAAGTGCCGATTTAACTTCAAGATTAGCCAGCAAGCCACTCTGTCCTGGTAAAACAACCTCTATCTGAAGCTCCTGTAGATCTTTCAATAACTCAGGCTGCATCGTCAAGAAATAAGCCGTAGGCTTCCTGTTGAGTGCGTCTGCTACGACATTCGTCTTTCCTGGGTGATACTGCAGATCTATATCAAAGTCTACCATCAACTCAAGCCAACGTCTCTGTCTCATGTTGAGCTCCTTCTGAGTATATACGTACTTCAGATTCTTGTGATCAGTAAAGATTTCTACCTTCTCCCCATAAAGATAGTGCCTCCAGATCTTCAGTGCAAATATAACTGCTGCTAACTCCAGATCGTGTGTTGGGTAGTTCTTATCATGGACCTTCAACTGTCTCGATGCATAAGCAATAACTTTGCCCTGTTGCATCAAAACACATCCTAGTCCACTACCTGACGCATCACTGTAAACAACAAAACCTCCTGACCCTGAAGGAAGAGTCAAGACAGGTGTTGTTGTTAATCTTCTCTTCAATTCTTCAAAGGCCTTCTGGCCGTCTTCTGTCCACGTAAACTCCTGGTCCTTCCGTGTCAACTTCGTCATAGGCTCCGCAATCCTTGAGAAATTTTCTATAAACCTCCGGTAATATCCAGCAAGTCCGAGAAAACTTCTCACTTCCGCAACTGATGAGGGTGTAGGCCAAGTTTCTATTGCAGCAACCTTCTCCGGATCAACTGAAAGTCCTTCTTCTGAGATGATATGTCCCAAGAAAGGTACTTTATCCATACAAAACTCACACTTACTGAGTTTGGCATATAACTTTTCCTGTCTCAATGTCTCTAACACAATTCTGAGATGCTCCTCGTGCTCTTCGTGGCTCTTGGAATATACTAGAATGTCATCAATAAATACAACCACAAATTTATCCAAGTACTGATGAAAAACTCTGTTCATCAAACTCATAAACACAGCTGGTGCATTGGTTAAACCAAACGGCATTACCAAGAACTCATAATGTCCATACTTGGTCCTGAAGGCTGTCTTCGGTATATCCTCCTTCCTTACTTTAATCTGATGATAGCCGGATCTAAGGTCAATCTTCGAGAATACCCTAGCACCACTCAATTGATCGAATAGATTATCGATGCGTGGTAAGGGATACCTGTTTTTGATGGTCACAGCATTCAGTGCCCTGTAGTCAATGCACAAACGTACTGTTCCATCCTTCTTCGGTACAAATAATATGGGTGCTCCCCAAGGTGAGACACTGGGTCGAATAAAACCCTTCTCCAAAAGATCATCAACTTGTTCCTTCAACTCCACTAACTTCTTAGGTGCTAGCCGATATACTGATGAAGTGATAGGCTCTGCTACTGGAGTTAAGTCTATTGTGAATTCTATTTCTCGATCAGGCGGTAAACCTGGAAGATCATCAGGAAATACATCCACAAACTCTGATATGACTCTTGGGTAACCTGTCTCCCCTTCTACAGATAGTACCCTAAGAGTAGGCTGAACTCCTTGTTCTACAGCTCTCCGAAGAAACTCAAATTCTGGATGTCCAGGCGGTCTAAATATAACCCGTCCAAGTCGGCAATCAAGAGTCGCATGGTACTGACTTAAGCAGTCCATACCAAGTACAACATCATAATCCGGCATGAAAAAGATTAGAAATTGAGCTCGCATCTCTCTTCCACAGACTACTACAGAACATGATCTACAGACGTCACTAACTGGGATAATTTCACCTCCCGTAAGAATTCTCTTTATCTTCGGAAGGGGTGCGGTAGCTACTCTATGGGTGGCTACAAAGCTAGCTGCTATAAATGAATGCGGTGCTCCAGAATCAAATAAAGCTACAACTGGTAATGAAGCTACTAAAATAGTACCTGCGATAACCTCTCCTGCAGTAGCTTCCTCCTCAACAGCCAATGCAAATGCATGTCCTCGTCCCTGAGCTTGACCTCTCTGCTGCTGAGCCTGCTGAAATAGAGCTGCCTGTGGTGCTAATGGTGGTCTCTACTGATATCCTCCTGGAGCTGGTGGTCTGACTCCTCCAACTCCTGTCTGCGGTGCTCCCACTGTTGGATAAGCTGGCCTTGGTGCAGGTAAAGCTAGTCTCGGTGCTCCCTCTCTGAGGTCAGTGTAATCTCTGGTTGGATGCTGGTTGGATCAGCAAGCCAGGCATAGTCCCAACTTGCGACTGCATTCTCTCTCAATGTGACCTACCTTGCCACAGTGGTGACAAGTAGGAAGAGATATGGCCCTGTGTACTGCTCTCTCTGGTATACTCCTCTGGGATCGTTTTGCAGAATCCCCCTGTGATGTCCTGGATGGTGCTGATGTGATTGGCCTCTTCAGATTTGACTCCCTTCTAGTGACACGCTCCATGCATCGTGCTGCTGCAAGGACGTCGGTGTACGATGTAGGTGCAACAGATCCGATCAACCTCTGGAGCTCGAACTTCAATCCGTCAAAGAACTTCTCAGCTTTCTCTTCCTCTGTCGAAATCAAGGTTGGGGCGAAGCGACTCAGACGAATGAATTCTGCGTTGTATTCTTCCACTGACATATTGCCTTGGATCAGGCGGTTGAACTTGTCTCTGAGCTCCGACCGTGCTACTGCTGGGATATACATCTCTTGGAAGAGTCTGGAGAACTCTTCCCAAGTGACTCGGTCCTGTTCGAGCCTCCTCTCTTCTGATAACCACCAATGATGTGCATTTTCATTCAACTGCATCCTGACCGCAGTCATCAATTTCTCCCTTGGAAGTTCAGCTGCTTCCAACTGGTGCTTTATGTTCGTGAGCCATTCGTGAACTTCAGTTGGCCCCTCTTTGCCAGAAAAGGTACGAGGCTTGAGCTGGCGGAAATCAGTGATAGATCCCGTCGCTGGTCGCCTAGATGGTGGGTTTGCCTGCTCCAATGCGGATACTAGGCTGGTTCTCAAATACTCTGCCTCATGACGCTGAGCCTCTTGCTGAACCTGCTGTTGGGCTTGCATCATGGCATAAATCATCTGAAACATCTGTTGCCCGTCCATGGCTTGCCCTGGCGGAAAAACTGGCATCTGTGGAGTGAACTGTGGTGGAGGTGGGATGTCATCACGCCGGAACCTTGGATTAGGCTGGCCAATTTGATTTCCTTGAGATAATTGTCATCCATTCCCTGGTGTCACTCCGTCTACATAAGTAACCACAGCATCGTGTGGTATATCCAAAGGATTCTCATCTCCGTTCCTGGGATCCATTACTCTACATCCAAAAGATAAATTATAAGAACGCACAGAGGAATCAACACAGGATGCAAATCAAGTAATTAATTCGAGTTCGATATAGAGTTCATAAATGGTTCAAATAATGGATGAGATCCTATAACTTATCCTATCCTTAGGGCAGGCTTGCTCGGTCCCTAAGTTGAAACCGAACGATTTAGTCGTAGACCTGCATGGGCCACCACAAAAACCATGTCACGCCCCAGTCCCAAAATACCGAGGGACTAGACACGTGGCAATGGCCAGCAGCACGCACCGATGGACAAACCCAATTTAATGGATCCATCAGGGCGTACTTAAGCTGTAAAATAAAGTCTACGACAACATGGCACAACTAATCTCATCCACACAAGATAAAATATGATCCACAGATATAAGAAATGTAAATCATCAACCAGTCTCTACAAAGTGCTTCGGGGAACAACTCGATAAAAATCTGATACAATGGTTCAACAGACCAAAATATAAATGACTGAATAAAGTAAATATTGAGCATGAAACATGGATGCTCAGGAAAAGTCTTCAGCTAAGACCTCGTCCTCGGGTGTTGGTACAGCTCCTGTATCAGCTCCTGCTGCGGTCCCGTATACCTCGGGATAGATCTCGTATGCAAATCCTGGGGACATAATCCGGATCTAGGTCCTCAGGGGACATAGCAAGGTACAAGAAACAACATGCCAAGATAAATGCAATGCAGCAATAAAATAAATAGGATAAGTATGTAACCATCTATGTGAAATGCAAGATGAGAGCATCACGAGTACTCAGGCTGAGCCACTACAAGCTCTGTGTCGGGGAACCGGTAGCCGTAATAATGAGTAATGGGCCAAGCTCGGGTTTCAGAGTCTTGTGCCTCACAATAATAGGGGTTTATATATATGATCAGCCTGTAGCCTGTGTGTCTCTCCCCACCCAATGTAACCACACGTCTCATATCCATAACGTCTCATGTACATGGCACGCAAGATCATAGCTAATGCAACAAGTCATAGAGTATCCATGAATATAATGTCTATGTCATAAACCTGTATCCTATACAGATTTACCATGAATATCTCAGAAAGATCTTGTCTTATGAATAGTGTCAAGTGTCCTAGGTTATAGTGTACTTGATGAGACAAGTACGAGAATGTAAAGGGTCACGAGTGTCCATCTCTAGATGACAATACACAACTCCGCGTACGGGATTGGCACCCGACTAATAATCGGACGCTAAGTCACACGGTCCTAGGTCAAGCATGCACAATAATATAAATAAAGCAAGGAAATATGCAACAAGAACTGCAAAGTTGGCAAGGTACACTTGCACAACAATGTATAAATAAGTCAAGGAAATAAGTAGCAAAACTGCAGGGTTTGGCAAGGTACACTTGCACAACGATGTATAAATAAGTCAAGGAAATAAGTAGCAAAACTGCAGGGTTTGGCAAGGTACACTTGCACAACGATGTATAAATAAGTCAAGGAAATAAGTAGCAAAACTGCAAGATTTGGCAAGGTACACTTGTCTGGGGTTTGAATACCAACAGTTGTCCCTGTATCAGTGGATCCTGCAGCTACTCCTCCAAAAGCTATAATAAACATCACCAACAGTCTCAGAAAATATCAAATAGCTAGAAACGCCTGTCCTTAAGTCCAATTTGGACACAGGGGCAAAAATAATATTTTCGGGTCAAAGAGGGGTCCACATGTGGGCCATTTTGCACCGAAAAACGTGTCGGGGTCAAAGGTCTCCAAATTCGTCAAACTTAGTGTCAACAAGTCAGGAGCGATGATACGAACCCAACGGAACTTCCAAAATTGGATTCCGATGAGCCGATCTCAAAATTTCCCATCAAGTGGAGCCTGTGGGGCCCACGATACGCGATTTTGTCAACGTTCTCAAAATCGAACCAAACTTGGGTCACAGGACCAGCGTATTGCTACGAGTCAGATGGTGCAAGTTTCGTCTCGATCCGACGTGTGTACACAAAATTACGACGCGTTCCAGAATAGGCGAATACGGGGCGTTGTCGGCGGATACGCGTTGATTCCGGTGTGCACGCACATCCAAATCAACTTCTGCGAAATCTCGCACGTCCGTATCAACGGCGCACATGTTTTGGTAAAGACCGCGTGCGACCAAGTCGTCCCGTTTGGCGGGGCGCACTCAGTTCCGGGGTGAAACAAGGCGTTGGTTTTCCTGTTTTCGGATCGCGGTTCGCGATCACCATAGGGTGCGACGCACCGAGCGGGTTGCACGGGCATTGAGAGGGTTATACAGTCTACGCGACACAACTGACGGAACAGAAAACGGAATCACGAGGAGAGAGAATGGGTTACCTGAATAGGGCTCCGTGAACCGAGAATTCTCGTGTCCTGGATGCTGGTTCGTGTCCTGGTCACCGTGTCCGGTCTACACAGGATCCGTGTCCGGGCTAGGGCTGTGTCCGGAGACAGCGGGGTTGGACTCGCCGGCGGAGGGCGGCTCGGCCTAGGGCGTCCGGGGTGCTGGTCGGCGGCGTCGAGCGGGCTGGGCGGAGAGGAGGTGAGGTCGTCGGGTCTCGGCTAGGGCGGTGATGGTGCTGGGCTCTGCGGTGGAGGGGGAGATGGCTGGAGGGACGGCGGAGTCGTGGTCGGGAGGTGGTGGAAGAGGTAGAAGATGGGTGGTGGAACTCGTCGGAACGGCTAGGGCGGAGGAGAGGGGTGTTCTGGTCGGCTGAGCGGAGGAGAGGACGACGGAGTCGAGGGGTGGTCGACGACTGGGGGAACGGGTGGAAGAAAGAGGAGAAGGTGGCGGCTGCCTAGGGTTTAGGCGAGGGAATCGTCGGCTGCGGCGGAGAGGAGTCTGTGGGTTTGCGGCGGCGGCAGCGGGCACGGAAGTCGAGGATTTATAGGGATGAACAGTGAATCCGGTGGGGGATTAGGGTTCGGTTAGGGTTTCGGGTTCGGGTCGGGTTTGATTCGGATCCGACCCGACCCGTTAAGGCTGGGTTGGTCTGGTTCGGTTTGAGTTGGTTTGGTTTGGTTTAATTCAAATTAAACCGGGTTCAGTCAGGGTTTATTTAGGTTTAATTCTACATTGGTTTTTAGGGCTTTAAAACTGTTTCCGGAGTCCAATAAATTCACAGAAAATTATCCTATGTCCGGTTTTCCATTTTACACCATAAAATATTATTTCCATAATATTTTAATATTAATTAACATTATTTAAAAATCCTTTAATCACAAAATACCCTAGTTTTAATTCCAGAAAATTACAGAAAAATTGGGAAAAATGTTTTAAAAAATTTAGAAAAAAATCAGGATGTTTACACGTGGGTCAGTACATATCGCATACTGGTTAGCAGAAAGTAGCCCACTCGCCTAAACCAACACTAAGTAATCATGTGAAATGTATGCACATTAATTTAGTGATCTTTCTATTAGGGACTAGGTTCATTTCAATGATCAGAGTATTCAGCAGCATAATGAAACATATTTTGGGAACAACAGTATACATTGAATATATATATATATAATTTGTACATATTGCTCAATAGTGACTCTTACCAACATCCCATTATTCTTATCTATGCAAAACAAGGATTAGCCACAACATAATTAATATGAATCATTCTTAAAGAGATGATGTTAAGCCTGCATAATTATTCTCATTAGTATGCAGCCTAACTACATGTAGGTCCCAACTTACAGACTTTCTTGTGGCCCGGTGGTACCAAACCACAATTATACTCGCATATGAAGCGTTTCTTTCATATTTATGTGCACTAATGCACTTATACATGTACAGATGTTCTCAGTATTACCAGCATGTGAAGTAGATTGCATAACATTACTTCTTTTCCATGGAAGACTTACTTTATAACATTATTATGTTAATAGTACTAGCAGTTCATTATTCATGTTTTCATTGATTATAGCAACATTGAACATAAGGCATCTTATCATTGTGTGGACTAGAGCAGCATATAGTTATGACATACAGCAAAGCAATACTAGCATTCATTTTATTAGGGCATGAAGGAGTAGAGAAAAAGGGACAGATCCACTCACTTATACAAATATCGTTTCCACGTCATGATCCTACATTCGCCTTCGATCTCTCAAGAATGATCCGACGCGATGCACAGTCTTCTAACTTGACATAATCATACATTCGAACCACGCCGCATAAGAATCACATCCGGCCAAGTTAAGCAATATTGCATCATCACACCAAGCATCTCGATTTTCCGTACCACTTGTATTCCATCGGTCTGATCCATCTTCGACAGAATCTCATGCGGCGTTGACTCCATGCGCCATGATAAAGAAGAAGAAAACTCAAACTTGGACTCCTCGTACTACGCACCAGTCTAGGGCAGGGAGGGCCCGCCAAGCCCAAGTAAATGCTCAGTTAGCTGACTGTCAGTGTGAGCCGCTAAGTGTTATGCGCCCTCAAAATAAGATTGCCTGACTGTCAGCGTGCGCCTTCGATCTTCTAGAAGCATGAAAAATCTGAAGGCATGCACCCTCAAAATGAAGGCAGGCCCCATAGAGCCCATGCACCCTCGAAATAAAGATAAGCCGCATAGTCTGTAAAAATCTCCTTGTGGTTTGAACAGCCACGAAAATAGGGGGCACATAAGATCTCCTGATACAACATTCAAATCATGTCAGAAAGTTCTGACATGGTACTTATTGCCCTGATCGCTTCGTGAAACGTGAAAGAGGCAACGACACACAAAAGACAGAAAATCACATCCGCACATTTATGAATTTGTCAGGCGTGCAGTGCCACGTGTTCGCTCGTATACGGCCACGACTCTATGCGTCATCGTCATCATACGGCCAAAGTATCTATTAGACCCAGGATAGATGAGAGAATGTATGCGTCCTCACCATCATGCAGCCAAAAGTGTTCATCAGACCCAAGCCAAACGAGAACACATATGCGGCCATGACTCTATGTGACATTCAGCTTGCAGTATTCTTCCATTACAACTGAAAAGATCCTCATACAATCAGCGTTGGCCACGTGTCCAGTTGACCAAGTCACACACACAATGGGCTGAAAACGACCTCGTCGTCCAACCGAGATTTCATCAACAGCATATCCCAACAGGGGCTACGTGGCAGCCCGCCCGTGGTATCCGTCCATAATTGCAACCGTATTCTATTGAAGTAGTCCCATGTGGCCACCAAACAAATGCATATGCGGCACATATAGCTCGTCAGCATGATGGCTATAAATAATGGGGTTGCATACCCACTACATACACAGAGAGACATACACACAGACAAGCACAGGAAAGAGAACTGAAGAAAGCATTCGCATTCCCTCAATGGACTGTCAATGGAGTACAGGAGTTGTTACAATACTCGATCTCCATCGTCACATTCTCCAGAATCAAAGATATTGTACTTAGTTTTATGTCTAGAATTTCTTTGTACTCTTATGTTTGTTAAGCAACAAAGTTTGTTCAAACTTTACATCAATGGAAAACAGGAATGTGTCATCTTGGGATGCACTAATACTTTTTGATAAGAAGAATTGGTCGACCCTCATATGAATCGACTATAAGGAGCTTATTGCAAAGACTATCAAGAACAGGTACAAACTGATAGGTTTTTTTCTCGATTAGTTGAGTGAAAAAAAGATGTATATCCATGATTTGTTTGGGTTCAGGATCGTACATGGTAAAGGTTAAGGACGAGAATGTACCCAAGACGATGTCCAAGTCAAGATACTACTACTGAGAGATTCTAATGATGTCATTTGGTTTGACCAATGCCCCTGTAATTTTTATGGACTTGATGAACAAGCTTTTCAGATTCTATTTGAATAAATTTATGGTGGTCTTCCTTGAAAAAGTTTGGTTTACTCGCACAAGGGGTATCTTTGCATTGTATTATAGACTTTGAGGCAGAGCTACTTTATGACAAGTTGAGTAAGTGTGAATTCTGGTTGGATCACATCTCATTATTAGGCGATATCATTTCTGACAATAGTATCTCGATAAATTTTAATAATATTGAGGCCGTAGAGCATTGACCAGTTCCAAAGGATGTTGGCGAGGTTCACAATTTTTTGGGTTTAGCAAGCTACTACAGAAGATTTGTGAAGGATTTATCCAATATTTCTTCATCATTATCTAAGTTGACTCGAAAGATGAGAAGTTTATTTGCACAAATAAGTGTCAAGAGGGCTTCATGGAGTTGAAGAAGAGGTTGACTATAATGCTAGTTCTTACCTTATCTTCGGGCGCTAAAAGTTTTGCTATCTGCAATGATACGTCGGATAAATGATTGGATTGTATTTTGTTGCAGCATAAGAATGTGATAACATACGCTTCTTAATAGTTGAGATCGCGTGAAAGGAATTACTTGTTTCATGATTTGGAGCTTGCAACATTCTTGTTGGGTTTGAAGCTTCTAGGGTGATAACATGAACATATATACTAATCACAAGAGTTTTAAGTATATCTTCACTCAAAAAGGTCTCGATATGACGCAGAGGAGGTGGCTAGAGTTTCTAAAGGACTTTGAGATTGATCTTTGCTACACATGTATTGTCCCGCTCCGCGTTGGCACTATGTACAAGAGATATCGGTTTGCTGACTCAAAAAGGAAACCTTCTTGGAGAGCTCCTTGTTGAACCAGAAGATGACTAATCTAGGTGAGTGTACAGAACTTCATTCTCTGATTCTTACACGTCTTAATAATGAATCTGAGTTTTTGAAATGCTTGTTGTTTAATAAGATAAGTTTTCATGAATGATAGAATGAGAACCTGTCTGCCTAAAAGAGAGAGAACCATTGTCATGTTAAGTATAAGAAATATTGCATGCTAGTTACACTGACACAGCTATCGAACAAACCTTGCCATGGTAAGAAAATAGTAGAACTGTATGCTAAATTAAAGAGATAAATAGACCCGTGCCATGCATTGCTTTAATTAAAAGATCGTTCATATGTTTGCTTGTCATCGTATATATAATTGCTTGTCTTGGATGCAAAAGCTTGATGGAATGTATGCTTATTTGTTATAAGAGTAAATGGCTTGTCTTGTTTAAAAAGAGAATAGTAGTCCGCCCTCATGTTCCGGTCCTACGGGATCTAGGGGGTGCGGCTATTAGATAAGAGATAGATGGATTGAAAGCGTGTATTGTCACGTTGTGTTATAATTGTGATATGCTTATTATCGAGGAGCTTTCGGGGGATGGAGGTTAAACGACAAGTTGGAGACTAATAGTGCATCCTGATGTTCCGGTCCTACGGGATCTAGGGGGGTGGCTATTATAATGGTGGATGGAGATTGATGGGGTGAGACTAATAGTGTGTCCTGAAGTTCCGGTCCTGCGGGATCTAGGGGGACGTGGCTATTAGGCGGGGGACGGTGCTTCGTTGGGAAGAGTTTGAGTTTGTGTTAGAGAAGTTAGCTGGTTCATGGAGATAGCTGCATTCAGGTAGTTAGGGCGCATGCTAGGCTAGCCTTCTTGCATACCTAACTGTTTGATACAGAGACGGACAGGAAAAAAAGAACCTTGTATATATATACAAATTATTGCTAACTTGTATGTTTGCTACAGGAATAACCGTTCGACAAGGGTAAGAAACACAAAGAGTTTATATATAGCCTGCTTGTTCATGATCATGTGCATCTTAGAGTTTATCTGATAGTATTTCATGCATTTGTATCGGTCGGACAATGACTATTAGTGTAGAGCTGAACCTTGGTCCCAGCTGCTAATGTGTTAGTGAAGAGCAACCATGAGTCACAGCTTCTAATAGCATCAGATAAAAGAGTCATTGGTTAGCTGGATTACTGCTACTGATCCTGAGTTTCTCGGGGACCAAAATCTTATAAATAGTTCATCTTGTTTGCTTGATTGAATGATAGTCCACTGAATGCTGCATTGTCCCTAGAGTCTTTGAGTATAGCTCATAAGACACGTTGCGCATACCCTGATAGAAGAATAATCGACTTGTCTTGTGTGCTTGAATGCTATCGAATATGAACTCTGATTTCAAAGATGTTTCCAAAATAAGTAATATGACTCTGTTCTTGTACTGCATGAAATGAACCTAGGTAAAACTAGAAAGATCACTAGTAATGTAATATTTTATAATATAATAACTTAGTGTTGTTTTAGTGAATGTTATTTCTGTTCATTGATTTTATACTCACGAGTAATTTCTCCAAAGTACTGACCCACCAACAGTTTGCTTGTTCGCAGGTGCTGGATCATCCGAGGAAGCGATAACCGTGCCTCTTCCCCAGGACCCAAAAATCTGGTTTCGATGCCTTGAGCCGTATCGATTGCTTTACGATGCTTTTGTATAGAGGGACATAATGTATGGAACGATGCCATTGTATTCAGAGAACCTCGTGCCTTGATCTTTGCCCCGTATACTCAGAAGGATTTATTGTTTGCAACACTGTCCCTCCGCTGCGTACTCGATCAATTCTATGATAGCCACAACTTTAACGATGTTGCCTTGTGCGGGCGCAACCCCAGGCTCTCAAGGCATCACGTCCCGATGGAAACGATCGTCCCGCGGGAGCAGTGGCGCAGTGATTCGTACCCGACGGGGACGGCTGATTCCTGCGAGAGATCGGGGCGTGACAACACACATATAAATGACAGCGTAGTGTCAGATGCACTTAGAAAGAGGCCACTAGCAATGTCATATTTAATTTTTTGACAAGGAAATATCATATTATTAAAGGTATTCAGGAGATGGGTATCGAGGTGCGCACTACAAAAATACAGTTAAATAGTGACGAAATATAGCGACGAAACTATTTCTGTCGCTGAGTAGCTACGGATATGTGACAAAAAGTTTGACAAAAAATTATATCTATTTTTCGTCGTTGATCAATCGTTAATATTGTAGCACGTCTTAGCGACAGACTACTTCCGTCGCTACGAAATATTTTAATTCCAGCGCCAACTTTTTTCTTCCCCCCAAACTTCATATCTCTCTCTCTCTCTCTCCGCCCGACCCCCTCTGCGCCTGACCCCTCTCTCAGGCCCCCTCCTCCAGCGCCATCTCTAGCGGCCCCCTCCTTGACCCCCATCTTCGGCCCCCTCATCGTGACACCCTTCTTCGCCCCCTTCTCTTCCCCCTCTTCGGTCCCCTCCTCCTTGACCCCCTCTAGCTTCGGTGGCCCCCTCCTCTTCCCCCTCCTCACCGGCCCCTCCTCGACCCCTCTCTCCAGCACCCTCCTCAACCCCCTCTCCGGCAACATCCTCAAACCCCCCCTCCGGTGAGACAACAGGTAATGACCCTAACTAGGTTATTTTGAATTATAATTTGGAAATGAACACAAGACACAAACACAGAAACCGACACACGACACATTGGTTAGTATTGATTTAGGTTAAAATACATAGTAGTTTTTAAATTGATTTAGGATTACCAACATGCGACACAAACACGGACACATGACATAAACATAGTTTTGACACGGGCATAATCACACTTAAGGGTAAGCATTATTCGGTTTAATTTGGACCAAAAATTAAACCGAACTGAACCAAATTGTTTATTTAGTTACTAAAAACGAATATTTAGCTAGTTAATATATATATATATATATATATATATATATATATACTATAATTTAGTTACTATATATAGGTTTTGAAATTGAATGAAATAGTAGTCACCCTTGCCGATTAGTTTACATGTGAAATTGAATGAAATAGTGGTCACCCTTGCCGATTATATATCGGTATTAATCTTGAATGAAATAGTAGTCACCCTTGCCGATTATATATGTAGGTATTAATATATATTGACATGTATCGGCCATATTTGGATGAGTGTCGAGGAAGTATGGTTTTGGATACGTTTAGAACAAGTATCCCAACTCTTCCTTTAGCAAATATCATAACTCATCTTGTATCTAATCCATATTGTTTGAATATATATGGTATATACAGAAGCAATGAATCGATAATTAGTTGATCGATCATGGATGTACAATCGACGACATGAGAGTATGTTGGTTTGACAGATAATTTCAGCCATGGCGTTGTGAAATTTCTCAAATACGCCAGTAGTCAACCTTATTTCATGGATGGAGGCTCATCGAGTTCCCTTGTGTCAAATGTCATAATATACCATTCAAAGAGGTGAATCTCGTGAGGGAGCATCTCTACAAGAACGATTTTGTACCAAACTACAAGGAGTGGATGACCCATAGATAACCTTTATTTTTGCAATATCATTCCTCCTTTAATACGGAGGTAGAAGAGTATCGACTGCGAAACCTGACGCGTGAGTTGGTATTTAATGCAGCAGGTCCAAGTTTTGATCCGGAAGATCTGAATCCTGATGCGAAAGAATTCTATGATATGTTCAAGAATGTCGATACTCTGTTATACCCGGATTGTGATTCTCATTTTGTCCTGTCGGTGGTGATGCGGCTGTTGAACCTCAAGTCCGATTTTAACTTGCCATAGGAATGCTACGACAGGATAATTTAGTTTGTTCGAGATTTATTGCCAAAAGGATCGAAGGAGTTGCCTAAAAACTTCTACAAGTCAAAGATGATGATATGGAAACTCGGATTATGCTACGAAAAAATAGATTATTGTCGAAATAGTTGCATATTGTACTAAAAGGAGAACAATGATAAAGATAGATGCATTTTCAATCACGCGGACTGGTACAAGGCAATTTAGAGCAAAGAAAAGTCAACTGCCCAAGTAAGGTTGCGTCCCTACAAGTACATGCAGTTTTTGCCTATCACAAAGAGGCTGTAGAGGATGAATATGTCCGCAAATATAGCAGAACACATGACATGACATAGCAAGAAACGAAAGATGGATGATGGATAATTGTCTCATCCTTTCGATGGAGAGGCGGGAAAGCATTTTGATCGGTGTCATCCTGAATTTGCTGCGGAGCCCAGGAATATCCGGTTGGATTTATGTTCTGATGGATTCATTCCTTTCGGACAGTCGGGATCTCAGTACTCTTGTTGGCCGATAATTTTGACTCCTTACAATCTACTATCGTGGATGTGCATGAAGACTCTATACATTTTTTTGACACTTATCATACCCGGTCCAAAAAATCCAAAGAAGAACATCGATATCTACTTGCAGTCATTGGTAGATGAGTTGGCAGTTCGGCGTTTAGACATATGATATATCGAAGGAGCAAAACTTTTATATGAGAGCGTCACCCATGTGGACCATCAATGATTTTCCAGCATATGGATGTTATCAGGGTGGAGTACTCATGGTACTTTGTCTTGTCCGATATGTATGGAAAAGAATAAGACATTTTGTCTCCAGAATGAAAAAAAAGCATACTTTTTTTATTGTCACAGTCAGTTCCTTCTTGTGCCGCATCCGTGAAAAAAGGAACATAGATGGCTTTAGAGCTAGTAAACAGGAACTATTTCCATCCTCGTTGAGACTGACAGGAGACGAAGTTTGGAAAGAGGTAGATGGATTACCGACTATGATGGAAGATCCGATATCGGCCCTTCACTTTGAAGGGTTCAGACATAGACATAATTGGACAAAGCGGAGTATCTTTTGGGACTTATCTTATTGGAAGGACAATCTCATAAGACACAATCTTAATGTCATGTATATCGAAAAGAATATATTCGACAATATCTTCAATATGGTGATGGATATTAAGAGAAATACAAAAGACAATTTCATTGCAAGGAATGACTTGGAAATTATTTGCAGGCATTCAGATTTGCACCAAAAATGAAATACAAACGGTAATTGGGTCAAGCCTCCAGCACCATTTACATTGAGTAGAGAAAAAAAAATTATAATATGCAACTGAATTTCAAAGTTGAGATTTTTTGACGACTACATATCAAATCTGGCAAGATGTGTCGATCTTAACGAACGCAAGCTGACAGGGATGAAGAGTCATGATTGTCATGTGTTTATGGAGAGGTAACTACTTATTGCTCTGAGAGAGATTGTCTCATCAAGTATGGACTCTGTTGGCCAAATTATCTATATTCTTTAGTGATTTGTGTTCAAACAAGTTGACAGTACAACATTTAATAGAACTTGAGGAGAAAATTGTATTAATATTGTGCAAGTTAGAAATGGTATTCCCTTCCGATTTTTTTGATAGTATAGAGCATTTGCCGATTCATCTTGCATATCGGTATTCCCGTCCATTATCGATGGATGTATCAATTTGAGAGGTATAAATTGATTAGTTTGTACTATTAATTTCTTTACTCAATAATTCCAATATTTAATATATAATCTATAGGTATCTACATCACCTAAAGAAGAAAGTGGGCAATAAGGCTCATGTAGAAGCTTCGATATGCGAAGCATATATCATTTAGGAGGTTTCAAACTTTTGCTCCATCTACTTTGATACTCATGTGAGAAAAAATTATAATAGAGCCCTAAGGAATGATGACGTAGGGATTGATTCACCGAATAGTGTAATCATCACTATCTTCAATGTGGGAGGCAAGCCTAAAAGTGCTACTAAAGTACGGTGGTTGGAAGACGATGAGTTTGAAGCCGCTCATCGGTATATATTGTTAAATAGTGGTCTTGAGGAGATGCAAGATATTTAGAAGTAAGTGATACATCTTTGCTACATATTTCAATTTTGTATATACTTGGAAAAAAAGTGCTATAATTGTTCTCCTTATTATCACAGTACTTTTATAGCTAAGGTAAAAATGAAGAGACCTAATATTAATGATGATGATCGTGCTAAGGGTGGTCTCCACACGGATGGATCCATTCCAATCGTCGAGCATTTTCGTCGGATGGTCAGTATTATAATTTTTTGCTTGATAAATTTTTCGTATTTATTATTTTTCTTTATTAATTAATTACTTAATTTTTGTAGTGCGTGAAGGCCATTAGAGATGGAAAAGACCCGAAGACCGTCGACTTTTTCGTAATCTTCTAGCGGCCCCACAAAAAAAGAAAGATGGAAAGCTCGTAGATGAGCGGGCAGCCAAAGCATACGTAAGTTATGTTTATAAAATTTTGTCAACTTAATTTAATTAGATTTTTTTTATAATTTAACTATATTTGTTTACCTACCCTAAAAATCTAACCTTAACAGTAATATCGTTACCTATGAAATCTAGAAACCTTAACTCTAAACCTAACCTACGATATTTAAACTTAACTCTAAACCTAACCTTAGTTGTAGTCAATAAAAAAAATTAATCCTAACCTATTTACATAAATAAATATAGGAGATGTATGAGACGTTGGAGGAGGGATGAGAGCAGTACGCCGACTGAGAGAAATGATCGGTGTGTATAAGCTGTCAGGAGAGGAAAAGGCAACAGCCTGTACGAGACCGGATCGTTGGCATGATCGTTGGCATCTCAGCCGTCGGTTATTTTCAGAGCTCCTCTGATGACTCCTCCAGCTCCATCAGAGCCCAGCCCCGGCATTCCTTCTGGTGCTATATCTTTGGAGCAGCTCACGACGTCTATGATAGAGCTACAGAGGATGGTTAGACACTTGGCAGAGTCTCGTGATACTACAGCTCTTGTTCCTTCGATGACTCCAACGATGGCTCCTCCAGTTCCTCCGACGGCTCCTCCAGCTCTATCTCCGATTTCTTCTAGTGTTCCGTCTGTCATTCTTGATGATCTATAGTAAATCATCGTTGCGGTTATTACGCAGTACATGGCTAGCCGACAGCTATCGCCACCTCCGTCTCCACTGTCGACTTGATGTATTTTTAAATTTTTTGATAATATGATACTTTGTGGGATTTATTGATTGTACGTATAGCTTTAAATGTCTGGAATATGTGTTTAAATTGTGATTATTTTTGTATAATATCTTATGTTACTTTATATCTTATGCATTACATAGTATAAATGTAATCTATGTTTGAATCTGTGATTGTTTTTTAATAATGTAACAGGTATATGCTCAGCAAAAAATTGATTCTATTCTAGAAAAAATATTAAACTTAACGACAGATTAGCGACAGATTAGCGACGGACTAGCGACAGAATACTAGAACAATTCCATGCCAGCGACGGATCATCGATGTATCAGCGACGTCTTAGCGACGGAAATTTCGTTGGTAAATATGTCTGGTACCAAAAATTTACCAAATATGTATCAGAAATAGTCGCTAAATCCATCGCTAAGACCGTCGCTGTTAGCGACGAATCAATGACGGAATTTAAGTTGGTGATCTTATGAAAAATTTGATAAAAACCGGTTCTAAGTTTCGGTCTGAATTTCATCACTATTTTATCACTAAATGTAGCGACGGAAATAGTATGACACTACTGTCGCTGACATAACGTCCCTATTTTTGTCGTTAATCCGTCGCCACGGCGACAGATTAGCGATAAAATTATGGCAGCGACACTTAAATTACATACGCCACAATTTTGTCGTTAATCCATCCCTAAATTCAAATAGTGATGGAAAAATACATTTTAGCGACGAAAAATTCCGTCGTTAAAACTATGTATTTTTGTAGTTTGTTATACCCAAGTATATTGTTACCTTGGCGAGTTTGCAGGTGCATTCATCTATTGTTGATAGGATTAATGCGGCTCATCCTAATTATCCTAAAGTGTAGAAGTTGCAAGCATAGCATAAGGTGACATCGGTGAGAGCTAAGAATCCGTGAGGACGAATCACTCCATTTTGAAGAAAGATTGTTTGCGTCTAGTGGGGATCTTAGGCATGAGATCAGAATAAGGTGCACAGTTCTCAATATTCCATTCCCAACGTGGCACCAAGATGTATAAAGATATTTGTAACTACTTCTAGTGGTAGGACGTAGAGAGGGAGATTGTTAGATTCATGTCATGACACTTGGTTAAATTGTTAGCAGGTTAAGGTATAACATCAGCGACCGACAAGATTGTTACATCTCGTACCCATTCCATAATGGAAATGAAAGCACATTGCTATGGATTGTCACAGGTACATTTGCCTTGGTCACCGTGTGGTAGAGATAAAGTTTTGGTTGTCGTTGACCGACTCACAAAGTAGCTCACTTCCTACTATTAAGAATTAGCTAGACTACAGAGGCCTTAGCAGAAATATAGATGCAACAAATCGTTAGACTTTATGGAGTACCCGTTAGCATTGTTTAATACCATGACTCTCAATTCACTTCACATTTCTAGAGGAGATCGTCTGAAGTTCAGCACAACCTACCATTTATAGACATATATATGGCCAGTTTGAGAATACTATTCAGACTTTGGAGGATATGGCCAGAGCTTATACTTTGGATTTTGGAGATTCTTGGGAAGTTTACCTACATTTTATTGACTTAACAACTATTCATAGGTGAGCATTCAAATTGCTCCTTTTAAGACCTTGTATGAAAGGTACTGCATCTCTCTCGAGTTGATGACTTTTGTGAGAGCATACATTTGAGACTTGAGACGATTATTTACACTATTGAGAAGGTTGACTAGATTCTGCTTAGCACATAACTATTAGAAGCATTGGACTGATAAACATCGATATCCGTTGGAGTTAACGGTCGGGATCACGTGTTCCTACGTATCTTACAAACAAGGGACATCATTATATTTGGTGCCAAAGGCAAAATTAGTTCGAAATACATTGGTCCTTTTGGCATCTTGGAACATATCAGTGATGTGAAGTATAGACTTGTTTTGCCGCCATCCTTAGACGAAGTGCATAACATATTCCATGTGTTGTGCATTTCGAATCCTACCCAGGTTCTCAACCAAGCATATTTGAGTAGCCGGTAGGGATCAACATGAGAACGGTGATTTGGATTTCCACTTAAAATTTTGTAAGTAGTCTCGTTATTTCCTTTTCTAGTGTATTTCATGTTTTATTTCTACTATCTCCTACACTAAGGGGTTGTTTGTTTCGCGGATTTGGAGTACGAAAGTGGCCAAAATCTGAATTTTGAACCACTTCACGTGTTTGGTTGGAGGATTTGCGAACAAGATCTTCTGTGATTTGACATGAACAATAGATCATGTCTGCTATGAAATCAGAGTTTTGACAGAGAAATTTTTTCTTCAGAAGTGGAACTCGGAAGTAGAAAATCCCTATTCCCATTTCGTACGTTTGGTTGGAGGGTCACTTACACTCTACTTTAACCAAAAGAAGTTTTACTATTGGTGTCATTTCAACAAAAAATATACTATTTCACTCACTTCAACAACCAACCAAACACCAAACTTTAGGATTTGCTCCTTCTAACGTGCACTAACTCAAAACACCCAAACCAAGTGTTTATCTCCGCTTCATCCCAATGAGTAGGCAAAATATGGATTTCTAAGTTTTCCATCTCGCCGAACCGAACAGCCCCGAATATGTTGATAACTTTATTGAAGAATAATTACGTACCCCGCGTCCATCTGAAGTGGCAATCTCCAAGGAAGCTCCATTATTCAGCAGCACATCTGCCACGGCCACAGCATTATGTTCCGCAGCCCAGTGCAGAGCCGTACGTCCGGATCTGTCGACGGCATCCACGTTGATTCCCCCACGCTAATTCAAATTCAAGAAAGAAAGAAAGAAAGACCAATTAAACAACCAACCAACAAGCAGCAGGCTATCAGAAAACTAATTGGTCGGCAATGCAACCAACCAAACTTGGGATGTAGGTTTCTTACCTTTATTATGTATAGAGCCATGTCGACCTTGTTCTTGAGAGTGGTCTGGTGGAGCGGATAGGAGCCGACGTCAGTAGTGTCGGGGCGGTTGAGGGGATGTCCATCCCTCTCCACGTACTTGCGCATCTTCCCCATGTCGCCGTATTGTGCTGCGGTGTGAACGTCCTCTACCGACAGCTTTCGGTCGATGAGGGCGCACAGCTGCTCCACGGGAGACACGTCCTCCCCGGGAAGCTCCGAGGTTAGCTTCCGCTCGATGTACTCTGGGAGGTCCGTCGCCAGCTTTCGCTCGATGAACTCCAAGAACCCATCCATCACAGACTCAGAGCTAGCTAGCTAGAGTTGTAACCTTAATTTGTTTACTTGATTTGAAGGAGCTAGGACGAAGAGCGGAAGAGTACAGTGTGTGTTTTTTCAAGAGGCTGAACAGTCATTGATATGTTATATCTGTAATCTGTAATGTAAATTATTATTTTGAGTGTTTATTAGAGTTTCTTTATTCGTATTGTCAAATAATAATAATAATAATAATAATAATAATATTTCACCACAGCTTGTTCCGGTCTACTCAAATAATTTCTCCAAACACCATTTCCCGTAGAGAATGGATATATGTCATCGGGAGTAGCGACCATCACGTGGTTGAAAGTACTTAGGAAAAAATAAAATAAATAAATAAATAAATCTATAGTGCAGTGCAGCCAACAGAATTCTCGAGATTGGGATTTAATATAAACTATACAAAAAGAGCAGGAAAATAATACTTACATACCACCTTACTAGGGTTTCGTGCATACAAGTTGCCAATACCAATCATACCTTTGGGTCAACTCTTTAAGAATAATATTAATCTGTCCTATATGTTTGTTTGTTTTTTTCCTCACTACGCGGAAGCCCAAACCAACCACCAAACGTTCCCTTACTTTATACAATTATATACAGATAAATTATATCAATCCTAGACCATATATCACAATGAACGACATTATAATAGTATAAGAGGACGTTTTGTGCTCGATTTTTTTTTTTTACAAATTTAGAATAAAAAATCTATTCCTATGCTTAAAATTTAGGTTATAAAATTTATTTTAAAAAATTATAAATATCTGGATAAATAAATTATCAATAAAATATGTGAACCATATCCCTCAAGCATAAATGAAAAAAATTTGTTCCGGGTAAACTTTTTGTTGTTGTCGTCCTTTTTCTATACTCTTTTATTATTAATTTTTTTCCTTTATTTTTTATCCTTTCAACATTTTTTTAAGAATTTATTTTGCTATTTGTTAATTTATTGTTTTTTTTTCTTTTTTATTTTTAAAGAATTTGTTTTCATTTTTGTAAGAACAATCTTTGTTTTTTTAAGGTTTTTTTTAAGATTTTTGTTGTTTTTTCTTTATTTATTTTATTTTTTCACGAAAATATTTATATATTTTCCAAACATGAAAATATAATTTTTTTTAAATTTGATTACTGAAAATTTCATCTTAGGTAATACAAAATTCATGACTATATAGCATTATAGGTATTAAAAAAGTCCACCTAATAATATTTAACACCTCCAACCCATCAAACTAACAATTTGTTGACCAAGAGTTTATGGAGAAGAAACTTGTATGGTTGCATCTGTCATATTACACTTCCATAATAAAGCAAGGTAAAAAATTTGGTGAGACCACTAGCTAAAAAAAGGTTTAATTTCAACTTGATACTCTTCAACTATTTCAGTTTTTCAACTTGATATATTAAACTTTTACATACATCAACTTACTATCCTAAAAAAAATTGAAATTATTCCGCCCCTCTATTCTCCCTTCCACCGATAGCCACTCCCGCACCCCATTCTCCCATCGCTGCCCCCTCCCGCCCCTTCTCCCGCCGCTACCATCTCCATTGTTGTCGCAGCCGGAGAGAGAGAGACATGTAGTTTCGAGTTTTTTTAGGGTATAAAGATCAAAATATTCAATAGTTGATGAATTTAAGTTGTTGAGTAAAAAAAACTTTAGGGTATCCACACTACTAGAAAATGGACCTTTTGCGTCACCTTCTAGCAACGGTCTATACCAGCCGTTGCAAAAAAGTCGTTTGCGACACACTTTTACGACAGTTTCTTAAAGTGTGGCAAAAACATCTTTTGCATCTTCTTTTTACGACGGCTTTTATATGTTGGTCGTAAATATCCTTTTGTGTCACTTTTATGCGACCATATAATATTTATGTAGCAAAAAAAAAAAATCGTCTGAATTTTGGCAACGATTCTTTTTTGGTTGTAAATATCTTATTGCGTCATTTTTTCATAATGACTTTATTTTGTCGTCGCAGTAAATACTTTTTTTTTCTTGTGATCGATGTTATTGTAGTCACCCACGTTATTGTAATTCAAAATATTTTATACTTTTTTAAAATAAATTTTTTGAGCAAGTATATATTTATAAAAATGAGAAAAAATATTTGGAAGGTGCTAACTTGTATCTTTTAAAACCCCAAACCTAAGTAATATTTTTCTTTATAAACTAGATAATTATCCTAAAAAATCAACCCATAAATCCCCAGTTCTCCTCCCCATTAGCTTCCCCTCCCCTCCTCTTCCAAAAGCCTCATCCCATCAGCCCCTCCTCTCACCACCATTACCTTCATGGATCAAGACTTCCATTTCGATACGGCGAGCTTGAAGGAGGAGTACGAGAGCAAGGAGGACCTCTCCCCCACTCCATATGGGACTTCGCCTCCTACTCCATGTCCGTTGTCGAGGAGCACACCGACATGAATACCACTTTCGTCGACGCCAAGATATTAAGGGCCTTTAGAGACCACCCCGCCGTCTCCGTCACAGCTCTCGACGAACCCTAAGAGGATAAAAAAGACGAAGACGGGGACGAGGATGAGTAGGACTAAGCCATCGGTGGTGGCCAAGGGGTTCTAAGAACAAGGTAATACACAGTTCACATTCGTGTGTGGCTTCAGTTGAATTTGTTTTTACGAATTTGAGTTTGTTGTAGGCTGTAGGCGGAACCGTTGGCAAAGCGGCCTGAGATTTCTCTACATCGTTGGAATGGGCATCGTTTTATGCTAATTCATTTCTCGAGCTCAATCTGTCTCATCCTTTGCTTAGGGCTTAAGAATCTGGGATACCAGAAACCAACCCCAATTCAGGTTGTTGTTTTTTATTTTAACCTAGTTCTGTGATTTAGGGTTGTCGGTTAATCATGTTATGTTATTTGAATTTGATAAGAAACTATGTTACATTTCATGCACCTCTGGGAACTTTATTGCCAGCCTAGGAGGCACTAACACTCCAAAAGTCGGTGCCGGTGGTGTTGTCCATGTCGCGTTACTTCATATCGACACACATTGGACACGACACCAGCTCTGTGCGGTAGAAGTTGATTTGGAGTATGTGCACACCGAAATTAATCCGTATCCGTAAAAAGTCTCCCGTATCGGCGTTCTGCCAATTTTCTCACTAGTCCGTGCATGCTCGTCGGAACGAGATATAACTTACGTCATCGGGTCCGTTGCATCACGCTGGTCCTGTGACCCAAGTTTTGCGTAAATCCGAGACCGTGACCAGATTGTCGTTTGGCGAGCCCCAAGGTTCGAATTAAGCCTAGTTTCTGACGGCATTTCTCGGTCGTATGGTAGATCTTTCCGTAGAAGGAACATGGAGGCCCTGGATTTTCCTTTTTTGAACCACCGTTGTTAGGGCGCTTTGCAACGGTGTTTCCTCTATCGTTGCCTTGGCGTTTGTGATTGGAGGTTTGCACAGCGCCGGCAGCAACGTGAGGATACTGCGGTTCGAGGGAGAGAACATGGTTTAAGACTTCTCGTATTGTCTAATACTGTGGAATGACTACGTGCGCATGGATGCCAGGACGTAGCCCTCCTTCGAATCGTCTGGCATGACTCGCTGCATCTGGCAGATAGGAACTAGCAAATTTGGCCAGTTTGTTGAATTCTGCCGAGTATTGCTTTACAGTCATGCTGCCCTGCCATAGTTGTACAAACTTATTTTCTCTCTGACGGCGTACAGGCGGGGGTATAAACTCCTCCTGAAATGCGGTACGAAAAGTCGTCCACGCGATCGCCTCCTCTCCATGGCCAAGTTGAAGAGATCGTCGATGCACGTCCCAACAGTCGTGCGCATTGAGGCGAAGCTGTAGTTGGGCACAGGCGACGCGCTTGTCTTCAGGCACTTCTAGGAGAGAAAAATGGTCTTCAAGCTCGACGAGCCAATCTAGGACCACGATTGGGTCCTCAGTCCCTTTAAATGGCGTGTTACAAACCTTCTTGAAGTTACCAAAGGTGAAGGTAGTCACTTCCCTCGTCCTTGGCACTAGCGGTGTCTCGACTTCAAGTATTAGTTTTTCCACCGGAGTCGCTACTGTCGCTGCGGACTGGTTGGAGGCCAAAGTCTGAACAAGCTGCTGCAGGGTATCTACCTGCCTTTATTGGACTGAGAGTCGGGCCTCTAGATTGCTCTCGAACTTGGCTTGGCGGGCATCATCTCTCTGTCGTTGTGATTCTAACATTTGCATCACTTGCTGAAGCGGATCTGCTCGAGACATGCCCCGTTGGCTCCGAGAGCTTCCTGAAGTTCCGGAACTGCTCTCCTGGGCTGGTGTCTCGCTTGGCGCTAGCGCTGATGGTTGCACTTGCGTCATTCCTTCAAAAGAGTTTAAATTACATTAGGATCATAATGTATTATGGACTTATTGCATGAACGTATCTCATTTTGGCCTTAACGAGTTCAGGGGTTCGTACAGGGATTTATCGTTAAGGGAACTTTTCCAGTTCAAGAGTCAAAGGAACTTTGAAGCTGTGCTCTGATACCAACTTGTCACGCCCCATTTCCGTGGAATCGATAGTCGTCCCCCGGGCGTGACCGCCGTGCGGGCCTAGGTTGTGCACCGCACAAGGCTAAGTATTTTATTTTCGCATAGCGAGCACATATTCAGAGTACGCAGATTAAATGAACACAGATTTGAAGCTTTCGTCGTGGAGATGCTGAGTCGATTCACGAGCAACCTAGGTGTGGAGCACTAGAAAGCTGTGAAGAGAGTGATAAAATATCTCAAGAGGACTCAGAAGTATGCATTGCACTACAACGGTTATCCGACAGTGGTGGAAGCCTTCATTGATGCAAGGTGGTGTTCAGAAGTAGAGAGCGAAAGGTCCACAGGAGGATATGTCTTCTCCCTAGGTGGAGCTACTATATCATGGAAGTCAAAGAAGCAGACAATGCTCTCTCATTCCTCCATGGAATCTGAGTTTTATATACTAGCAACTGCAGCGAATAAAGAAGAATGGCTTCGGGAGCTCATGTATGATCTTTTATTAGTTGGTGCGTATATTCTTACAATTTTGATATACTGCGACAACCAAGCGACTGCAGCGGTGGCATCAAATAATCTCTTCAATGGTAAGAAGAGGACAATGCGATTGAGGCACATGGCAGTGAATAATCTGATAAAGACTTGAATCATTGTTATGATTAATTTTGGATCCAGGGGAATCTGGCAGATCCGTTCACCAAGGATCTCAAGCGACAGTTGGTCGAGGACAGAATAATCAAAATGGGCTTGAAGACATTCAAATATTGTGTCTCTGTAATTCTACCATAAAATTTTATGCTATTAGTTCAAAGAAAAATTTACTCGGCATCTAGATTTTATTTCAAAGAAGGATCATTGACTGAAAGAATATCAGAAACAATAGGTATTCCTTTGAGACATTGAGGGATTACGGACCCAGAACCACTTTTGTCTACTAATTATTCCTTGTGTAGAATAAGTCCTGTGGGAGGATGGCTTAGACGCCTTAATGAGTTCTCAGATATTTTGAATGTCTTGTGTGCTTTACAGGAAGCACCGTAGCACAGCACTACAAAGGAACATAAGGTCTCTATGCTACAGTGGGTGACACTACTATGAGGTTCCTCGATAGGGTAATGCGTCGGCTTTACGAGCTATGTCACAGTGGCGTAGCACCGCACATAGGCAGGTAGCCTAATGTTTTAGTATGAAGAGTGGTAGGCAGCACGACAAAGAGGCCAGTGACCTCATGTTATAGTGGTGTGACACCACTAAGAGGTAAAAGATATAAATCCTCGATTACGCAAGTCATGTCACAGCAGCGTAACACCACAAGGAAGCGCAAGGCTTTATTCTGGGTAGTTTTTTACTACAATGAGGCTGCGACCTCATGCTACAGTGGATGACACTACGATGAGGTGGAGCCTCGACTTTAGGCCATGTCATAGCGGCGTAGCACCATAAGGAAGCTCAAGGCTTCATGCCATGACTTTTTAAAAGAACTCACATAGAGTGCATGAAAAGATATACAGGCTCTCACTTGAGGGAAAACTTGTAGATGCCCAAGATACATACATCAAAATCAGGCATGCATATGGCCTTTAATGTGCAACCAGAAGCACAGTTGATGTCATTGTGTGAGTGAAAATAATTGCAACTATGGTGCAGAATTCAAGGTTTTGTCCATTCTTATATCATACTATTATTTGACCCATGCGAGAAGATTCAAGTTGAAGCGACATTTGTCCTAATACATGATGGGCAATCATTGTGAGGAACACTTGACCCATATATTAAGATATATGGGAGATTATTGGTGTTTTTTCCTTTGGACTATGAAAGATAGTCCCACATTGGCTACACCACCAAGTGGGTATCTCAATATAATGCTTTTCTTGGGTTAAGGTATGCACATGGGGTATCGTGGGACACATGGGTGCCATGTGGGGGTATTTTATTAGGAGAAAAAAATGATTAACTCATCAATGGAAGCTTTTAAGTTTTTTGTCATGCTATTGGAATTTATTCCATAGGAGCTAACACTACAGCAAAAATACCTTTTTTATGACGGCTAAAAAGCGTCATAAATGACGTTTTATAACGCTATTTTATAAGCCCTCAAGTGTTATAAAAACCAGTGTTATAAATATTTTCTAAAAGCGTCATAAATGTTCTGTACATATATAACATTTTTTTTCCTAAAACTTTATAAATAAAACAAACATATATAACACTTATTTACCAAAGAGTTATAAATAAATTCATATATATGGCACTTATTTTAAAAGTGTTATAAATATAAAATCTATATATACCATTTATTTTTCAAGATGTTATAATTGTAATGCACATATATATCATTTTCCAAAGTCCTATAAAAAGCAACACTCAAATACTGCTTAATTTCAAAAGAATCTGAACTAGGTATAACATCAATTTAAGAAACGCTTGAAACATTCATTTCAAATTTAAAATATCATTTAATCACGATCCAAAAGTACATAATACCACCATCATAATTACATTTTTCAAAATAGATCAAAATACATATATACTAGATATTAAACTAATATCATCTAGTAGTCAACAACTTCCTCAGGCTTCAACTTTGAGCACCCTCAAAACTGTCAATATCATAGTCAAAACTGTCAACTGGACCCTCAAAATCTAACAAGGAAAATACTAAAAATGAAAGCATTAAACAACCATGAGATATGACTTAGCAAAAAAATATTAAAAAAATCATAAACTATACATCGTCTAAAATTGGGAGTCAAAAGTAGAGACTATCTTAATGTTATATCATCGGTTTAAAATTTATCAAAAATGTACATTGAACCTTTTAAGTCTTTCTTTTATTATTTTAAACAATACATAATTGATTATTTGAGTGTAGAGAGAAAGTAGTTGCTCTTGCAATCCAATTAATTAATCTTGAAAGCTACGATAAGTACATGGGTTATTCCTATTAGTATTTGGGAAATCAGTTGGAACAAGAATTATAATGCTTAACACTATTACATTGCTGCACAATGAAAATAATATCTATCAGGATGGCGAGGTACAAGTAACAAAGATTGAATCAAAATTATCCATTTGTATGAGCTACCTTAAGCAATTGAAGATAGGTTCCCTCAGTATCCATGATAATATCGTTGACTGGTCTAGTTACCTGAATAATAACTGCAGCTCTAGTCTGCTTACTGAAATGAAACACCTTTGTTTTGCCTACCTGAAATATCAGATATTTGGTCTTAAATTAAACATAGTTTGCAGCCCCTACAAGTACATGTACAACATGAATAAAGTAATAAGTAATAGCAAACAATTAAGGTTGGCTTGGTGATGAAAATAATATTCTGATGATAAATGCTAACATAACGATCTGATTTCAAAGCTTGCCACTATAGAACTGAATTTTGTATTTCTACGAAATCAATAACAGAGCTATTTTTAAATGTTAGTGAGTACTAAGAAAGTGATTTAAAACTAAGACTATGGCAGAGAAAATCTCCATAATTATCATATATACATATCAAAATCACACAATCTTGGATGCAATTCAATTCTCATAAAAATTGAAAGATAATTTCTCCCTCATCTATTAGGAATTTATAATATAACCTGCAATAACCTAAACTGAAGAAATGTATAGCTTGAATAGAGGAAAAATACTGTTTAATGAATACTATAATCTAAAAACCTTTATCCAGAGTTCAGTCCACAGTCTCTTTCAACCAAATTCAGGGTTCAGAGTGCCACGACCCGCACCCAGAATTTGGGTATGAGCCGTGGGTACGTCCAGCCTACGCCGCAGCATCGGCGGTAGAACGATATCTAGGTCTCAACATAATAACACAACTCATAAAATAATATGTCAATGATCTCAACTCCATGAGGAGGGAAATGAATATGCATATGATCATCAAAACATAAGATACTCAATCACAATAACTATAAGAAGGTAAATGGCACGATAAGAGATAAAAGATATAAAGAAGTTCTGACATAAGTTTAGAACACAACTCAATACAAAAGTCTAGAGTCTAGCTATCTTAACATAAATAAGTCTCAACATAATACAACCCAAGTCTCAAAGTTAGAACAATCCAATACATAAATAAACTAGACTAAGTGTTGTCTAAACAACTGCGGATAGTGTCTCCTCTAAGGAAAGTGGCTCCTATGGAATCTTCAAGATATAATCTCCATATACTCTTGGACCATAATGGGTAGGACATAAATTCTCAAGATCCTCTAAAAAATGTTATTCAGTCAGGATTGGAGCGAAGCACAAACACTAACAGTAATTTTAATTATATTGATAAACACAATAAAACAGTGTGAGAAAATACTAGAAGAAAAGAAATACTGGAGAGACATATAATCATCATATGGAACTAACCAACAATAAACAGATATATGTGAATGCTGGAAATGAATGTACTGAAATAAAAGGATAAAAATTTTAGCTAAGTGTTGTGAAATATCAGTTTGTAATGAGATCTACATGGGATTAGATCAGGCTTGTTATATATGATTGGCTATGATACATGTGAGGTCCAGCTAACCATATGGTTATCTATGATGTGAATAATAGTCAGGCTAATCATATATAACAGGCTATAAGGCATGTAAATGGTCAGGCTACACCCTATATGATATATGGGATGAGCTATAATGCATGTAAAGTGGGGTATGATCACATAATATTAGTAATATTTTTTCGTCCCCAGCTAGTACGATGGATTCCAATCATGACTCCTTATGACATATATCTATGATAGTAGCCCGTGTATCCGCTGTATCTGAATCAAGTATACACTACAACTAGAATTATAGTAATAATCAAATAATAAAAACTGTTAGAGAATATACTCGCCTGCAGTCCTAAGCAATATGTGAGGATTAATGTCCAAACTGGAGTCACAGAGACCTAAAGATGAAATATCCATGTCAAATAATGTTCTGGAATGATAATTAAGTCAAATTAGGCAAACATGTGATTTCTAGGTCTAACTAGATTGACTAGGTCAAAACCTTGTTACTCTAGGTTAATCTAGTCAATCATAGTCTAATACTAACTAATTTGATCATACTAAGGATACTTAGCTTATACTAGTTGATATCCTAACTAGTAAATTAATACTTATATTACCTTAGTGTCGCATAAGCTCTGCTACTTGAGTAATCCTTTCCCAAACCTGGTTGTTGTGAACTAACTGATACTAACTGAAGTTTTCTACAACAGGTATTACCCAACATCTCTAACACAACTAAGATATTATACAGATACTCAAACCTAGTACCCACTTGTATATCCCTCACACTCAACTGATCCCCATCCATTCACCTGAGCTCATGAAGCACATTTCTACCTTAATCACACAGGCAAGTTCACCCTTTCACCTGTAACTCTAAATACCCCAAAACCCATCAATTGTCTCAACCCGACTGTACCAACTTTACAGTGTTAATTGCAGCTCTTAGCTATGGTTACTGATACCATTTACCCAACTCAGGTTCTCCCTTATAATGTCTGTTAAACACTACATTTGTGCAATGATACCTTAGTATTAGCTAACTCAAGAGCTACTAAAACCTGGCACTCAACAGTAATGGCACAATCACACCCTTCTCTAACTTTCTAACAGCGAACACATACACAAGAGACCATACCTAAATCAACTCTGAAACATCAATGCACTCTCCCATTTCACCCTCATATCACAGAGATCCTACACTCATGTGTACATCTATATCACCTAATATACACTAATACTTCTGTCATCCCTTTACATAATCCCAATAGTACATAACACTTATACTGCTGCTGCTGATCTGCACAAGTGTAGGTCAAGTTGTTGCACTTCAAGCTCATCTCCCCTAAGGCAATGCATCACCTGCACAACAATTGAGTTGTTGTTGCTGCTACTGTTCTAACCGTGTAGAAAATACTCAGACCCGACCTACTACCTAAATACTAACTCCTTATATCTGACCAATTGTGCACTTGCATACATGTATTTCTATCCCATACTTCTATAACCCATGCTTGTACTCTGATACCTCTCCTACAGGAGGGCAAGTATCTGATACACTTGCAATGCATGGATTAATTCTACAACTTGCACACTGTAGACCCGAATGTTCTGACTTGAGCCACCTCTCCATACTGAATTACCAAGTGTTGATACACTGCATTCCCCTTCTCTGTAACAATCATGTTTCCCAATGTAGGTGCAGTGAAATCCGACCCCAATATTGCCACCAAAATAGCAATCACCCAACTATAATACATATATATATCATGATACCTACTGATACACTAGGTGATACACTTACTATGCACTCACGAGTTCACTTATCAGACACATAACCGATACTCTTGTTGTGAACACACAATGCATAAAGAAAATACTCACACACACACTCATTACTCACTCAAACACTCACTCAAATACCCACTCACTTGATTCTAGGCATGAGCTACCCATACCCGAGCCCCAAATACACACTGCATATTGAACACAATCTACTATAGGCCCGACACCACTGCAACACCCCCATGTCTCCTATACACAGGGAACTCGACCTCCCTTCACTTGTGCACAGCATGCACAGTACACGAGTAAACCTCACAGTTGACAGTACCGTATATATGGCACCACAATCCATATATACATCATACACTAGAATAAACTTAAACATATATACATATATTTATATATCTAATAATATATGTATGTACATATTTAAGCAAACATCTAGTGAGCATGAGCAAGATACTCATGATACACAACCAATCCTTTTGCCAAAACCCCTAATCACAACTAATAACACACACACACACACACACACACACACACACACACACACACACACACACACACACACACACATATATATATATATATATATATATATATATCAAATATAATTATATATATGTAATATGATTTTTTGCTATGAAAATAGGGAAAAACACACCCATAAACACAAAATCCCAAATAGGTATACAACACCATGAAGAAAATATCATGAAAACCAATAAAGACTCATTCTCTACCCTTATGGCTATTCCTAAACCATGGGTGGGCTCCCAATGGCCAACAAAATAAGTAAAACATAATTTAAAGGAGGGATTTTAGATTTTAACCTATTGGGAGATAAATTTCCAATGCAAACTTCTTCTTCTCTAAAGCTCCTTGAAACATAAGATTCTAGGCTTCTTAGATGAGGGAAATGAGAGAGATTGGGGTTTAAATTTCTAAAATTTAGTGGAGGAAAGAAGGGGTTTGGGATGAACTACTTCTAGGATTTTTCATGAGATAATGAATGAACTTGAGGGAGGATCTCTCTCTCCTATATAGGCCAGCCACACAATCTAGGGCTTGGTTAATGCACAATATCCCATTTGCCCTCAATGGTTTATCATAAAGAGATATTTAATAAGTGGGGTTTTCATCCCAAGTGAGGGTTTAATAATTTCTCTACTTAAATAAAAGGGGATTAACTAGTGGTTCCCAAAATGTCTAGTCTAGGGTTGAGTCTAATGGTCACATCAAGTCTAGTCCATTCACCCATATCATTAATAATAATAACATAACATATTATACATATTATGTCACTATAAAAATAATATATATAGTATTACAAATAACAACAATGCCCCTACTCTATAAATGTGGTAGTGACAAGTCTACCCTCCTAAAAAAAATTGTCCTCAAAATTGAACTAAACTAGCACAAGAACATAATCAGAACAATAATAACTATACCTTAAGGCTCAAAGATATATGGATACTGTTCGCTCATTTCGTCCTCCTTCTCCCAGGTTGACTCACCTGGAGAGTGGTGTCTCCATGCAACACGAACCAAAAGAATAGTTTGGTTCCATAATACCTTCTCTCTGCGATCCAAAATCTCTACGGGCTTCTCAGAATAGCTGAGAGTCGGACCAACCTTGATCTCCGAGTGATCTAGTATGTGACTAGGATCTGCCATGTACCGTCTCAACTACGACACGTGGAAAACATTATATACTCCCTCTAGTACATGAGGCAAGTCTAGCCTGTAGGCCACTGCACCAACCCTCGAAAGAATACCGAAGGGTCTGATGTACGGTGGACTAAGATTCCCTCCTCCACCAAAGCGAATCGTGTCCCGTGTCGGAGAAATCCGCAAGAACACCAAATCGCCAACCTATAATAATACAACCTTAATCACGCAATCTAAAACAAAGTAATCACAAGCAATTTAACCAAATATATACCTCAAACTCCAAGGGTCTATGGTGGCTGTCGACCTAATGTCGCTATCTGTCCTACGCCACTTGAAGCCTATCTCTGATGAGTTTTACCTTCTCTGCTGCATCCACGACCATCTCTGGTCCCAACAAGGCTCTCTCACCGACATCATCCCAAGATAACGGTGTGCGATACCTCCATCCATATAGAGCGTTGAATGGTGATATCTCAATACTAGCTTGGTAGCTGTTATTGTAAGCAAACTCTATCATGTGTAGATAATCCTCTCAAAGATCTCCGAGATCCAGAACATAAGTGCGTGGCATATCCTAGAGAGTCTGAATAGTCCTCTCCAATGGTCCGTCAGTCTGGGGGTGATATGCGGTACAAAACTTGAGTTGAGTGCCCAAACTAGCCCGCAAACTCCTTCAGAAGTGGAAAGTAAAACGACTATCCCTATCCGAGATAATACTCACAAGAACCCCATGTAATCTGATAATCTACCGCACATACATCTCTGCTAGCTTCTCCGTCGATGTACCCACTTTGAATGGTAAGAAGTGTCACGACCCGATTCCTTAGAATCGTTTGAGGCGTCCCCCGAATCGTGACCGCCGTGCGGGCCTGGGGTTGCGCCCGCATAAGGCTTTAATGATTTGCATAGCAAGCACATATTCAGAGTACGCAGATAAATTGAAACACAGATTTGAAACATAGAAAAGTTTTCTTTATTGATAATGTACATCTATTATAAACTCTTGAACGAGTCAGCTAATATGTCGAACGGCTTACAAAAGAGATAACTCAAAATGAGATAGCAGTCCTGTATATTATATCCCTTTATAAACTCAAAATGATAAAGACCTCCAGGCTGGAGGATAGCTTTGCCACGGAGCTGCATTTGTGTATGAAGAGTTGCAGCTTCGGACTTCAAAAGGCTTCAAGGGCGCGGTGAAGATGCGCCAACAGCTGGACTGGATCGGGAAGACAACTTCGGCTCCTCGCTCGGTTCGCCTTAGTACGGAGAACCTGTTTCAACGAGGGTCAGCATATCGAAACATACTGGTGAAGGCGAGCTAGCCTGACTATGCCAATCAACACGTTGTTTTAATGAAGCATGCATATTTGTGGGTTTCTATCTTGCCTTAGTTCATTTACAAGTAAGCAGCATATAGAATTATACTGAAATGAATGTGCCACCGTTCGGTAGATTTTACCTGCCAGTCTGAATTACCTGCACAATACTTACCATGCCTTCCCTGCCACGAAGACACAAGTTAGTTTGCAACAGGTTTAAATATACAAGATGATCACTGGCTTGATTGCCATTATGGACTAGTCTGTGACGAAGATGGTTTGCTACGTGCTAGTACATGAGGCGCCGCATACCACCTTGTCCAAGTACGTGAGACTAAACGTGAGTTCCGTCCGGAGCCGGAACGGTGCCAGTGCCCCAGCAGCCACCCGCAGGAACTATACCTTATGCATAAGTTGTCCGTGATCGAACGTTAACAATCATTCGCCCGAAGGCTACGTGAACAATCATTCGCCAGAAGGCTACGTGAGCACAAGACAAGCAGTATTGCATGATTCGTTTGTACATTGCATCTACGTTCCATTCATGCATCGGGACAATAAAAGAGAAGCATACATTCAAACTTGTATCTATGCATATAATAAATATTCCGAACGAACAAGCATGCAAAGATATAACCGTTCACAAGTTTGATTAACTAGCAGTATTATTCAAGTCTATTCTCTTTTATCTTGGTATCTTTTATTATTACTTGGTATCGTCTGATCGGGGCAAAGAAGAATGCAAGATTTTGAGTGTGAAGCTTGGAAGCAGGGCTAGCTAATCGGGTTGGTAGCCACTCACTTAGATTTTGGAAGGGAGAAGGAAAGAGGTGCATCACGACTCCGCTCGCAAGCCGCCTACTGCTCGTTCACCTGCACACGAACAGCTTGATCAATACTTCTTCCTCTCTTTCCAATCTCGGAATAGAAGTGCAGTTCAATGAACGAAAATAATGAAAACCATCGAAATCGTTCAAGGAAAACAAGCAAATCCCAAAACCAACTCAAAGCACGAAAGCAACAAGCGACATCGAAAACTGAGACAATAAAAAATAGCAGCGGAGAGGTCCCTCCTGACTCTGCCGCTAAGCCGATCCTTGGGGCGCGGTCCACTGAATATGGGAATCGATTCTGAAAAAACAAATCCATAACGAGGACGAGTTCTTAATTCAATCTATCCCGATCGAACGATACCGTCTTGTGTTTCTTAGCCGCGCTCTCCGCACCGGAAGAACGGGGCGCTACATCCTACCCAACTAATTGGAAGTTTCGTCCCGAAACTTAGGAATAATGCTTACCATCAGGGAACGTTACGTTGAGGATGCTTAGCAGAGTAATTGGGGCAGTCACGCATTTTGTAGCTTGCAGCACCACAGATGAGGTATAATCCTTGTCTCAGACGACATTCGTTGGCCAGGTGCCCTGGTTTCTTGCAGAAGTGACATAGCTGCCCTCTTTGAGGACCACCGTTATTGCGGCGCTTTGCAGCAGTGTTTTCTCCTTCGTTGCTTTGGCGTTTGTGACTGGATGTATGCACAGTGCCGGCAGCAACATGAGGATACTGTGGTTATAGCGATAAGGCATGATTCATGACTTCACGCATTGTTCCATACTGATTATTGACCACGTACGCATGGATGCAGGGCATAGTCTACCTTCAAACCTTCTAGCTCGACTTCTTCATCAGGTAAATAGGCCCTAGCGAATTTGGAGAGTCGGTTGAATTCGGCGGAGTACTGCTTCACAGTCATACTGCCCTGCCTCAGTTGCACGAAATTATTTTCTATTTGACGTTGTACTGGAGGGGGTATAAACTCCTCTTCAAACGCGGCACGAAAAGTCATCCACGAGATCGCCTCCTCTCCGTGATCAAATTGGAGAGATCGTCGATGCACGTTCCACCAATCGTGCGCGTTGAGGCGGAGCTGAAGTTGCGCGCAGGCGACGCGCTTCTCTTCGGGGACCTCTAGCAGAGCGAAGTGATCTTCATGCTCGGCTAGCCAATCTAGAGCTACCACTGGGTCCTCAGTCCCGTTGAACGGAGTGTTGCAGACTTTCTTGAAATGGCCCAAGTTGAAGGCAGTCCCGTCCCTCGGCCTTGGGATTTGAGGCATCTCCACTTCAAGCACGGGCTGTTCCACCGGAGTCGTTGCTGTTACGGCAGAATAGTTGGCAGCCAAAGTCTGAACGATTTGTTGCAGGGTATCTACCTGCTTCTATTGGACTGAGAATCGGGTCTCTACATTGCTTTCGAACTTGGCTTGGCGAGCATCATCTCTTTGTCGTTGCGATTCTAATATTTGCATTACTCGCTCTAGCGGGTCGACTTGAGATATGCCACGCTGGCTCCGCGAGCTTCCCGAAGTGTCCGAACTGCTTTCTTGTGTTTCGTTCGGTGCTTGCGCTGCAGATTGCGCTGGTACCATTCCTTCAAAAGAAGGTAAATTATATTAGGATCATAATGTATTATGGACTTATTGCATGAACGTATCTCATTTTGGCCTAGCGAGTTCAAGAGTTCGCACAGAAATTTGATCGTTAAAGGAACTTTTCCAACACGAAGTCTAAGGAACTTTGAATCTGTGCTCTGATACCACTATGTCACGACCCGATTCCTTAGAATTGTTTGAGGCGTCCCCCGAATCGTGACCGCCGTGTGGGCCTGGGGTTGCGCCCGCACAAGGCTTTAATGATTTGCATAGCAAGCACATATTCAGAGTACGCAGATAAATTGAAACACAGATTTGAAACATAGAAAAGTTCTCTTTATTGATAATGTACATCTATTACAAACTCTTGAACGAGTCAGCTAATATGTCGAACGGCTTACAAAAGAAATAACTCAAAATGAGATAGCAGTCCTGTACATTACATCCCTTTATAAACTCAAAATGATAAAGACCTCAAGGCTGGAGGATAGCTTTGCCACGGAGCTGTATTTGTGTATGAAGAGTTGCAGCTTCGGACTTCAAAGGCTTCAAGGGCGCGGTGAAGATGCGCCAACAGCTGGACTGGATCGGGAAGACGACTTCGGCTCCTCGCTCGGTTTGCCTTAGTGCGGAGAACCTGTTTCAACGAGGGTCAGCATATCGAAACATACTGGGAAGGCGAGCTAGCCTGACTATGCCAATCAACATGTTATTTTAATGAAGCATGCATATTTGTGGGTTTCTATCTTGCCTTAGTTCATTTATAAGTAAGCAGCATATAGAATTATACTGAAATGAACGTGCCACCGTTCGGTAGATTTTACCTGCCCGTCTGAATTACCTGCACAATACTTACCATGCCTTCCCTGCCACGAAGACACAAGTTAGTTTGCAACAGGTTTAAATATACAAGATGATCACTGGCTTGATTGCCATTATGGACTAGTCTGTGACGAAGATGGTTTGCTACGTGCTAGTATGTGAGGCGCCGCATACCACCTTGTCCAAGTATGTGAGACTAAACGTGAGTTCCGTCCGGAGCCGGAACGGTGCCAGTGCCCCAGCAGCCGCCCGCAGGAACTATACCTTGTGCACAAGTTGTCCGTGATCGAACGTTAACAATCATTCGCCCGAAGGCTACGTGAACAATCATTCGCCCGAAGGCTACGTGAGCACAAGACAAGCAGTATTGCATGATTCGTTTGTACATTGCATCTACGTTCTATTCATGCATCGGGACAATAAAAGAGAAGCATACATTCAAACTTGTATCTATGCATATAATAAATATTCCGAACGAACAAGCATGCAAAGATATAACCATTCACAAGTTTGATTAACTAGCAGTATTATTCAAGTCTATTCTCTTTTATCTTGGTATCTTTTATTATTACTTGGTATCGTCTGATTGGGGCGAAGAAGAATGCAAGATTTTGAGTGTGAAGCTTGAAGCAGGGCTAACTAATCGGGTTGGTAGCCACTCACTTAGATTTTGGAAGGAAGAAGGAAAGAGGCGCTTCACGACTCCGCTCGCAAGCCGCCTACTGCTCGTTCACCTGCACACGAACAGCTTGATCAATACTTCTTCCTCTCTTTCCAATCTCGGAATAGAAGTGCAGTTCAATGAACGAAAACAATAAAAACCATCGAAACCGTTCAAGGAAAACAAGCAAATCCCAAAACCAACTCAAAGCACGAAAGCAACAAGCGACATCGAAAACCGAGGCAATAAAAGATAGCAGCGGAGAGGTCCCTCCTGACTCTGTCGCTAAGTCGATCCTTGGGGCGCGGTCCACTGAATATGGGAATCGATTCCGAAGAAACAAATCTATAACGAGGACGAGTTCTTAATTCAATCTATCCCGATCGAACGATACCGTCTTGTGTTTCTTAGCCGCGCTCTCCGTACCGGAAGAACGGGGCGCTACAAGAAGTGTGCTGATTTGGTCAACTTATCCAGATGACCCAAATCGCATCTTTTTCTCCTGGAGAACGCGGAAGCCACAAAATAAAATCCATAGTTACGTGCTCCCACTTCCACTCTGGGATGGATAAAGGCTGAAGCAATCCACCTAGCCTCTATCTATCCGTATTTACCTACTGACACACTAAACACCGGGATACAAAGCGTGCTACCTCGTGCTTCATACCATACCACCAAACGTGCTCCATTAAGTCTCGATACATCTTGTTGGCACCTGGATGCATTGAGTACTGAGAGCAATGTGCCTTCTGAAAAACCTTCTAGCACATCTCTTCGTTCAGCACACATATCCTAGTACCTTGCCGTAATGACCCATCATCAGCAATAGTGAAGTCCTCTGATAATCTGGTCTGAACCTATGCCCTGATACTCCTCAGAGTTTTATCATCATACTGTGTAGCTCTGATTTTGTCTATCAGCTGAGACTGTATCTGCAATCCCCATATCTGAATCTCGATACCAGGAACTAATACCTCAATTCCCAAGCTCTCATGTTCAGCCAACAAGTTTTTGTCTGTCGTCAAGTACATAGCCATCGAATACCTGCTCAGGGCATCAGCGACTACGTTGGCCTTTCCTGGGTGGTACTGCAGTGAAATATCGAAGTCTTTCATCAACTCCAACTAACTCCTCTACCTTATATTCAACTCTTTCTACGTAAACACGTAGTTCAAGCTTTTATGGTCGATGAAGATCTTCACACGCCCTCTGTACAGATAGTGTTTCTACAACTTTAGAGCAAAGATAACTGCTGCCATCTCTAAATCGTGGGTATGATAGTTCTTCTCATGAGAACATAATTGCCTGGAAGCATAGGCAATCACCTTCTCATGCTGCTAAAGAACGCAACCCAAACCCTTCCCTGAAGCATCACTGTAGATAGTGAATCCACCTATCCCAGATAGCAATGTCAATACTGGAGATATCGTCAATCTCTTCTTTAGCTCATCAAATACGGCTTGACAATCATTCGTCCAGACAAAATCTACATCCTTCCTGGTCTGCCTAGTCATCGGCTCTGCAATCCTGGAGAAGTCTTGTACAAACCTTCTATAGTAACCTGCTAGTCCGAGAAAACTCATGATCTTAGCCACTGAACTGGGAGTAGCCCACGACTCTACTGTCTTGATCTTCTTCGGGTTAACTGAGATCCCGTCACCCGTCACCACATGCCCAATGAATTCAACCTTGTCAAGGAAGAACTCGCACTTCAAAAGCTTCCCGTAAAGCTCCTCTTTTCTGAGAGTCTCCAAAACTACCCTCAAGTGCTCCTCATGCTCCTCTGGTGTCTTTGAATACACAAGAATGTCATCGATGAACACCACCACAAACTTGTCAAGGTACTGGTGGAACACCTTGTTCATCAGGTTCATGAATACTGTCGGTACATTAGTCAACCCAAACGACATCACCATGAAATCAAACTAGCCATATCGAGTCCGAAAAGCTGTCTTCAGAATGTCTTCTTTCTTCACTTTCACCTGGTGGTAGCCTGACCTCAAGTTTATCTTTGAGAATACGTTCACTCCACTCAACTGATCGAATATATCATCTATCCTCGATAGCGGATATTTATTCTTGATAGTGATGTTATTCAGAGCTCTATAGTCGATATACATGTGTACCGACCCATCCTTCTTCGGTACGAACAATATCGGAGCTCCCCACGGTGATGAACTAGATTTGATGAAGCCCTTGTCCTGCAACTCATCAACCTGCTTCTTCAACTCTGCCAGTTCGCTGTTGTTGACCCTATAGACGTGCTGTGATATTGGCTCTGCGCTTGGCACCAAGTCTATAGAGAACTCGATATCTCTGTCTGGTGACAAACCTGGCAACTCCTCTGGAAGTACATCCAGGAACTCCGCTATCAATGGATGTGGCAACTCCTTCTCTTCCATCCTGGCTCCATAAAAGATGCCCCTGCTCTGCTCTACTGCTCCTCTGCCTACCTCAAACTCTGGCTCTCTTGACGGTCAAAATATCACTCTGACTCTACGACAATCTATAGTAGCATTGTGCCTACTCAACCAATCTATCCCGAGTACAATATCGTATCCCGAAAGTGGCATTACGAGTAAGCACACACTTAACTCTCGATCACCCAATAAAACTCTCCGGTCCTTGTAAAAATTACTGACTAGGATAATGCCTCCGCTAGTCGTGATCTTGCAAGTCCTATCTAAGAGTTCTCCTCTAAACGATGCTTAAGAGAATACGATACAGACACGAAACTTTGGGAAGCACCATAATCGAATAATGCAAATGCTAGAATAGAATCGAGAATAACTGAACCTGATATCACGTCTCCAGCTGGTTCGGCCTCCAGACCGTCATGGCATATGTTCATCCCTGGGGTGCACCTCTTTGCTGGTGCTGGTGCTGGGAAAACCTCTGCTGCTGCGGCAAAAGTGGAAGTCCCCTCTGCTGGCCTCCTGGTACATAGGTACTCTGATAGGTCCCCTCTAAGCGGCTGCTCCAACCTGACCTGGACGAGTCTGAATAGACGAACAATCTCTCAACTGGTGTGCTAATGATCCATAAGAAAAACATATACCCAGCCTCTTTCAATAGATGTCTTTTGTGTATCCTGCCTTCCCGCTGTACGCACACTGGATGGCGGGTTGGGTCTGCTTCTGCGGCTGTTGGATGTGTCCTCGAGCTGGTGTCTGGTGCTGCTGGTGCTGATACGGCCTCTATTGCTGCTGAAAGTGGGGATGCTTGTCCGGTCCCGTGCTCCACTCGCTTCTCCATAAACATCGTGTCCTCTCTTGGTCCTGAGGTCCAAATTGTCCTTAGATATCTGGGCATCCATCAGAATGCCCTCAAAGGTAGCAGTGCGACGTCCAAAAGTACGAGACTTAATCTCTTATCAGCCCCTTCCTAAAGTTTTGGGTTCGATCTCCTGGGTCCCGAATCATCGATACTGCGAAATGACTCAAGCGGCAAAACTCTGCGGCGTACTCGTCGACCGTTATGTTCCCTTGGACCAAGTCATGAAACTGACTTTCCAAGGCTCCCAGGGCTACGTCGGAAAAGAAATTCTCCTGAAAAGCTCCTTGAAAGCCTCCCAAGTAAGTCCTCTAGCAGTAAGTCTCGGCTTCGTACAATACCAAGTCAACGCGATATCGAATATCTGGCTGTTGGCGGCCTCAATTTTCAGGCTCTCTGGAATCTGAGCTAAATGTAATTTTCTCTCTATGGTCTCCAGCCCATCGTCGACGTAGAGTATCCCTTCAACACCCTTAAACTCCCGAGGCATCATCCTCTTGAAGCCCACTATAATGCCTGGCCTCAGTTGCTGCTGGCCAGGATACTGTTGTGTGACTCTCTCCACGACCTGGAGAGCTACCCGATGAGCATTCTCCATGATCTCCCTTATCAACCTAGTCTGTGCTTGGTGCGCCTCTGCCTGCACCCTCTGTGCCCCAGCCTGAACTCTGCTGGGGCCATTCGGTAGGGTGCCTTCGATATCGATCATGTATCCGGAAAGGTGTCAATAGAGAATTCGATCTCTCGATCATGAGGTATTCCAGGCAGCCCGTCCGGGAATACATTGGGGAAATCTCTTATGACATCATCTTGAGCTGTATCTGCACCTTCCTGCCGTGTGTCTCGAACAGAGACTAAGTACCCTTCACAGTCCGAATACAATATGCGCCTAGCCGTAATTTCTAATATCACCATCGCCGTCTTCGGTGCAGCGCTGCATGAATAGTAGAAGTCTGCCACACCAGGTAGACGAAATACGACTCGCTTTTCCGCGCACTCTATTGTTACATGTCAAGTACCCAACCAGTCCATTTCGAGAATAATGTCGTATTTCTTAATGCCTAGAACAATGACATCTAAGGAAAGCTTTCTGTCTGTGATGCAAATTTAGCCGTTCTTATAGATCGTATTGGCGGTCATGTCGACTCCCAAAGGGGTACTCACTCAAAGGTTCATATTTAATGGAGTAGAAGCTAATTTATTCTCAACAATAAAATTAATAGATATAAAATTATGCGTTGCACCTGAATCGAATAAGACTCTAGCAGAAAAATCTTTAAAAAGTTAGATACCTGTCACAGCAGTATCGGAGGCAGATGCCTCATCCTGAATCAATGCATAGACTCAGCCTTGGGCACCCTGGCATTGTGGGTTTACTGGTACAGCATTAGGGCCATGTGCTGGAGGTCCCTTGTTCTGGTTTGACTGTTGTCTGACGATCGACCTTGCGTCTCGACAAAAAAATGCTTTATAGTCCAAGCGACCATATTTGAAGCATCCTATGACTTGGCACTCAGTCACCCGATGTCCCATCTTGCCGCACCTATGACAATGTAGTCCCTGAGGCGGACCCCTGTGCTCGGATGTGTACAAACGCTTCGGCGCTCCAGACCCTTCCGTTTTATGAGGCCGCTTGTTGAAATTGTTACACGGAGTCTGTACATTTGTCTTTGGTGAATTGCGCCCAAAGATTCGTTCTCTATTAAGGGCAGCTTTATAACATTTCTGGTAGGTCTGGCACTTTTGATTTATGACATCCCTACGCAGGTCGTCATTCAAACATTTCTGAAAATAATAGCACCACGCCTGCTGGTTATGCAAGAAGTGTCCGACAAACTTGGCGAGTCTTGTGAACACTGAATCATAATCATCAACAGACATACTTTCTTGTACCAGATTGCTGAAGTCGTCTTTCTTTTGTTTCTGCACGGCCCTTGGGATATATTATTCAATGAAGGTAGATTTGAACATCTCCCTGGTGATCTTGCAGTTGAGATTAGCATCATAAATCCCTTGCTTGGTGGATTCCCACCAATCATGCGCCCGTAGTTCCAGTTGCACCAATGCACAAGCCACTCATTTAGACCCTTTAATGCCAACCAGGTTGAAGAGTCCTTCGAGTTCTGTAATACATCCCATCACCACATCCGGTTCTGCTCACCCGTTGAACATTGGTGGGTGCATCTTAGTGAACTCAACCGCTCTGCAGGAATTCTTAGCGGAAGGCTGTGTTTTCTCATATTCATCTTCTACCGCCACAGCTGGCAGTGCGACAGGCATCACCGTGGCTCTGTCGTTGCTGGACACCAAAAATGCGATCAATTGCATCATGTCTTATTTTGTTGAGCAGTGAACTGCAACTAAATCTGTGCCTGTTGAGTGGCAGCTTGCTGTTGTTGTACCTCTAATAGATGCATGAGCCTCTCAGTCATATCGTTTGAACCTGCCCCTCCGGATATTCTCCAGAATTTGACGGATCGCTCTGGACAGGCTGAGCACTACTTGCAGTGGCAGTATTTTTCTTTGCCATTGCTATAAAAGAGAGTAGCTTGTCAACACTCCAAAACGATAAATTTTTATCTATGGCTCATTGTATAGGGTGATTCATCTCATGCAGCGGATGCCGAATACAATTCAATCGAGAGGAGCATCAAACTCCTAGAATATCTTTTTTTTGAAAACCCAAGGAAGTGAAGTCGTGCTCTGATACGAACATGTCACGCCCTGATCCCGCAAGGGTCAATCATCCTTCCTGGATCCTTTGGGGAACCGATCATCCTCGCTTGGGCGTGATGCCGTGCGAGCCTGGAGTTATGCTCGTACAAGGCAAGAATGTGCAGTGATTGGAATTCATTTGAAACACAAGTTAGAAAACACATTCACAGATAGTTGAACTCAAAGTATAGGAAGAAAACATGATTTTTATTGATAATTCAGAGTAATTTACATAGAGTTTATATTTGATGCGCCTCTCGGCTACTTGGTTTGTATTATAAAAGAAAGACTCAAGAGGTAGGGCGCGCTATATCAGATAAGCCTTATCGTCTGTATATTACACCCTTTGTATAGATTGAAAATCCATGCCTCCAAAATGAACTGGCTTCAACTATACTTCAAAATAGAAGAGCTTCTAACGCCTCTCGTCTATCCACTAGCGTTGCACACTCTGAGTGCCTGAAATGATTGCCCACAACGTGGGTCAGTACTTAGCTTATACTAGTGAGCGGGATGAACCCACTCGCCTAAATCAACACTTACTTATTAGGGGCGAGCATGCATTAAAATGATCTTGCTATTTAGAACTAAGTGAATTCAGTTCATATAAGTTACAGGATTTAGAGGAACGAAAATAACTTTGAACCCATAAAGTACATCGATTGCTTACTCAACCGACGCACGCCTTCCCTGCAACAAAACACAAGTATACTTATCATCTGCACAAGACAATAGATTAGCATGTTTTCTATTTATATACGGTCATTGGTGTGATCGACACCATGGGGACTTATCCATGGCATTGCGGCGTGCCCTGTCACCTAAGATAGCAAGCCCTGCTGAAGGTCCCGCAATGCATCGCTACTAGCATGATCAAATATTCCCCCCCCCCGGGGTCGATACGGTTCTAGTGCCTCAGAATACCGTCTCGAGAAAATGCCAAACCTTGTGCACAAGTTGTCCCAGACCATGCAAATGCGTGAACAGTTCAATTAACATACAATGCATGAGATGAAACAGAAGAAGTAAAGCATCAATATATATACTTATGCAACAGTTTATATTTTCTCAAAGTCGTGTTCTGATTTTGGTGTCCCATGGATCCAAACACTCCGAGACACCAGGCCGCAACCAATATTTCAAATGCCACATTCCATCAGGCAATTTCTTAGTTTCGAACCATAACTGCCGCTTGTATTTCAGACCTCGTGTTTATATCGTATTCATGAATATACAAGTTAGTTTACAATTTTCATGTTTCTTTCTTAGTGGCTGGCATGCATTGTTGTTAAGGATTTCCTAGGCATTCAGCCGGGCATCATCGATTGAACGTTTGAAACATTAGAGATGTGGATGTTAAGAAGTAGGAAAGAAGGGTCTAAACCACCCACCGAATAAGGAAAGTGCTGAAAGAAGGAGTCCTGCTTAGCGACGATCAAACGTCAGTTACGCGGACCTGCAATAGCACGAGCACCAGGTTAGAATCCTTTGCCTATCCTTCCTCCTGAACTCCCCAAGAATCAAAACTCCAAGCGAGAAAGCCAACAGCGAAAACCAAGCAAATCGAAAGCAATACCAAAATAAAATCTCAAAGCGACATCAATAAAACCAAGCAACCAAGCAGGAAAACTATTGGACTCATTTAATTAGAGGCCTATCCATGAGTTGGAAATGATCATCGTATTTTGTCCGTAGCAAGAGGATGCCGAAGATTCTAAATAAGCTACAAGCCCAATTTTCGTGCTTGTTTAGAATCTAGCCACAAGCCAAAGCCCAAGCCCAATTATATAGTGCGCATCCTGGTCGGATCGGGATTTGAGGCACTACCCCTCTGAGGATCTGAAAGACTGTTGTGACTTTTTTCTCCAACCCTAAGATTTCCAATTATTTAACAAAAATATTATTTGTCACCCAAATTTTCCTTGTGATACCATCTCCCATTATGTGGTAGCTGACATGATAGATGATATGGCAAATTTTAATATTAAAATTAAAATTAAAATTAAAATTAAAATTAAAATTAAAGTTAAAATTATCATTACTATTAAATTAATATTAATATTAATATTAATATTAATATTAACATTAATATTAATATTAACATTAAAAAATTTGAGTGATTAATTTTTTGGATTAAAAGTTGCCATGTCAGATGTCACATAAAAGGAGATGTCATCACCCAAATTTTTTGGGAGATGCAAAATTGATTATTTAAAGGGGTTGGACCTTCAAATTCGGTTCGTGATATCAATAAAATCTATTACATTCTCTTGCATTTTTTTCCATGGCATTTTCCCGGTCTCTTCCCGATCATCTAATATTGCAATGCAGGCCCAACTACATCAGAAAAACCCACCGTCAGGGAATTCTTCTAACAATTTCTATTTGTTGTTTAGAAATTGGTCCATTCAAGGGGATTTTAAGAACTTTATGAACCAAGAAGCATGTATTTACTTCATATATTTACCAACATCAACTTACATGTGTTTCAGTAAAGGAAAGAAGATGAAAATAGATCAAGTAATGAAGGGAAGAAGTAGTACGTAGTGAAGAACAAGAGGGCAAATGTAAGCAGAATAAGATAGATTGCAGTTTACATCCATAAAAGTGTGATCACAGTCAATTTGCTTACACATACAAGAGAGTAATGTCAAGAACGCAACAGAACATCGATAACAACAGAGGAAAATCCATATACTAATTTCAACAATATATCTATCTATCACGCACCTAAAATATCCTTGAGGTTACTTGACATCTCCTTCAAAAGTTGGGGGCTCCTCCTCTCTTGACTGCAACATTTCAAAGCATAGTATGCCAGTTGCTCGGCCACCTCGGCAGGCCAAACCCCAGCTGTAGGATCAACGACTGCCATCATCGATTGTTCTTTGTACGCATTAAGCACTTTCTTCTTGATTCCGATAACTTTATGTCCAGTCAAAACTCTCATAATGGTAACCCCAAAGGAGTACACGTCACAGGCTGGTGTGAGCGTCCCTGTATCCAGGAAATCAGGATCTATGTACCCATACGTGCCTTTGGGATTGGTGTCATGGAACAAATGCGAGGCCTCTCCTTCCGGTAAGAAGCGACATAGCCCAAAGTCAGCCAGCTTGCTGTTGAAGTTATCATCGAGGAGGATGTTATCGGGTTTGAGATCCCCGTGAACCAACGGCCGAGGCTTGTGAGAGTGGATGAAGATGAGAACAGAACAAATCTGGTAGATGATGCATGTGCGCATCTTACATGTGAGGCGCTTGGGGTTCCTCTCGAGACAATCTTCGAGGCTTCCGTTGGAAAGAAACTCGTAGACTAGAGATCGGAGATTGAAGCATGCTCCTACTAAGCTAACAAGGTGTGGGTGCCTGATTTGTCCGAGAACTGCCAGCTTTGCACAAAAAACAGATCCCATCAAGAGTACTGTCAATTATATGCAAATTAATATTTGGACACATGAATGTTTGTGATTGTTCAATTTACCTCTTGAAGGAACTCATCTGAACCCTGCTTGCTTCCTGCATCTAACGTCTTTATAGCCACTTTCACATTGTTAATACAACCCCTGTAGACACTCCCGTAGCCTCCTCTTCCAAGCTTTTTTGACTCGCTTAAATTGTTAGTTGCAGCCCTGATATCGGGTGGGAAGAACACTTTGAAGCTAGATGTGTCTTCCTTGTCCTTGTTTCAACATCAAAATAGATATAGTTAACCTTCCATTTTCGATTAGTTGACTATTGTTTCTATTACTTTGGTATATCTTTGTTACTTGATATTGCATGCGACCAGATACTATTTTTGATACATATTATGTATTGATTTGGACACTCATGGTGATAATACACTCCTGTTGTTCTCATATATTACTTAAATATTTCCATGCACCTGAAATGGATAAACAAATGAGATATTGGGTGATTTAAGCCTACATGTAGCAGTGCATGTTATTAAGTATCAAAGTACAAGCCATGGAATTCAAGTTTACTGCAAGCATTTGATGAAACAATACGAAGTTTTTGAAATGTATTTAGTGTAAATCAATAAATTTGTGTACATTGATTAATTTTGTGTGTATTCTCTCCATCTAGAAAACTCAATATATAGGGATTACAAATAGTATAAAAGGAAACAAATATTCCTAAAATCACTCCTAACAAATCTAGCTAAATCAAATCAAATCAAATATTGACATATATATAGCAGAGAATAATGATGATAAAAAATCACGAAGGTTTAACACTCCCCCGCAAACTCGGCAGTCCAAGAGAGATGATTTTAGACGGTAATAGTAAACCGGTGTTTGTGAAGCCCTTTGGTAAAAATATCAACAAGTTGATCTGGAGACAGTACAAAGAGCACACGATGAGAACCGGAGAGAAGACTTTTCCTGATGAAGTGGTAGTCAAGCTCAATATATTTAGTGCGAGCTTGGAAGACAGGATTGGAGTCCATATACATCGTACTGAGGTTGTCACAGAACATAGTGATAGTTTTCAGTGGAGGAAAGTTAAGTTAACTAAGGAGATGCGATATCCAAGTAGTCTCTGTACAAACTTGTGCAAGTGAGCGATATTCAGCTTCAGCACTGGAGCAAGAGACTGTTGGTTGTTTTTACAATCCAAAAGATGAGATTGGACCCTAAGAAAATGCATAAACCAGTAGTGGAGCAGCAAAAATCGGGATAGCCTGTCCGGTCTTTGTCCGAGTAGGTAGTGACTGTGAACGGTCCAGCTAAGCGACGGAAGATTAGGCCCAAATTACGAAATCCTTTGAGATACCGAAGGATCTGTTTGGTAGCAATGAGGTGGGGAGAGCGGGGTTGGGTTAAGAACTGAGCCACAAGATGAACAACATAAGAAATGTTCGGATGGGTAAATGTAAGATACTGCATAAACTAATCAGATGACGATACTCAGTGACATATGAAAGAAGATCACCAATATTGGCTAAGAGCTAAAATTGGCACAAACTAGGATGGAGCATAACTTACACTCTATCTATTATTCCCGAAGTGGGATCAGAGAAGATACGGTCCACAAAGTAGAGACTCACACAAGAGTTCGTCTCTACTATCTCGAAGAGAAGTTGGTGCACTGAGATTCACACAAGAGTTCCTCTACAGTGATACGCAACCCCCAAGAAGTACAACACCAAGAACAGGTTACAAACTGACTGAACAAGAAAATGAAAATACAACAAAGGAAAAAATGTTCTTCTCTTTACGTTCGCAGACGCTACAATAAGAAAGAACGGGCACAAGAAGAGAAATACAAAGAAATAAACTCTTTGCTGTGGTGATCAAAACCACCGGTGCCCAAGGCAAGATTCTCCCTACACGATGATCTGTCCCAGGATCCAGCAAGTTCACACGAGAACTTCTGGAACGCTCTAAGTCACCTTCGGATCACTCGAAAATCACTAATTGGGAGAGAATCTCTCTGGGCCACAAATGCACTGGTGCTCTCGGTTTTTTCCAACATTTCAAATGAAAGAGAAGCTCGTTTATATAGACGAAATTGGCACCTATGCGGCATGAGAAAGCCTATGTCGCATATGCGCCTTCCGACCAGACACAAAGCCGCATGCGTAGCCGGAGTCGCATGCATCGTCGGTCACGCTGCACAGAGTAGCGCCGCCAAACGCCGAAAGCAGCTGCCATTGTGCACAGACATCTGTGCGCCGCATATACCGCATATTCCGGAAGGCACGAATAATCATGCGCCGCATGTGCCGTCAACAACAAATTCTTTTCCCTCCACACTCGACTCGCTCATGCTAACTCTCTGGCTGCATAGTACCTGGCCGCATAGCTCAAGGCTGTATAGACCCTGGCCGCATAGTCCCAGGCCGTATAGATCCCGGCCACATAGCACCTCGTCGCATGCGACCGATCCAGCAACCGTGCATCCAACTCTCGCATAAAAAGAGTGCAAGAGCGCCATGCGACGATGCTGGCGTGCTAAGTGCAAAGTGCGCCAACAAAGTGCCACTTTGCGCCCTTGAGCCCGAGTCCGAGTCGCTCCTAAGAAAAATATTCCAAAGATGGTGACAAAATAAAGATTGTTATAAAGGGGTTCACACTTAATCCCTTTCGGAAAGTCAACCCACATGGGCCACCACCCTATGTGCATATACCAATACTAAACAAAGCTATATACTGAGATATACACATTGGTGGTTTTTCAATGTGGGACTAAAATTCCAAAGAAAAGTAAAAAATACCAACAATCCTCTATATATATCACAATATATGGTCGAGCATTCTCACAGTGACTGCCCATCATGCATTAGAATAAATGTCGCTCATGACTTGAATCTTCCCGCATGGGTCAAACAACAGTACGATACTAGAATGGATTACGCCTTGAAGCTGCAGTTCTTTCCACTTGAACAATGACATCAGTTGTGCCTCCACACATTAAAGGCCATGTGCTGACCTGGTTTCGATGTATATATTTTGGTTGTCTACAAGTTTACCCTCAAGAAACGGCCTATATCTCTGTACATACACCTAGGTGAGTTCCTTTTAAGAGAGTTTAATATTTTTTAGCATGAAGCCTTACGCTTCCGTACAGTGTTACGCCGTTGTGACATGGCTCACAGTCGAGGTTAACTACCACTTGTGGGGTCACCTACAGTAGCATGAAGTCATTAGCCTCTTAGTAGTTTTGTACTACATCACAGCATGAAGCCTTGCGCTTCCGTGCGGTGCTACACCGCTGTGACATGGCTCGCAGCCGAGGTTAACTACCTCATGTGGTGTCACCCACTGTAGCATGAGGTTACCGGCCTCTTAGTAGTGTTGTGCTACAACTCTTCATTTTTTTAGCATTAGACTACATGCCTATTTGCGGTGCTACTGCCGCTGTGACATGGTTCGCAGCCGAGACTTTATATCTTTTACCCCATCGTGGTGTTACACCACTATAGCATGGAATACAATTACCTTATAGTGCTGAACTACACGTGCTTCTTATAACGAATGCCAGACATTTCACTCTGCCTTAGAACTCATTAAGGCGTCGAAGCTATCCTTACACAGAAATTGTTCCATAAAAATAAATAATAGACTTCAGTGGTTCTAGGTACGTATCCCACACAGTCCCAAGGGACTACCCACTGTGCCTGATATTTTTTCAGTCAGTGGTCCTCCCTTGAATCAAAAGCTACATGTCTAGTAGATTTTTCTTTAAACTAATAGCATAAAACTTAATGGTAGGATTACAAAGACACAATATCAGAGGTCCTTCAAGCCCATTTTACATGTTGTGTCTTCGAATAGTTGGCGCTTGAGGCCTTTAGTGAACGGATCTGCCAGGTTCTCCTGACTACGAACATCCACCACTGCAATGACACCAGCCTTGATGAGATTGTTCAGTGATCTATGCCGAAGCCACATAATCCTCTTCTTGCCACAGAAGAGATCGTTAGATGCTACTATTGCTGCTGCCTGGTTGTCGCAGTATATTGGTACAGCCGAAATCTGCGCACCAACCATTGGAAGATCGTACATGAGCTCCCAAAGCCATTCTGCTTTATCTGCTGCAGCAAGAAGTGCATAGAACTCAGACTCCATAGATGAGTGTAAGAGCATTGTCTGCTTCTTCGACTTCCACAATATGGCAGCTCACCCATTGAGAAAATATATCCTCTTGTGGATCTCTCGCTCTCTTCTTCTAGGAACCAGCTAGCATCATTGAAGCCTTCTACTACTGCTGGATCTTCGCAGTAGTATAGTACAAACTTCTGAGACTTCTTGAGGTATCTTATCTCCCTCTTCATAGATTTCCAATATTCAACACATGGATTACTCGTGTCCGTAGTGTGTGAGCATCTTCTCCCTCTTCATAGCTTCTTATCACACCTGTACGGAATATTGATCCCTGGAAGATCCTGGTATCCGTAGCATGTGAGCATTTTATCCACGTAGTGAGATTGTGAAAGAGCAAGCCCAGCTTCCGTCCGGATTATCTTAATCCCAAGGATGACATTTGCATCTCCTATGTCCTTTATACTGAATATGGACGAGAGAAACATCTTTGTTCTGGTGACACTTTCTACATCCATACCTAGGATTAGCATGTCATCCACATAGAGACAAACGATGACACCTCTATCACCAGCAAACTTCGTATACATACACTTATTAGTCTTGTTGACCTTGTAGCCATTTGACCTGATAACTTTGTCAAACCTCTCGTGCCACAATTTGGGAGCTTGCTTCAAACCATAGAGATTTTACCAGCTTGCACACTGTCTTCAAGACCCTTGACGATAAAATCTTTTGGTTGTTGCATGTAGATCTACACTGTCAGTTCACCATTCAGAAATATTGTCTTGACGTCTATCTGATGAATCACCAATATATGAATAGCACTAAGTGCAATCAGCATCCTGATAGTCGCCATCCATGCAATGGGAGCATAGGTGTCAAAGTAATCGATCTCCTGCTGTTGAGAAAATTCCTTGGCTACTAGTCTGGCCTTGAACTTGTCAACAGTTATGTCTGCCTTCACCCTCTTCTTGAAGATCTACTTGCATCCGATGGATTTAGCTCCTTCGGGCAGATCGACTAACTTCCAAGTATTATTAGAAATTATCGAGTCAAACTCGTCATTAACAGCCTCCTTCCAGAAAATAGCATATCTGGTCTTCATTGCCTCATCATAGGTAAAAGGATATGCTTCCACATGATAGGTAACAAAGTCTTCTCCGAGTCGACACTGATGGACATGTTTCGTATAAACTTACTTTCAGCAGTCAGCCTCTGGATGGGTGACGGTCAGTTTAAAGACTGGACGACGTTCATCATAAGCGCAGTCAGCGCTGAGAAGAAGGTCAAGGACGCCCGACTCTTAGGAATACAGATCCCTGTCGCCGATGATAGAGAAAAATGTTTCAACAACAACAACAGCAGCAACAACAACCACGATGGAAAAGGAAAGCAGGCATTTGTGGCCAACTTAACCAAGAAGTCAGAGCAAAAGCCGGCTGAGGTTCCAAAGCCCAAGGAGACTTACTCCTTCGAAGATGACGACGTCATACCCATCTTTGACGTACTAATGAAGGGTGGTAAGCTCCAGCTCCCCGACGTCAAATGCCCTGTTGAGGCAGCTGAGATGAATAATCCGAAGTACTACCACTACCATCGTTACGTCCATCTTACAACGCGGGACTGCTACATGCTGAAGTGATACATCGAGCGTCTGTTCGATACCAAGGCCCTCACCTTGGATATCGATGATAAAACGGTTGTCGCTATCATGGTATCGCTCCAGTTCGACAACTTTCCGGCAACAGCAGCCCAGGATGGGGTAATCCCAAATCCTCGGACAATGATGGAGGTCGTCAATCTTCCGCCAGCTCGTGACCAATCGGCCGGGCTGATACCTCTCACCAAGCCACGTGGGGAGCTCATGTGGGTTCACTCCCGATCTTGCTCCAGAATTGATGCAGCAGACAACACCTTCTGTCACCAAGACTAAGGACAAAAAGTCCAAGTCCTGCTACACGGTTTTTCTCCCATCTAAGTACAATACCCCTGACGATGTGTACTCTCGACTATCACACCGATATCCTCTGATCCGGGTCCATCCCAGCCTCCGCCGGCGGATAAGTCCAAGCAAAAAGATACTCGCTTCGACAAACCGCTGCACAAAGATACAGCCCAGGGGTTGGAAAAACCCTACAACTTCGACATCTCGGCCCAACTGGCTAATACTCCAGCGAAGTTGTCTCTATTCGAGCTTCTCCGACTCTCCAAAGACACTTGGGCCGCTCTGAGTGAGGCTTTGCAGAATGCGGACATCTACCTGGCGCAGGTCAAACCGCCAGTTGAGGATCCGGCCGCTTGCCCCCACTGCAATAATATTATGGAGGCAATACCTAATATTACATTCTCGCAACAGGACATATTGCTAAAGAATAACCGACACGATCGTCCCTGACATTACACAGGGTACGTTGGTGCCATCAAGGTGGGCTGGATGCACATAGATCCCGGTTCGTTAATCAGCATAATCCCGCAGAGTCTAGTTCAGACCTTGGACATTCCTATGCATCGCCTAGCAGCCACCAATAATACCATCACTGGCTTCAATGCAGGAAGGAGCTACCCTTTGGGCAAGATCCGCCTAAAATGCCAGATCGATGACTTGAAAACAGAGGTCGCTTGCTATGTCATTAACGTAGATGTATCCTACAATATTTTGTTCGGACGCCTATAGATACACGAATATATGATCATGCCATCGACCCTACACCAATGCCTGAAATACGTCGACGAATACAGCACGGTCAAAACGGAGTTTGCTGAGGTCGATCCGTTCAAAGGGATCGAAGCCTATTACTCTGATTCGATCCTTTACAAACAGGTCTACCAGGATGAAGGTGGAAATGACGTCGATAATGAGGCAGAGGCTGGGACAATACCAGAAGAGTCCCTGAGAGTTCGTCTAAAGGCACGCACTCCCGAAACAACCTCTTCCCTCGTCGTAAAACTACCAAGGAAGGCACCCGAACCTCTGGTCGTCCGCCTTCGTAGGACGGATCGATCGCCAAAGAAAGGTCCGATACCATCAACCACGTCCGAACCTCTGGTCGTTTGCCTTCACAGGCTGAGTCAACCTCTGAAGGATGCTCCGCCGCCTCCTACAACGTTCGAGCCTCTGGTAGTAAAGTTGTGCCGGAAATCTCCAAAGTCGTCGCTCGCATTGGGGGTAGACCTTGGGAAGGACGAGCTGGAGGGGTACATAGTTGCTTACGCAAATGTCCCTTCTCTTGACGATGTAATTCCTAGAGAAAAGATACCTAATTTTGTGAATAAAGGGCTATCTTTGACCTACTCTGATGTTGCACACATAAGAACATTGTATTCCATGGAGCACGGTCTAGGCCTACGCCTGCAGACACATATGACTACTACCTGTGCAGTAAACTATATCCTCCCAAGCCAAGGTTCCTACTTCACGGTCCCAGCAAGGAGGAGGAGAGACAAACCTATCATCTTCGACATGGTTGAATGCCCCCAGTCCTTCATCCCGAAGGAACAAAAGCCAGAACCCGATACCGACAAAATACAATTCTACCGATTCAGTGGTCAAGCCAAACACCTCATCTAGAAGATGGATTATGATCTTAAAAGCAACCGAGGTCTGAATTATGGCAAAGGTCGACAACTGCCCTAGCGCCTCACCACTCCGGCAGGCACATCCATGGACTACTACCATAAGATCAAGCATGGCTTAGGATACGTTACGCCTCACACAACCCCTAAAGGCTCGGATGAAGAAGATGAGTTACACTCTCACTCTTCAGAGTCTTCCTCTTGGGACTCCGACGTCAATATCGGAGAGATGTCCAAGCAAACATTGCCTGCCAACATGGTGTCAGCTGACCCTAAGGAAGACGACGAGGATCCACCAGAACTCTTTGAAGTAGAACCCTGGACCCAATACCTAGACGCACAATGGGAGATGTGGTTCGAACAATATAGTACTTTCCATATCCCCAGCCGGGCAATCAAGATGTACAGTCTTTATACTTTTGGTTCTTCATCCCCAGCAAGGGCCTATGTACAATATTTCCCCTTCTTTACAATTTTTTTAAAAGCCATTATCTGTATCCAGGAGCTCTGGATATGCAACAGATGATAGATCCTCAAAGTCTCCCCAGCGGAGTAGTCCTCAGGTCTACCGACACACTCCCGCTTGGACCACCCAAAAACCAGCCTCGTTAGACTCTAGTCTCCCCAGCGGAGCAATCCTCAGGTCTATCTTCATTCTCGGATAGACCACACTCAGCAAATCACTCCTTAGTGAGTTTCTCGGACATTGGTTCACGTCCATATTACCTCTGAACTACTGTACTAATATTCCTCCCTGGCAGGGTTTGCCATGTCCACATTACCTCTGAGCAAACCTTTCGGGTCTTGGCTATCGATCATTACGTCAATATTACCTCTAATATCGGTTGTCATCTTCACTTATCACCCGTACTTACCAAGGTACGCCAGCTGTGTTAAGTCCATAAAAACTGTCATGTCCATATCATCTCTGGTAGGACTTGTTCCAAATCTATTACTTGCACTCAGGTGCGCAAGAAATAATGGCTCCACAACACCTATCACGTCCATATTACCTCTAATAGGGATTATTTTTTAACTTATTATTTGTACTCAACATGCGCAACAAATAATTGGTCCACTTAAGACCCTCAGTGGGACATCCTAGACAGGCTGCGATATTGTACTACGTCCATATTACCTCTGGTACGGTATCCAAAGCTCACACAAACAATTACAAACGAATGGAATAACTTGCATTTCTTTCTACGAAGAGAAATTGAAAGCAAAACTACATTCTAGGGTCCCCAGCTCGAAGGTAAAATGGGGAACAAAAGAGCAAAAGAAGAACTAATGGTGTGCTATTAGTCGGAGCATAACTCTGCTATCCGCTCATGGAGACGAGCAATATGGCCACCCAGGCACCTCTGGGCCCGGCGCTCAACTTCCTAGGCCATAACCTCGGGATCCTCGTAGCGGGCATAGGACTCGTGTCTGTCCTCCAGCTGTTGCACCAGAACCTCAATGCCAGTCGTATTTTGCATTACCTGGCTCGCTTTGGTTCGGATAGCCTCCTCCTCTTGCTAGGCCTCTCGCTGCCTATTCTCCTGCACGTTAAGCTCAACCTGGAGCTTTCTGATTCTCTCAATCAGGTCCTGTTGCCGGAAGAGGCACTCTTCTCTGAGATTGCCCAGCCGGTCATGCCTCTTATGCAAATTCCGGAGATCACGCTGCAAACACTCCATAGATGAAGCAAAGAAGGCCTTCTCTATCGCCACCTTCTTAGAGAACTTATTATTATTATTGGATATCAGCATTCCCATATCCGCCTGCTGGTACTACCGCAACTCCGTTAGGCATTACTCCACCTATACCATCTGCTCGAAATCGGGGATGCCCCTTAGAGAGTGGACCTGGCCCTCAGCAAAGTGCCTTGCCTAGGCAAAAGATTGTTGCGCTCCAATACGCCCTCGATCCTTGCTTCAAGAATATATGGAAGCTCCGAATGGAGAGCTTGACGTTCTCTTCAATCTTTTCCAACGAAGCCGGAGTCAGAGGCGACAGAATTAAAGAAGAGGCCGTAGGTGCAGCAGGAGGCACAACGATGTTCGAAAACTTCGAAGACAAAGCAACAGTAGAGGAGAAACCAGCAGTCCTGTCGGAGATCCAATCTTTCATGGACGCACGAAGTGCTTGGATACTCGACAGCTGAACCATGGACGTCGTAATACCGAGACGGGAGACAGAAGTAACTGAGCACCTCGCCACATCGGGTCCCACCGGTGTACCATCCCTAGATCGAGTCGTGCCAGCTTCAGAAGATGACCCAGGGACCTTATAGCGGTGGCTTACTACCCCGTTGTCCAAAGAGACTTCAGCCGCAAAACCCCCAACGACAACAGTTGGAAGAGAAGATGCCACGCCAGAAGGTCCTGTAACAACAAGAACCTCCTCCATCACAGCCTCTATAGGGGGCACGGCGGGATGTTCCTCGCCTCCAAAAAAGCGAAGAAGGGACTCAGACCTTTCCCTAACGAGCTCACTACCCTCTTCTTCCGCGATACCTTCTTCCGCGGTCATGTCCACGACCTTCAGAGGAGAGGTAGGATCTGCAGAACCAGAACAACCAATAATTAACTTTGTCCGGATAATGTGAAGCTGAAGCTAGAAAAACTCTTCCAAAGAAAAGTTGTGAAATAACATACCCGAAGAAGACAACGGGACCTGACGCTCGTCCAGTGCAGTCCGAACTTCCTCCAGATCATTCAAGTCTTCCACCAAGATGGGGGAGGTGACCAGTTCCACCAGCGACTCCCCCGGACATAACCACCAGAGCCTTCAGGAACAGGCTCCGTGGCCTCGGACCCAGGAGAAGCGATCTCTTCATCCGGCTACGCATAAGAAACCTTGACAGCCGTAGACCGTTAGGGTCGGTCCCTCTCCTCCTGTGTCTGCAAGTTTTCAAACATACCAGAAGAAAGATATTTATAGAGGAGACCGGGAAGAATTAAACTAAGAGGTAGCGCGAATACCACCTCAGCATCTGGAATAAGCTCTAGGTCAGAAGCCACCAGAGCCAGGGGTCCTACCTCCTTCTCCTCTTCTTCTGTTCCTTCTTCTTCGTCCCCAGCCGGCACAGGGGCCTTGACAGCAACCCGCTTCCTATAAAGCGGCCTCGCATCTACCGATGGTTTCTTCCTTCTCTTTTTGCACGGAGGGCTCCGTATAGGGGAGGACCTGCGCTTCATTGGAGAGTTTACTGGAGGCGAGGGGTCATAGGAAGCATTCTCTTCCCTGTCGTTGAGTCAGAATTGACAAGCATAACCTTCCCCTTACCTTTTCTCCAACCTTTCTTGGACTCCCTGTATCGGGGCTTCATTTTAGTACCCGCGATAAAGCTAGTGTCCCGGTCAAAGCCAGGTGGAGGCGCATTCACGGCTACATGAAAGTGAGCCGTTGCATGGAGGATGTGTGCAGGGACTTTAGCATCGGGCAGGATAAATCGGACCTGAGTATTAGTGGCTAAATAATAATCCCAGGCTCGGGCTCCATCAAGAATGCTACCTTCAAAACCAAGATATGGGCTTAAATTGCTCAACATGAGCTGGATATATCCAAACTGATGGGCAAACCTACTCGGCGGGTAAGGTTCCAAGAATATGAGGTTCCGTACCAGATGGGAAGGCCGGATGGAAAGTAACCAGCAAAGGAGCTTGGAGGACAGAACCTGACGGTCAACACCTGTCACTACCACATTTTCTAGGAAAGAATATTTTAGTAATTTCGTAATTAATTAAATATTGTGCATGTTAAATAATTAATTGTTGTATTATTTAATTGTTGTTAGATGTTAGTTATTTATTTTAGAATTGTGTTAGTGGACTTAACTAGTTTAGTTTAGACTCATTGACCAACATGTATTAATTGTTAGAATTGAGCCTAACTAGAAAGCCTATTGATTAGGAGGATTAATTTAATTAAACCATTAGACTAGAAGCTTTCCTCCTTAATTATTTCTTCATGAGAGGCCCCAAGGGGTATAATGGACATTACATAGTGACTTGAGAAAGGGGTAAGGGGGGCCGACCTATTAAAGAAGAGGAGAAAAGTTTCTCTCCTCTTTTCATTTGAAAACTAGATCTAGAATTTTTCTCAACCAAATTCCTTCATTCCACATCATTTTTTCTACCAAATTTTATCCCAATTTCTTCTCAAATCACCATTGGAGACTAGTGAAGCAAGGATCTAGAAGGAGGAAGCAAGGATCTACAAAGAGGAGCAAGGATCTACAAGTTGGAGGCCAATTTTATCATATTTGGATATTTTATTCGGAATCCATCTTCCAATAGGTATAATTCAGTTTTTCTCCTTAACTTAGTTTCTAAATCTGAGATTTAACCATGAGAATTCAACCCATATGCATAGACTACCCATAGGATTTGGTTTTGTGTTCATAGGAGGCCTATTGAGAAAGTTATGGTACTTTTTGTGTCAATTTTGGGAAAATTCCGATATTGACATTTGTTGTGTGTCAATTGGTCATGTAGATCAATTTGGCATGTGCTTGTGTATTTGGGGCTAGTGTCGTGTCCACAATTGGGTATGTGTAGGTCGTATCCCAACAATTTGGTGATACGTGTTGATTTAGGAATTTTTTTCTCCGACACGGGACTTTGTGCATGTCACATTTTGACATAGACACGTAGATTTGTGTTTGACTCTTTGTATTGTTCATAATTAATATATTAGACTTGCTCGTGTCCTTCGGGGTACGTTTGGATGTGTGGTGGACTCGTGTCGCAAGCGTATCCTAGATCTAGTGGGATACGTTTGTGATATGCTCCATGTGTTATGCAATTTATTTCTAGATCTACTTTTCCATTGTTTTAGTCATTATAATATGTAATTATATGCATGTGTATATATATATATATATATATATATATATATATATATATATATATTGCTATGTATATATATATATATATATATATATATATATGTGTTAGTGTGTCATATATCTATGTACCTATGTATTGTATATATATGTAGCTATACTTCTACATATGTAATAGCTATTAAATATAGTAGTGTATATATGTATATGTTAGTATATATATGTTATCTATATATATACTTGTATGTTATGTTATATATATATATTTGTATGATTATATATATGTGTACGTATTAGTGAGATTATGGATATATGTATATGTGTTACTATATATTATGTGTATGCTATACTATAGGTATTATTGTAATGCTCCGCAACCGCACGGTGCGTTACGCTAAGTCGGATTGAATAAAACAATGGCTGGTTATATTTGATTTGTTGGATTTTGGGAAGAAGTATTGATAGAGTTGGTTTCATGTGCAGATGGCTAGCGGAGTTCGATGAGAATCAGGTGTTCATTCAGAGCAGTACTGAGATAGCTGGGTTGGAATGATAATGCCGTCTTTCTTAGTCCGATCAGTCGGGTGATTTGTAAAGCACGGCCTGCTCGCACGGTCATACCAGTTGAGTAGATCGCGCTTTGCATCGGACCACGGGTTCAAGGAATCGGTCGTATCGGCAGGACATGATGCTTAACGGGATCAAACATTGTGAGTGGGCTCTTTCCCTTCTCCTCTACTCCTTCATGCCTAATAATATGGAAAACACGTAAAGGCTTGAACACTTGGACTGAAATATTTGGGAATCACTACACTAAGGCGTGCATAGAGTGTACGTGGTTTGCTTGGGAATTGTGGCTTGAATTGATTTGCGCATATGGATAGTTGGAGCTAGAGTTGAAATATTACATTTGAGGCAGTTGATTGAATGATTGGGATTATGCTTGGACAGTTATAATATATTGGTTGAAACATCGGAAATTCGGGCGAGCGAGCATGCATCCGTGCACGAGTATCACTTGAGCGCTTTGTCAAGCAAAGCGAGCAGTTGTGGTTCGAAACCGAACAACTGCATCGGCGGGGGCATTGTGCCAATGTTGGGGCATTGTGCCACGGGATTGTTCTGAGCGTAGGGTGTTGTACCCAATTTGAAACACTGTGTTGAGAAGCGGCATTGTGCCTATGGGATAACTTGATTTGTGCCTTGGGCAATATGTTGGAAGAATGGTTATGGATATATGGTTATTGATGTTTTGGTTGGATATTTGGTTGAACGAGTCTAGGATCGCTTGGTGAGGCGAGAATGTTCGATCCTCTCGTCATACCTACTTGGTGTCTGCATGTCACGGACAACTTGTGCACAAGTTTTGGCATTTCCTCGAAACGGCTTTCCGGGGCACTGGAACCGTATCGATCCGGAGGAAAATATTTGATTCGTGCTAGTCACGATGCATTGCGGGACTCCAGTGGGCTTGCTACCCGGGCTGATAGGGCGCGCCGTAAATGCTTGGAATTTGTCCTTTATGGCTTTGCCAGTGACTTCATATAGATAAGAGTTGGTTTGCTTTACTTTGGTTGGTTTGTGCTTCATGTAGGCGCGGCCACCTTGCCTCGGCAATAGTGTACACTTTGAGATTTGGATTGTAAGCTTTGGTTGAGGATGGATATTGAGGCTTAGATGATGGTTCGATATGTTATCGTGTTGCTTGGGCTTTGTGTAGGACGGTCTGCATGCTAGTTTCCTTCGAATTGGTTATATATTGCTTGTCGATTGGATTGAGTTGAATACTTGCATGCTTAAACTACTTTACAGCTTTCCTTAACATGTCATCCTTATGCCATGAAATGAATCTAGTATTCAACTAGAAAGATCACCATTTTAATTGTTTGCATTCACTATTTTTACTTAGTGTCGGCTTAGACGAGTGGGTTACCCCGCTCACCAGTACGACTGTGTACTGACCCACGTTTGTGGGCATTATTTCAGGTACGCAGGTGTAGTGGCGCTGCTTGGATATACGGGACATGATGTATAAACTATAAGTACCTTTGTGGGCTTGAGAAAAGAGCAAGAGTATTTCATCGCCTTTGAGGCATTCACCTTTGTGGCATTTCATTTGGACCCTATCGAGAGCTTCGCTGCGTATTACTCTGATGTGTGCTTGGTACACAATACTTGACTTTTCTTGCAACTTGGTCATTTCGATGATAACTTTGGTGTTTGACAACATCGCCTTGTACGAGTGCAACTCCAGGCTTGTACGACATCACGTCCCGATGAGAACGATTGTCTTAAGGGAGAGCTGCAACGTGGTGATTCACGTTCAGCGGGGACTATTGAGCATTGCGGGAGATTTGGGCGTGACAAATTGGTATCAGAACGCCTAGTTCGTTTTCTAGGACTTGGTCCTTCGTTTCATCATAAACTCTAAATAGCTTCAGCGTATCGTTTAGCTTTTGACTCTACTCAGTGCCGCATTGGATGTTTCATGCAATAAGTCTATATATTGCTGGTTGTGGCTGCATGTTGTGCTTCATTGAGTTACTTTTGTTGGTTTTCGTTAGATCGCTTAGCCTCGTTAGGCGTTGTTGCATTCGTGCAGCAAGTTGGGTGGCGTTGTTGCATTTGTGCAACAAGTTGAGAGCTATCGTTGGGTTGGCTTGGCTTGTCGTTCAGGGAGTTTCTGATTGCATCAGTGGATCAATTGGTTGGCAGACGAGATTGGTTATGCGACATGTTGTAAGTAAAAGCATCGATTGAGAAAGGATCGTTGCACGAGTTGCTCGTGTAGCGAAATTGTTGGACGGACTTTGATTTTTGGCTGGGTATATCACAGATAGCGTTGCACGAGTTGCTCGTGTGGTGCATCGGTTGAGCAGGTTTGAGTTTGGCTTGGGAATATCAGGATAGTGTTGCACGAGTTGCTCGTACAACAAATGTGTGGAACAGTTGGGTATTGGATTGGATTACTTGGAAGAGAGATCGATGCACGGGTTGCTCGTGTTGCGAAAGTATCAGACGATTTTGAGAATAGCTAGAAGCATTGAGAATGGAACATAGCACAAGTTGCCTAACAAGATTGATGGAAAGAGTAAGATAGTTCACTTGTTGGTTGGGTTTTTGCGTCAGACTTAAGTTGGGAATAGCAGGATCACGCCTAAGGGATGGCTGGCACGGATCTTGGATCAGTGCAAAGGAATCATAATGCGAGTAGCGACTTGATTCGGAGTGGTATATGGGATACCACATAGTGAGCAAGGTATTGAAATATTTTGGATAGACATTAATGAAAATTGCCTCAACGGACACGGGTAACAGGAATACAATTGGTTTGTGCACGTCGGTTGAGTTGGGAAGAATAAAAAATGGAGCAAGCGAATATTGAGTTGAGCAATCGAGAACGGACTTGTGCAAATGAAAGTATCGTTGGACTTGAGGGATGGACGAGATCGAAACAAGCAATGGGAATGAGTGTTTGGAAATTTGAAGGATTGAGGTGGACAAAGTATTTGAAATAAGTTGGGATCGATCAGATGGGAAGCTGAATACCAGATTTTGCTTGCACGATTTGGGAGTTCGGTGGAGCATTCTTGGATGCAAAGAGAGAGTTGAGCATAAGGAATAAACAGTTGGGATACGCTTGAACGAGCGATGGGTGAATCGAATAATAGCGAGCACGGACTACAAATTATGGAAACACATTGGAGCAGTTGATTTAGAAATGAAACACGACTTGGTTTGGAGGGGCAATGCGATAGATTTGAACGGGCTTGAAGGATTTTGGATATTGCTGCTCGAGAAGTCGACTCAGGTTTAGTGGAAGTGGAATTGTGGGCAAAATGGTGCAACGATGGTGGACGGATTCTCCGGAAAGACATGACCGGATTGAGGCAACAACTAAAGGCAAAGAATCGTGGCGGACTAAATGTGGGAGCAACAATTAAGCAAATCACTGTGCGGTTTGTGCAAGTTGGACGTGCACTGTGAAAAACTGCAAACGGATAAGAATTTGAGCAAGTTTTGAGTTTCGAGAATCATTGCAAGGGGTAGTGCGAGTAGACGAACATGGAAATTCGAAAATTTGATGGATTCAGGGCAGAACGATGGATCGATGGAAGACGGTTTCAACGAACGCAGTTCTCGAATTGTGGCTTGGATAGATAGCAAGACTCTAGGTGGCTAAGCGGCATTGGTTGACAGATCATCAGAGGTAGTGCATGAAGTGCTCGGATTCGGAAGTTCGTTCGGATGGAATGGTTGGATTATGGCTCAGATTTGCAGGGGAGATATAACATGGTTCATAGTAACTGTCCATCGTGATGACTTACAATTATCGAGCGTAGCTTCGGGACAACTGACCCTAGTAACTTGTCCGCCAGATCAGAGATGAATATTGTAGACCCATAGAATGACCCTTGTGGCAGCGTATTTGGGAATGCGTCGAGGGCAGATGTGAGTAGTGTGTGTTGGAGATTGGCCTACTGACTGAGTATTGGATTTGATAGACCCTTGGGATAGCCTTCAGCTGAAGAAGCAGCCAGAAGACCGAAGCGATGGTAGGATTGGCCTAAGTCAACTGATGAGATTCAGAGTCGCAATTTTTTGTAGATGACATCGCCTCTGACTCATTGTGCCCTGGAAGGGAATAGCATTCATATGAATTGACGACTGTGAAACTAGCTCGTGAAGTTAAATCAGCGGCTCGTTCAGATCAAATCTTTGCGAATACTGGAAGGGACAAATTTGCCTCAGATTTACAAGATGCATCAGAACTTAGTCTGGGAAGCGTGCTCGTTCGGAAGTCAAAGGTGATATCCTATGCTTCGAGGCAGTAGAAGCAGCGCGAAGAACTATTCCATACGCAACCTAGGAATTGTGGCGAGTGTGTCCACGTTGAAATCGTGACGACACTATCCCTTTGGCGTGGCAGCAAAATCTTCGTGGATCACGCGAACCTCAATATAGATGTTCACCCAGTGAGATATTGAGATGGCAGGAAGAGGTGTTTGGTTGAACTGATCTAAGCAAAGTTTGATATTTGGGTAAGTCGCCTAGCTGGTGTAGTATCAGTTGAGATGATCGTTCGGTGCGTGAGATATATTTGGAGATGTTGCCAGTGCGGATTCATAAATAGTTGGATGGATTGAGTTGGAACACGAACTGATTGAGTCAGTAGAAAATCATCATATTTGAGAATAGTGCTCTAGCGAATATGTTGGAATGGAAATCATGATTGGTTCGATTGGGAGTAAAGCGAATGGATGCCTCGGACATAAAGATACCCTTGTAACTTGTTTAAATTTACTATCGCAAAGCTCGGCTGAAATGCATGTATTTTAGGGACGCCTTAAATATGTGTACGATCCAAAACTAAGCGATACGAGGAATTCGTATTGAGCTGCAAGGAGGATGTGGGAATTCGAGAATTTGTGCGAGCATTCAGCAGAGCGAGATGCTAAGTCAGGATTGTGAGTACGAGAGTTGCATAGAGCAGGCTTATGGAATTGGACAAGCGACATGTGATAGGAATGAGTGCCAGCACGGTTCATGGACGAACCTGATTCTAAGTGGTATATTATGTAACGCTCCGCAACCGCACGGTGCGTTACTCTAAGTCGGATTGAATAAAACAATAGCTGGTTACATTTGATTTGTTGGATTTTGGGAAGAAGTATTGATTGAGTTGGTTTTATGTGCAGATGGCTAGCGGAGTTCGATGGGAATCATGTGTTCATTCAGAGCAGTATTGAGATAGCTGGGTTGGAATGATAATACCGTCTTCCTTAGTCTGATCGGTCGGATGATTTATAGAGCACGACCTGCTCGCACGGTCATGCCAGTTGAGTAGATCGCGCTTTGCATCGGACCACGGGTTCAAGGAATTGGCCGTATCGGCAGGACATGATGCTTAACGGGATCAAACATTGTGAGTGGGCTCTTTTCCTTCTCCTCTACTCCTTCATGCTTAATAATATGGAAAACACGTAAAGGCTTGAACACTTGGACTGAAATATTTGGGAATCACTACACTGAGGCGTACATAGAATGTACATCGTTTGCTTGGGAATTGTGGCTTGAATTGATTTGCGCGTATGGATAGTTGGAGCTAGAGTTGGAATATTACATTTGAGGCAGTTGGTTGAATGATTGCGATTATGCTTGGACAGTTGGAATATATTGGTTGGAACATCGGGAATTCGGACGAGCGAGCTTGCATCCGTGCACGAGTATCACTTGGGCGCTTTGTCAAGCAAAGCGAGCAGTTGTGGTTCGAAACCGAACAACTGCATCGGCGGGGGCATTGTGCCACTGTTGGGGCATTGTGCCACGGGATTGTTCTGAGCGTGGGGTGTTGCACCCAATTTGAAACACTGTGTTAAGAAGCGACATTGTGCCTATGGGATAACTTGATTTGTGCCTTGGGCAATATGTTGGAAGAATGGTTATGGATATATGGTTATGGATGTTTTGGTTGGATATTTGGTTGAACGAGTCTAGGATCGCTTGGTGGGGCGAGATTGTTCGATCCTCTCGTCATACTTGCTTGGTGTCTGCATGTCACGGAAAACTTGTGCACAAGTTTTGGCATTTCCTCGAAACGGCTTTCCCGGGGCACTGGAACCGTATCGATCCGGAGGGAAATATTTGATTCGTGCTAGTCACGATGCATTGCGGGACCTCCAGTGGGGCTTGCTACCTGGGCTGATAGGGCGCACCGTAAATGCTTGGAATATGCCCTTTATGGCTTTGCCAGTGACTTCATATAGATAAGAGTTGGTTTGTTTTACTTTGGTTGGTTTGTGCTTCGTGTAGGCGGAGCCACCTTGCCTCGGCAAGAGTGTACACTTTAAGATTTGGATTGTAAGCTTTGATTGAGGATGAATATTGAGGCTTGGATGATGGTTCGATATATTATCATGTTTCTTGGGCTTTGAGTAGGACGGTCTGCATGCTAGTTTTCTTCGAGTTGGTTATATATTGCTTGTTGATTGGATTGAGTTGAATGCTTGCATGCTTAAACTGCTTTACAGCTTTCCTTAACATGTCATCCCTATGCCATGAAATGAATCTAGGATTCAACTAGAAAGATCACCATTTTAACTGTTTGCATTCACTATTTTTTACTTAGTGTCGGCTTAGACGAGTGGGTTACCCCGCTCACCAGTACGGCTGTGTACTGACCCACGTTTGTGGGCATTATTTCAGGTACGCAGGTGTAGTGGCGCTGCTTGGATATACTGGACATGATGTATGAACTGTAAGTACCTTTATGGGCTTGAGAAAAGAGCAAGAGTATTTTATCTCCTTTGAGGCATTCACATTTGTGGCATTTCATTTGGACCCTATCGAGAGCTTCGCTGTGTATTACTCTGATGTGTGCTTGGTACACAATACTTGACTTTCGTTGTAACTTGGTCGTTTCGATGATAACTTTGGTGTTTGACAACATTGCCTTGTACGAGTGCAACTCCAGGCTCGTACGGCATCACGTCCCGATGAGAACGATTGTCCTGCGGGAGAGCTGCAACGTGGTGATTCACGTTCAGCGGGGACTATTGAGCATTGCGGGAGATTGGGGCGTGACAAATTGGTATCAGAGCGCCTAGTTCGTTTTCTAGGACTTGGTCCTTCGTTTCATCACAAACTCTAAATAGCTTCCGCATGTCGTTTAGCTCTTGACTCTACTCAGTGCCGCATTGGATGTTTCATGCAATAAGTTTATATATTGCTGGTTGTGGCTGCATGTTGTGCTTCGTTGAGTTGCTTTTATTGGTTTTCATTAGATCGCTTAACCTTGTTAGGCGTTGTTGCATTCGTGCAGCAAGTTGGGTGGCGTTGTTGCATTCGTGCAACAAGTTGAGAGCTGTCGTTGGGTTGGCTTGGCTTGTCGTTCAGGGAGTTTCTGATTGCATCAGTGGATCAGTTGGTTGGCAGACGAGATTGGTTATGCGGCATGTTGTGAGTAGAAGCATCGATTGAGAAAGGATCGTTGCACAAGTTGCTCGTGTAGAGAAATTGTTGGACGAAGTTTGATTTTTGGCTGGGTATATCACAGATAGCGTTGCACGAGTTGCTCGTGTGGTGCATCGGTTGAGCAGGTTTGAGTTTGGCTTGGGAATATCAGGATAGTGTTGCACGAGTTGCTCGTACAACAAATGTGTGGAACAGTTGGGTATTGGGTTGGATTACTTGGAAGAGAGATCGATGCACGGGTTGCTCGTGTTGCGAAAGTATCAGACGATTTTGAGAATAGCTGGAAGCATTGAGAATGGAACATAGCACAAGTTGCCTAACAAGATTGATGGAAAGAGTAAGATGGTTCACTTGTTGGTTGGGTTTTTGCGTCAGACTTAAGTTGGGAATAGCAGGATCACGCGTAAGGGATGGCTGGCACGGATCTTGGATCAGTGCAAAGGAATCATAATGCAAGTAGCGACTTGATTCGGAGTGGTATATGGGATACCACATAGTGAGCAAGGTATTGAAATATTTTGGATAGACATTAATGAAAATTGCCTCAACGGACACGGGTAACAGGAATACAAGTTGGTTGGTGCACGTCGGTTGAGTTGGAAAGAATGAAAAATGGAACAAGCGAATATTGAGTTGAGCAATCGAGAACGGACTTGTGCAAATGAAAGTATCGTTGGACTTGAGGGATGGACGAGATCGAAACAAGCAACGGAAATAAGTGTTTGGAAATTTGAAGGATTGAGGCGGACAAAGTATTTGAAATAACTTGGAATCGATCAGATGGGAAGATGAATACCATATTTCGCTTGCACGATTTGGGAGTTCGATGGAGCATTCTTGGATGCAAAGAGAGAGTTGAGCATAAGGAACAAACAGTTGGGATACGCTTGAACGAGCGATGGGTGAATGTCACATTTTGTGCATGTCATATTTTAACATAGACACGTAGATTTGTGTTTGATTCTTCGTATTGTTCATAATTAATATATTAGACTTGCTCGTGTCCTTCGGGGTACGTTTGGATGTGTGGTGGACTCGTGTCGCAAGCGTATCCTAGATCTAGTGGGATACGTGTGTGATATGCTCCATGTGTTATGCAATTTATTTCTAGATCTACTTTCCCATTGTTTTAGTCATTATAATATGTAATTATATGCATGTGTGTGTGTGTATATATATATATATATATATATATATATATATATATATATATATATATATATTTATTTATTTATGTGTTAGTGTGCCATATATCTATGTACCTATGTATTGTATATATATGTAGCTATACTTCTACATATGTAATAGCTATTAAATATAGTAGTGTATATATGTATATGTTAGTATATATATGTTATCTATATATATACTTGTATGTTATGTTATATATATATATATATTTGTATGATTATATATATGTGTACGTATTAGTGAGATTATGGATATATGTATATGTGTTACTATATATTATGTGTATGCTATACTATAGGTATTATTGTGGATACGTATATATGTATATAGAGGAGTATATATATATATATATATATATATATATATATATATATATATATATAGTGGTAGTTATATATATATGTAAGTATATATATTTATGTGTTAATATATATAAGAGAGAGAGAAGAGGGCTCAGGGTTTTAGCGACAGCAGACACGGTTTCAGCAACAACAGCAGCTGTGATAGCAACAGAAGCAGCGGCTATAACAACAGCAGCAGCAGCATTAACGACAGCAGCAGCAATAGCAACGGCAGTAGCTTCAGCAACAGCAACAGCAGCGCTTCAGTGACAGCAGCAACAACAGTATTAGCGACAGCAGCAGGAACCGTAGCAACAGCCATAGGAACAACAGCCATATCAGCAGCATTTGCGATGGGCAGCAGTAGCTTTTAGCGACAGTTATGCGGCTATATATATATAGTTATGTATTAATTAAATAATAGATATATATATAGTATTAGTGTATATATATATATATATATATATATATATATATATATATATATAATTAGTATTTATGTTTTAGTATACTATATTTGTAATAGTTAGTTGTTAGCATATAGTTATTATGGGTAGTTAGTATATATATGAAGTTTTGGCAATTACCTTGAGATACCAAGGTAAGTATCAAGGTATTTTAGGATAACCAAGGTATTGGGTTTGGGTATCAAGATGGAGGTTTAGTGTTGCGATACCAAGTAGGTTCAAAACCAAGGTATCCATTTAATGTTTATAATTAGGATTTTATATATTTAATATTGTATGATATATGTATATGTGATGTTTACCTTTTATTTGCGTATCCTGAGATACAGTATCCTAGTATCCTAAGATGTAGCTTGTATAACCTAAATTCATAGTAAATGAATCCAACATCTTTGAGATAGACTCATGCAACTTACAAATAGGTAGTTTGACCAAGTTTGGCCGGTTTGACTTAGAGTTGACCTAGTTTGACTTTTTGACTTAGAAATGGCTTGTTGACCTAGAAGTTAAGTAGTTTAACTTATTTTCTTTTCGAAACCTTGTATTGATATTGTATTCCATATCTAGGTCTTCGAGGCACCATATCAGATATCTGTAAGACTATTCATTGGACTTCAGGCGAGTACATTCTCTGATACTTTCTCATTTATGATACCTCTATGTTCATTATATCTAGTGTAGATATGCATATTTTTTTGACATGATGGTTACACGGATTGGTATATCCGGATATCGTCATGAGATGTTATTCCTTGATATATGGTGTATCTTGTGCAAGTCTTGTTTCATTGATTATCTTGTATATGTACAGACACTGATTCTCGGAGAGACTTGCTACCTTCCTAGAGAATCCCGTGCCATAGTATACCATGGTTGGATCTACTATTACCAGTCGGTGGTGGAGAGTATTTTAGTGTAGATATGTGATCATACCCTTCTTGTGCAAGTATTGTTTTCCTGTGAGTATTGGCCATACACCGCACGTATGACTAACCAGGCCTTTATTCATGTGCAAGTTTTCTTGTGCAAGTTCCCAAGCCGATCATATGTTAAAGCTAGTACTCACACACTTAGTCATTAGTATTCTTGTTCATTGCCATATTGTTCATTATTGTTTTATTCCAGTATTTTCTTATTGTATATCTCTTGTATATATTGTTGCATCTTGTATATTCACATCTATTTACTGTTACATAGTTTTTATCATTGATTAGAACTGCTGCTAGAGATGTATTCTGCTCCTTTTCTAACTGGATATATTTTTTCCAAATGACACTGAGGAGTGGTACCCTACACATTATGGACCTCGAGGTGTTGTGGGTTTAGAGTCAGAGATCCTGGCTCAAAAGGGACTTATCCCAACTGAGACAGATGACTCGGGACTAGTAACTTCTTAGTATTCTTTGTACTGGATTTGTCTCCAGCTTATTTGTTAGTATTCTTTCAGACTCATTGATGTTATTATTATAGACTCATGAGTTATATGTGACTATTCTATTCTTTATCATATTCGTGCTCGTTTCTATCTTAGATCTGTGATTGAGTATATTGTTATTGTTGGTGGTTCATTATCTTGCTAGATAGATTATCCAGACAATGTTCTACAGTCGATTCTGCGGCGTAGGCTGGACGTTGTTTCAGACTTGCATCCCTATATCGGGTGCGGGTCATGACAACACCACCATCATATTGAATCCTATTCACTTCGTCCTCTACGAACTTCGGGACGGAGACAAAGAAGGAATAGTCCGCTATGCAGGCGAGTGCATGCCGACAGGCGGGAACCTTAGTATGAACCCAGGGCATCCCACCATACTGGCGAATAAAAGCATCAGCCTCTGTCGTCGTCCCCTCAACTCCAGGATGCATCAAAGACGAGTAGTGCATTAACAGCTAATCCATTAGATAATGGTAAGGCATCTCAACCAGGTTGAAATCCCCAGGGCCACCATGAGCCATCACTTTGCTCGTAAACGTACGGAGCCCGCAATGGATGCTACAAACCATCATTGGGAGTAAAGCTAGTTGATGGCCGAAAACTAACTTCATAACGAGGAGGATGAGATTGCGGCTATCCCTCTCGATCGATCCGGAGCCCCCCGAGAATACACAAGTTCGCAGCCATATCATCAAAATTCCATCCAGTATAGCCTTATCAGACAGTGGTCGGGTATCTTGGTAAAAGTAGCTGAAGGTATCACCGGAGCTACCAAATCCCTCACCAGATGCGGTCGTTCTCTTAGTACCGTGCAATAGGTCATCGACACTACTCGGGGTTTGAAGGCTACGAACGATGACCTAACACGAAGCTTCAATATTGAAGAGGTAATGGATCCAGGCCTTGGTGTGGGGTAACGTCCCCTCTGTGCTTCTGTCCTTCTTCTTTGAAATTTGCTGGCAAGTGCTATGATGGCACAACAATTTCTGGTACACTGCAAGAAACCCCAGATGTTGTTTCTCCAACTCCTCGAATTTCTCATTATCAGGCGTGTACTTCTCACACGGCTCGCTGCCCTAGGGCAACCGTGAAATATAGTATATCTCGTGGAGGGCAAGTCCCATCTCCCCACTAGGAGTAAAGGTCCCGGTACAACAGTTGTACATCTCGGTCAAAGTCACGAACAACTTTGGATTCTTCTCCAAACCATAATAGGAACCCCTTATGGCGTAATAGAGGTTGGCCACCTTCAGGGACTGCTCGTACTTTCCTAGCACCTACAGGGTCAAATTAACCCAAGAAGACGAATGATTCACCCAGTTGAGCAAGCATATTTTTCCCTTGGGATATGACCCCTTGTCTGTGAGATGGTTCAGAAAAGTGTCAGCTCCGTTGATACAAACATTCGGCCCCATCTTACTCGTGAAAGTGCCATGTTCCAACCAGCGAAAAGAATAAGAAAATAATTCCTTAGTCGCCGCTTCTCTCTTCAGTTTAAAGTTAAAACGAATACGGCCGATTTGGGCTCCCTTTTGGTCTGGGTCAGGGTGCCCAAGGAGGAACACCATATTGAAGGCCGACAAAGCCAAGTGATGCTCCATCATAGGTATATGTATCTTTATCTCGCCGGAGGAGAAGGTCCAGCTCTCCATTTTCGTCACTACCTTAGCATCCGAGATAGTAAGAGCATCCCCAAACAGAAAGATGGGCTTCAAATGAGAAATGTCCTTCAAACCCTCAATCGACCCAAAGTTCAACTGGCTGAGCAAAAAGAACGAAGACTGGTCTATTATTAACTTCATTCTCTTCTCAGATTGACCCTTGTTTATCTGGGCCTGAACATTTGCTATTATATGGTCGAACCTTACGTCCAGTGCGGCCTAAGAACGACACACAAGCACCTCCCCTGACAAAGCCATGAGTAAAGTCACTGCAAAATCAGAAATAAGAAGACAATTAGAGCCCTCGAGATGGCATACACATCAGAAATAAACTTGAGCGCATAAAGGGACGCATATGATACATGCGGCCTAGTCACGAAGAAGACCTCCATGCGGTCGAGTCAAGACCAGAGCATGCAGTTAAAGTAAGACCCGCGCATAAAACATGCGGCATGGTCATATGGACGGGTCCGCACATGTTTTAATCATGCATCAGACCGTACACGAAGTGTCCAAACGTCTGTACTCCTTCCCCCACCCCTAATCTTACCTGAGATGGGCGTCTGAACGTCCTCATGAAAAGAGGACGAATTCTCCTTGGTGCTAGGTGCGGAAGCCGGGCGCTTCCCCTTATCGATCTTCATCGCAGGAGCAGAGGATGAAGCCTTGGACGCCATGGCAGATGGTCGGAGAAGGTGATCGGAGCATGGAAAGGGTCGCAGATGAAGGGAGAGGAGAACTCAATAAGGCCAAAAAGTTCTTCTCTCTCCCCCAAGACTCTTATTTATAGGCTGACAAAGCGATAAGGATAGCCCCCTCGATTCCCGCATATAACTGTCAGTCTCTACGGTGGACGGTTGGATTCTCGAGATAGCCTTACCTTCGTAACCGTCAGCTTAGGATCTATGTGAAGAGATGGATCAGAATCCAAAAGGATATCCGCTCCAAATTAAAACAAATATGTCCATTAATCCAGAAGTGATAGCCTGGAAGCACTCATCCATGCGGCCAGCGACCAAGCGGTCCCAATGTCCATGCGACACAATATCTATGCGACCAAAGTACTTTTCCTCCATGCCTCTTATTCAAAGTATTTCAAACTTGTCAGTTTGAAAACTTTGAAGAGGATCTTATAGAAGCATGAAAAATATGCATACATGCGTCCAATAACCATGCGCCCCAAAGTAAAGCTCAGAAAATATTGGGCCGCAGAATCACCATGCGGCTCAATAAGGGGACATCCATGCGTCCCAATAAGCCAAAGCAGTTTTGGCCGCAGATGGACCTGACATGGCATCCTAGCAACAGAGTCTTCTCTGACACAGAATCCTGACAAAAAGAATTTTCTGAATGCCTCGAAGGACGTGAACATACTAAACGACAAAAGTCTCATGTTAGGACAGAAATTCACCCTCGATGGATGTGTAGCGCCACGTGTACAGCATAACTGGCAACATGCGTCCCTGACTCCATGCGTCTCATGCGCCTCTGGTCCCATGTGTCCCAGACTCCATACGTTCCATGTGTCTCTGACCCCATGCGTCCCAGACTCTATGAGTTACATGTGTCTCTGGCCCCATGCGTCCTAGACTCCATGCATCCCTGGCCCCATGCGTCTTAGACTCCATGCATTCCATGCGTCTCTGGCCCCATGCGTCCCAGACTCCATGCTTCGCGGGCCACATGTGTTTCAGACTCCATGAAGACCAAATCTTGCTGTTACGACATGAGTGATTCTCTCCAACCAAGTGCAGACCATGTGTCAAGATGACCAAGTTACGTCCACAAAGGACGAGAACCACCTAGATCATCAGCAATAGAAAATTCCAACAAGTACCCACGTGACAGCCTGGCCCGCTCACGGTTACAGCTGCATCCAGTTAAGGAGGCACACGTGGCACCCTCTAGCATCAATGGGCCCAATATATGCGCTCACAAGGATGACTATATATACCCGAGTGGCCTACCCAAACAAGAGGAAGGACAGACATGGGTCGCCCAACACAGAGAGAGCATACAGAGATGAGCAAAGAGAGAATATAAGCTTTCTTACCCTACATCGGATCGTCAACGGACTAAAGGAGCCACCACAGAACTCCTTGTCCATCGTCACACCCCAGATCAAAATATTATACTTAGATAATTATGTTTAGGATTCTTTGTACTCTTTTTCGTTCCTTAAATACAAAGTTTGCAAGAACACATTTAATGACGAACACCCGAGGACTCATTAAGGCGTCAAAGCCATCCTTACACAGGAATTTTTATATAAAGAACAGGCAACAGTAGTTCCGGGTACGTATCCCACACTGTCCTAAGGGATTATCCACTATGCCTGATATTTTTTCAGTTAGTGGTCCTTCCTTGAACCAATATCTAGATGCCTAGTAGATTTATCTTTGAACTAATAGCATAAAACTTAATCGTAGGATTACAAAGACACAATATCAGAGGTCCTTCAAGCCCATTTTACATGTTGTGTCTTCGACTAGCTGGCACTTGAGGCCTTTAGTGAACGGATCCGCCAGGTTCTCCTCACTACGAACATCCACCACTGTAATGACACCAGCCTTGATGAGATTGTTCAGTGATTTATGCCGAAGCCGCACAGTCCGCTTCTTGCCATTGAAGAGATCGTTAGATGCTACTACTGCTGCTGCCTTGTTGTCGCAGTATATCGGTACAGCCAAAATCTGCGCACCAACCATTAAAAGATCGTACATGAGCCCCCGAAGCCATTCTGCTTCATCTGCTGCAGCTGCAAGTGCATAGAACTCAGACTCCATTGATGAGCGTGAGAACATTGTCTGCTTCTTCGACTTCCACTTCGACTTCCGTATAGCTCCAGGCCGCATAGCTCCTGGATTCATAGCCCTAGGCCGCATAGCTACAGGCCGCAAAGCACCTTGCCGCATGCGCCCGAGCCAGCAACCATGCATGCAACTCGCACATAAAAAGAGCGCATGAGAGCCATATAACGATGCTGACGTGCTAAGTGCAAAGTGTGCCAACAAAACGTCACTTTGCACCCTTGAGTCCAAGTGCGAGTCGCTCTTAAGGGAAACATCCCAAAGGTGGTGACAAAATAAGGATTGTCATAAAGGGGTTCACACTTAATCCCTCTAGGAAAGTTAACCCACATGGGCCACCACTCCATATGCATATACCAATACTAAGAAAAGCTATATATTGAGATATATACATTGGTGGTTTTTCAATGTGGGACTAAAACTCTCAAAGCAAAGTGGAAAACACCAACACTATCATGGAGAACTTCTAAAAGAGGTCAAGGATATATTTAGTTTGGAAAAGGTGTAAAGAGTCCTGAGAACGGTGGCTTCGAGACCGAGAAAGAAGGACAAAGAGCCAAGATCACTAAGCTCAAATTCATTTCCAAGAGTGGTGATGAAGGAGGTAGAGAGAGCAGGAGTATTACCCGTCAAAATGATGTTATCCACATAGAGAATCAAAAGAAGAATCGTAGAGCCAGAACGGTAGATAAATAGAGAGTGATATGTCTTACTTTGTATAAATACAAACTGGAGAAAAAATTGCTGAAACGTTGAAATCAGGCTCGAAGAGCTTGTTTGAGACCATATATGACTTTTCATAGAAGACGTCTGATGAGGATAAGCAAAATTTGTGAAACCAGACGGTTGACTCATGTAGACTGTTTCATTTAGGCCGCCATGAAGAAAGGCATTCTTGACATCAAGTTAGCATAAGGGCCATCACATGGGGACAACAATGCTAAGCACACTGCAGACATTAATTGGCTTAATTACTGGACTAAAGATTTCATTAAAATTAATGCCAGCCTGCTAATGAAATCCTTTGGCAACTAGACAGGATTTGTGACGTAAAATGGACCCATTGGCATGTCATTTGAGTTTGAAGACCCATTTGGAACCAATGACATGCTGCTGATGAGTAGGAAGAAAAACAACCCATGTACCATTTTTAATAAGGAGTTGAATTCCAAAGTCATGGCCTGGTGCCATTCAGGATTCTAAGGAGCCTGAGAGTAATATGTAGGTTATGTAGTAGCAGAGTGGGTATAGGAAACTAAGGTTCTAGAGAGGGGATACTTGATTGTGCCATATGTATGGTTAAGAGGTTTGTTGTACCCATCTCGTTGTCGAGTTATCATTGGATGTCTCGAGGAAGTTACTGGGGGAGGTTCAGGTATAGTAGAGGTCGGTTGTTGGGGAGGGATAGGTGGTAGTTGAGATTGAGGACGTTGAAAGTTTTATAGATAAGTTCTTGGAGCCATGGCACTGGTGGGGAAACGTACCTTTGTTGCGGAGGAGGATGAGGGTATGGAAGATGAGATTGGCGATATAACTGGAATAGATATCCAAGTGGATTTAGGGGAGGGGCTTGTGGTTTTGGAGAATAGAAAGGCTCGTTCGCTGAAGCGAACATGACGTGAAATATTGATGCGATCGGTTCTCCTATAAAGACAACGATACCTTTTGTGTTTTAAGTTGTAGCCTAGAAACACGCATTCAATAGTTCTTTTGTAATAACTTATTAGTGAGATAAGCACCTAAATGCGGGTAACATGCACAACCAAAGACTCAAAGAACAGAGTAGGAGGAAGATGTGCCATAAAGGCGAGAAAAAAGTGAAGACCAATTGAGGATGGAAGAACGAAGGTAATTGATAAGATGGACAACAGTGGATACAGCTTCAGGCCAGTGGCATGGAGGAACATGACTAGAGACAAGGAGAGTATGGGTCATTTCAGAAATATGACAATGTTTGTGTTCTGAAAAGCCATTTTGTTCGAGTATTTGGGGACATGAGAGACGTCGATGAATACCAAGACAAGTACAAAAATCTTTGAATAGAACACAATCGTATTCATCCTCACCGTCACCTTGAAACTGTTTGACATTAGTGGAAAATTGAGTGCGGATATAAGTGACAGTTCTGGAAATGTATAATTACTTCATCTTTGTGTTTCATAAAGTAAAGCCATGAATAACGTGTATAATCATCAATAAATAACACATAATAATTGTAGTTCGAAATAGAAAGAACAGGAGATTGCCATATATCATAATGCACTAAATGAAAAGAAGAAACATTTTTTATTTCATTTATCGGATTTTCGTTACTTTCAACAACATCTCTATCATGCCACCATGTTCCCTTGATAACTGATTTCCGTCCACATGTCCCACATGGATGCTTTTATAGTTGTATGCAATAAAGATAAGCTTGAGCTTTCCCAAGCCCAGGCCTCCCTCCTTTTCCATTTGTCAATCCATTCAAACATATGGCATGAAAGGATTGTGCGACAAGAAGTTGACACAAGCCCCTTCTATGACTCTCCCAGTTGTATATTGGGACTTTGGAAAGTTGGATTTAGTAGCTACATGTTGCGTATATGACAAATCATGATGAGTTCTATCCTCATTAAGAAATATCGATACCTACTGGGATTATATCCAGATATTTTTTTGGGAACAAAAATACACTAACATAAAATTCAGAAAGGAGTATATAACATGATTACTTTCTTTCATTATTAAATGGAATATACTAAGGTATTCCAATTGGAAAAAGGTTGAAAGCCCATACTTCTTTGATAGTAACCGAAGGTACTTGTCATCGGGTATAGCTTCTTTCTTTCCCTATTGATAGTAAACATGAAGGACTTCACTGTAATGAAACAAATTCTTCCATCTTCACAAATATACAACGTCTTCATGACATGTTATGCACTAGAGACTCTTTAAATTTGATAAAAAAAAATACAGTCTACATAGACTAAGTGAAGATGTTACGACAATAGGATCAGATCTATGATATATAAAAAAATACAGTCTACATAGACTAAGTGAAGATGTTACGACAATAGGATCAGATCTATGATGCATATTGTAGAATAATGGACAAGTACATACCAATATCTGGGAAACATCTTGATGATCAGATCTATGATCCATATTGTAGAATAATTACTAGTACATACCAATATCTGGGAAACATCTTGATGGCCTTTATTAAAGGCAAGCTCAGCAGGAGTAAATCCAGCTTTATTCCTCACCAACAGTTCTTGCTTACTACCAGCTTGTACGAGCACTACACATGACTCCATATGGCCTTTTTCGGCAGCATAGTGGAGCGATGTGCAACCTAGCAACATGAAAATTGGTTATATATGCTTGATCCTTTAGAGTACATATCAAAGTTATTTTTTATGAAAGTTTTTTTTTTATTAGATTCGACAGCACCTGCTATATATATATATATATATATATATATATATATATATATATATATATATTCCAAATGTCTTTTTAACTTTTTCCACTACAGACTTGAGATATCTAAGGTACTGGTATAATGACATATGTCTTCCTTTTAATTATGCTCTCGAAGCAATTTCAATGCAAAACCAAGAATGAAGTTAATGAATTCGATATCTTAGAGAAGCATAGAGTTTGTTGGCTTAATTTCCTCTCTGTGATTCTCTTCATAATAAAGAACATACACAAGCTAAAAACATGCCAGAAAAGGGTACCTTGCGCATCTTGTGTTCCTTGACATGCATCCTTAGATAAAAGTAGCCTAATCATACTTTTGGATCCCTTCCATGCAGCCCTGAAAAGTTGTATTACGTGTTTAGTTTCAATATCCAACACACAAGCAATAAGATTTGGAAGAATTACGAGCCAAACTTCGTATCTCAGACTGGCTAGCATTCGGTTACATATACATAATAACCAGGAGAAGTGTTTGTTTGTTAGTTGGTGGTGTGGGGGATTCGACAACATATTTCTATAAAAAAAAAGGCCAATTCTATAGGCCATCAGATCGAGGAATACTTATTTTTAAAATCGACTTACAATGCACGCTGGAGTTAACCAATACTCGCAAAAGCTCAAGCTGGATAGGAACATGCCAACAATATATATTAAACTCAGAACGAGCACAAAATTATGGGGACAAATTGGGATTAGGTTTCTAAACCCAACCAACAATATCGATCATAGATGTGTTCTTGGTGCTAAATGTGAAACAATGGAAGGAGCTGTTAAGTGACTGTGCATGGTCAAACTTACCGAACGTGTCCCGTGGATGATTTTTCAAGTCATATCACGCAACTAATTTTTTTTCAATATTCATTGGTTGATAACCTAATTTAGCAAGATTGTACTGCCGGATTGGTATTAGGGTTGTTATTCCCTGCATGTAGACCTTTGAACATGAGTTGTGTTGGGAACGAACGAGGAAATACCATTTCCTAAACCGGAAGAACTATGTTGAGGACCAAAGAGAAGGCACAACCTAGACACAATTTCAAAAGAAAAACTACACAACAAGCACAACCAAAGACATATAGTATTTTTACATAAAAAATCATGATGAAAAAAAATTACGGGACAATATGAGTCCAACCAGAAAAGCATCCACTAAAGATTAAAGAAAGTACATAGACTCTATTATAAATTTATGGACTGATCCAACACGGATTACTGCAATACTTCAAATAGATAGAAATAACGAGCAATAGGGATTACTGAAGATAAAAAGAAGAGGACAAACCAAATAACTCCTCGAAGCGATCTCTATTAAAAAATAACTCCCGAAACTCAGAATAATCTCTTTCGTTCCTTAGGAAATTGCATCCTTGATAAAAATCTCTCATTTCTTGTTGTTCCGACGATATTAGCTTAGGAAATGCCTATTTAAGTCACCACAATTCTGAGATAATCTGGGCCGTTGATGTCAATTCAACGGTGTTGATAAAACATCCGTTTTGGACCTTCAGCTCCCGCAGCAGTGTGCTGGCGGTACACCGTTAGTATAGCGCCAGATGACTCTTGAGCAGCAATTGTACCATCAGAATGTTTTGGAACACAATATGCCATGGAAAATATAGAGATAGTGTACTGTCCCCTCTGATACTCTATACACAGATTTCTGATAATGGCTCAAATTTAGTCACATTTGTCTTTTTCGACTCCCCGAGTTTATCTGACACACGGATGATGCTTATTGCACTCCGGGGTATTCTCCACATAGTTTGAAAACCCCAACCAACACCAACAAGTTGTGTGTGTACTGTCTCAAAGTTTTCCAAGTGTTCGTTGCACCGGGAAGTGATTGAAGAGTATTTATAGAATAAACTAACAAATGCAACTTCTCATAGAAATTTTACCCCTTTCCTTTGCAATTTTTTCTCTTTTCTAGCAACTAAGATAGGTGTATTAGGTTTGAATTTTATAGGATGTCATGTCACTTCATGACTTGTCTAGAAATAGTAGCTTGTTCAAACATTTGATGGAATATTAGCATTATTAGGGGTCTTTACAGTGTATTTAGTCTTTTAGTTTGTGATAGAAAATGAGAAAAGAAAAGAAAAGAAAAGAAAGGAAAAGGAAAAAAGAAAAAAAATTGCTTGTTTAATTGGTAAGAAAGGTAAAAAAAAAATGGAGAACAAAATTGAGAGAGAGAGAGAGAGAGATGGTGGTGGTGGTTAAGTTGACAATAGAATCCTCCAATTAGGAGGGAAATGAAAGGATTTTTTTATTTCTTTTTCTATTAGCTATATTCTCAGTTTTTTCTTCTTTTCTCTCTAACCAAACAACACACAAAAATTTCTTTTTCTTTTTCTTTTTCTTTTTCTTTTCCTCCACTTTTCCTAAATCCAACCAAAACCATCCTATAGGAAAGATATTATACTCTTCTTGAGCTACTTTTAGGGAAGATATAAATGTACATTTGTTCAAAGAATGTTATTCTATAAGCAGGAAACTTCAAAAAAAAAATTTCCTTAAAAATAAAAGGCAAATAGGACTGGTAGGTATAGTAAAGATCCATACCAGTGAAGAGGAGTCATTCCAATATTATCAGGGGAGTTAACTTCTGCACTATACTTTTGGATGATGTGACTCAAAAATGCTGTATTCCCATTTGATGCGGCAATATGAACTACCTGAAAAATGGTACCCATCAGTCAAACCGTGATTAACTGAAAGTGAGGCTATTTCAACACAACTTTCAGTAAGGAGGCTTACATGTTAACACACCTAGAGCATCTCCCACCCTGTTGTGAGTTTGAAAAAAATAGTTGCAACATAGAAATTGTAACTTTTTTATTTCAAAATTGTTTCTCCAATGTAAATGTAAAATAAATTGTGAAGTTAACATGTCAATGACATATCAAAAATAATGTAAAATTGGTTGTCTAGATCTAGACAATGGACTTCACAATACTTTATTTCAACATCATCAACTATGAATACAAATATTTATCAAAAAAGAAATAAGTGAAAAAGTTGTCTTGAAAATTGAAAAAAAGTAGTTTTTATTGTCTTCTCAGTACTTTTGCATTGGAGAACATTTTTCTATCTCATTGTCTTGTATGAATATAATTTAACTACATAAAAAAGATATTGTTTTGTGCCTCGTGCAATATAGAAATCACAACATAAAACAAGACAATAGGGTTGGTGATGCTCTTACCGTTGTAATAGTTTAGCGCCCAATTGAAAATTTAAGCATGTCAACTATTAGTGGATACGAAGGTTGAAGCATTTGTTTCGAATGAGAAAAAATAAAACAACTGAGAAAGTCTATTTTCCTTGTAGTGTCCCCATAATTGTGTGGGGTGATATTAATTGTACAAAGAAAATGTTGGTGTTGTTTCTTTTGGACTAGTAAAAATAGTCCCACATTAACTACACCACCAAGTGGATATCTCAATATAATACTTTGTATGAGTTGAGGTGTGCACATAGGGTGTGGGCACATGGGTGCCATGTGGGGGTATTTTTCTGGGAGAAAAATGATTAACTCCTCAATGAAAGCATTTATGCTTTTTGTCATGCTCTTGGAATTATTTTGATAGGAGTTAAGCCCCAAATGGGACTTAGCGACTCGGACTCGGGCTCAAGGGCGCAAAGTGACACTTTGTTGGCACACTTTGCACTTAGCATCGGGACAGGCGCTTGTGATCATTTGATGCGATCGGGTATGCGCGGTCGCATGCGCTGCTGATGCAAATTTATTTGAACGATTATGGAAAGATATGGTCTGTTATTCAGATCCATTTTTTGTGGGATTTGAAATTAATTTGTGCTTATCTTTTAGGAATTCGTAATTAATTTGTTCCTATCTTTCCGTAACTGATGGGCGGCTAGGGTTTTCACCATCTCTCTATAAATACTCTCTTCGTGCCTCTTTGATGACTTACTTGGAAAACTAGGAGACGAAGAGAGTTGCTCCTACGGAAAACATTGGAGTCCAGGGAGTTCGTTCGAGTTCAGACAGAGGTGACAGCGAGCGTTCCAGAAGTTCTTCGTAAACTTGCTAGTTCCTGGAAGCAGATCGTGTGGGGGCGAATCTTGCTTTGAGCAACGGTAATCTTTATCATCCAAGCAAGCTAAGTCTCTTCTTTTTCTTCTTCCTCCTCTCTTCTGTGAGTTGTAACTCTGTTCTGTCCGTCTGCAACTACGATTGCAAGGAAGAACGAGATGTTTCTTTTCTGGTTATTGATGTAACAGCTGGTTGTAACAGGATCCATATAAATAGTTCTTCGTGGAGATCGAGAATAGTCATAGTGAAAACTTTTGTGTGAAACTCTGATCTCGACCACGCGGTTTTCCATCGTTGATTTAGCCTCGGGAGCTATAATCTCAAAGCAAGATCCGAGAAAGATGGAGAACAACCGTGCGAAACTTCTCAATACAAGTTTTAACAAACTTGAGAAGTTTGACGAGGATCATTACAACGCTTTGAATAGGAAGGTCTGCCTTAATCTTCAACTCGCAGATGTGGACTACGTTCTGATAGAACCAGAGTCGATTGTTCCAGACGGTTATGATGCTACTGTTCGGACAGTTGATACTATAACAATTAAGAGAACAAGTGGAGAAGAGACAACAACCTTTGGAAGTTGTTGATTCTGAACTCTATGGAGGATACTCTGACGGAGTCATACAGCAAGACGGATCATACTAAGGTCGTCTGGGAGTCTCTAGAAAAGTATTACAAGGCGGATGAGAACCGCAACAAGATTCATGTGACTGAAAAGGTCTGGAACATGCGATTTGAGGACGACAATACTATGTTGCCTCAAGTCAAGGAGTTTCTCAAGTTACGTCAAAAACTTGAGGATGATGGCATGCCCTTAAACGATGCCTTTGTCGTGGGGGATATTGTGGCCAAGCTCCCGTCCGGATGGAGCAATTTTATCTCGGACATGCACATAAAGAAGATGCAAATTAGCCTTGATCAACTACTACACAACATCCATGTTAAAGATGAGTTGATGGTTCAAAACAAAGTGGACACGTTGTCCAAGCAGTTGGCAAAAGCCAACTTGGTGCATGCGGACGATTCCAAAGGGAAGCAGAAGACTTCTCAATAAAAGAAGAAGGACTTCAACCATCTCAAGGTGAAGTCGGCTTCGTTCAAGTCGAAGCCAAAGCCCAAGTCAGAAGTGACTTGCTTCAACTATAGCAAGAAGGCCACTACCGGAGAGACTGCAGATCTAAACTCAAACAAACAGAGCAAGGTGAGCCCAACAATGTTGCAATGATTGCGCAGGTTGTGACGACTAGTGTTGACACTGACTGGTGGATAAACACTAGCGTATCCTGCCATGTTTGCTCGAAGAAGGAGTTGTTTACTATCTACAAGCCTACATCTGAGAAGGTCATGGTGGCAAACCAAGCACAAGCTGAAGTACTTGGGACCGGAATGGTGATACTGAATCTGACTTCGGGGAAGTCACTGACGCTTCAGGATGTGAAGCACGTACCGAAAATAGCCACTAATCTAGTCTCGGAACGTTTGCACTGCAACGTAGGCTTGAGGATGGACATCAATACTGGACAGATGGTGATGTCGTACAAAGGAACATACCTCGAAAAAGTATTTTGTACCGAAGGGATTTTTAAACTTCATCTTGTAACTCCTACAAACAACATTAATGCAATCTCTTCTTCTGGTTACTCTCTTGGGTTATGCATAATAAACTATGACATGTTCACTGCAAAAGGATAAACATGATGTCTAGTCTAAGGCTTATCTCCAAATGTGGGGGTAAGTAGGTGGATAAGTATGAGGTCTGTGAGCAGAAAGATCACAAGAAAACCGTTCAAACGGGCACTACTAAAAATTGCGGGATTAGCAACGTTTTTAGCGACGTCGAAGTAAAACGTCGCTAATACTAAAGATTTTAGCGACTCCAAATATTAACGTCGCTATAAGTCGTTGTTTGGCGACATATAGCAACGTTTAGCAACTATAATTCAGTTTTTTAAAAGAATAATCGCTATAAGTTATCTTAGGTCGCTAAACGTCGCTGAGTTTTATAATTTAGCGACGTTTAGCGACCTATTTAGCGACGTTTATATTTTAAATATTTAGCGACGTGTTTAGCAACGTATACAACGTTGCAAAATATTTTTATTAGCGACGTCATAATTTGACATCGCTAAACGTCGCTAAAATTTCAATATAGGTTTCTGATTCCCCCTTCTGTCGAAATCTCCCAAATTTTCGAAACCCGACCCCTCCTCTCCCCTATCTCCGGCGACCGGCGTCCTCCATAGCGGCCTACTCCGGCGTCCCCCTCCTCCTCCTCCTCTAGGTAAACCCTAACTCTCGCTCTCTCAGGACACGGCATGACACAGACACAGACACGACACACACACGTGACACTAACCCTAACCCAAAACTGACACAGATACGACACACATGTGACAGACACGTGCTTTCTGTTCTTGCTGACTGCTAGTGCAAGCCTTGGGTTGATGCACTGTGCTGAAACTGCACTAGGACTACTCATTGTTGTGCCCTGCTTGCATCTCAGTGCATTAATGCACTACAAACTGCACTTGTTGCTGCTGTTGATCTTCTTTGATGTTGATTGCTCTCACTTGCCACCTCCTTGCTGAGTATACTTCTCAGTGGCCGATGCTTCTTGCTGCACGGCTATTGATTGCTCTCACTTATATGACTTCCTAGGTCAGTAGCCAGCTAATTAGTGCTTTTTACTGTTCTTATATCAATATATAAAGTAATACAAAGAATTATAGTCTATGCCCCAAGGCCCCTGTTATTATCAAACTCATCCTTCGTTGAATTCAATAAGATCTTTCCAACCGGGCCATATAAATGGTCTGGGGTAAGATTCCACTCAAGGCAGCTGACGCTCCATGTCCGCAATGTAAAATGCAGATAAAGGAAGCTAACACTCCTCGGTGTATCATAATCCAATTGATGTTACTTTAGCAATTATTTTAGATAACATTAATTTGTGTATCATTATCAATTTGTAATGTTACTTTGAAATCATATAACACATAATAATATAAAAATAATATGCTAAATTTAAACAATTTGAATTTGTATGACATCAAAATTGAATTTGGGAACGCCTATGGTAATCTTTTTCTAATTCTAATACTCCCTTAAATAAGGCACACATGGGGATTAGTTAAGGAAACTCAGAAAGAGAGATTGTGTTTAAAGGGACAAATTATGAACCTTTACCAAATTATAACAACTTTTAAATATTATATCTATCAGAAGAAAGAGATGAAAATCAAAGCCATAAAGGAATTAGTTATTTCTTCATTCTTTCTTCTTGTTCTTTGATTATTGGTTCCTTTAATGAGAACTTTGTATCTATTTTCAACTAAAGAAAGAAGGATAATTGGATTGTCCAGAGACTTCTAAGTCATTAAAGTGATATTTTTATTGATCATGAATTATCTGTATTGATTATGTTATTAGAATAATATATTTGTTAGTTAATTATACAATATTAATTTATTTTTTTGTTCTATTATGTTTATCGTAATCGTCGAGCCCAGCCTTGGTGGTCATTTGTTGTGGCAAGGGGCATCGAGATGTGTTGTTGATCGATATAATTGATAATGTAGAATTAGAGGTCTTAATCAGTCATGATTTTGTAGTCGCGTGGGATTTTAAACATGTGACATAAATATCTTATAAGGCTAAACTGGTCAGTAAATCATACATCTATACTTTGTACGGTCCATGTTCTCTGTCTATGCGGCCTTTAGGGTATTAATATATCATGGACGTTAGGTGCCATTGATCTTGCAAAGTGACAACTGGCTGGACTTGTCAACCAGCCTACAAAATAGGCTCTAATTGTTGATGCTTGGTTATGGGTAAGGGGATTGTTCTAATATTCATTTAATGATTCCATTAATCTCCTATAGCTTGCGCTAATGACTAAGGATAAGTGTATGTACCATTATCAGAATTTGAAATTAAAAAGAAGCACTTTTGCTTATTTATATAAAAAGCCACAATATAAGTTGTTTTGTAATATCTGACTTTGTTTATTGTTTTGATAAGCTAGTTACTTTTTAGGTATCTTTTGAAAGCGCGAGAAGTCTTCTATCAAAATATTTTCTTGACTAGTTCTAGAAAATCATCAACAATGCAAATTCGGCCTAATTAAGCATGACCACAACCCCTTCTATTGAAATACAAGCATATATTAAGCCAATAGCTATTATCTTGTAACATTCCGAGAATATATAGTTTAGTTCTGCCTGACCAGCTTTAACTTATCTAGCTGAAATATTGGATCTAATAGTTCCTTTAGTGATGAAAAGGTATAGAGATATAATATTCATGGTATTAATAAACTTAAATTGTTAAAGCACCAAAATTGCAAGTCTCTTCTCCAACAACACTTAAGATTTCATAATTATGATAAGTTCATGGAAAATGTGCTAAATGGTGTTGAAACAAAAGGTTATAAGTTCATGGACAGTTAAGTATCAAACAATGAAAAACTTTATAACATATAATAGTAATAACTGATTCTTTATCAAACAAAAGGTTATAAGTTCAATGCGTCCGGAAAGCCTTCGGGGAAAATGAAGAAGAGATATTTGAATGACGACGAGCTAAGGGCTGCTCAGTTGTATATATTACTCAATTGCGACGAGGATGAAGTGGAGAAGCTAGAGGGGTAAGTAATTAATACGTCCACGTTTACATCATCTCAATGTAATAGTATAAGCTACTATTATGCTACTAATCAGCGGTTGCTTCGTTGTTTTTCAGCACATATAATGATGAGTTGAGGTCGGTTAGACCCTACATAATAGACGAGGAAGTAGAACAAGAAATGAGATCCATTTTCCTTCTTGGTTGAGCGCATATGTAAGGATCTTGGTAATTACTTTTTCTTTCTGCACTTGCACAATAAATAACTTACTATCGCTACTTTGGTATTTAGGACGATTGTCTAATAACACCCGAGACTGAATCTATTAGAATTCTAGTCAAGGGACCAATTACTGCCGTTAAAATATGGCCAAGTTTCTATGTGAATGGGTTCAGGTTCAAGTCAACAAATGCTCCTATCAGAGACAGCTTTCTGCATCTTGATTCCACGAAAAACAGTTGTTTGTGTATCAAATCTTCGAACTACAAAGACGTCAATCCAGACAATGATTTCTTTGGCATCTTACGAGAGATTGTGGAGTTAACATATAATTATGGCACATAACCAGCTAAGATCGTGCTATTCAAGTGTGAATGGTTCGATCCGATTCAAGATCAATATTGAAAAATTGACAAGCATGGCCTTGTGGATATAAACTACAAGCGTAGATATCAAGGCTACGAACTATTTGTCCTATCAAGTGATGCTCAACTCGTGTACTTCACAACTTATCCTAGAAGGGGGACAGCGAGGTCGGGTTGGTGGGTAGTATGCAAGACTAAAGCTAGAAATACCTTTGACATTGACCAAATAGCTTATCGGGAGGACGAGCTACCTCTTGTAACAAATATTGTAGATATGGACTCAACGAAAGTTACTCATTATACGAGTAATAATGTAGAAGATGTAGAATTATCCGAAGAGGAAGAGGAAGACGAAGACGAAGACGAAGTAGATAAAAGTGAAGACGAGGAGGAAGAGAAAGAGGAGGACGAGGAAGGCGAACAAGATAAATTTTTTGAAGATGATTGAAAATAAAATATTTTGCCTGTAGAATGTACTATTTTGACGAAGATATGTATTATATTTTGACTGTAGAATGTACTATCCATTTAGACATGTGACACCACTAGTTATTTACTATACAATTCTGTGAATGCTGTGAGATATGCATAACATTTTGACTGTAGAATGTACTATATATTTGTGTATTTCTTTATTCATCATATGTTGTTATCAGGTATGACAGGACGACGCGGAGGGTTCGACAGGTTCCGAGGTAGACAGATTGCTCCTCCGGTACTGCCTACTGTTGGTTCTGGATCCTCGTAGCCTAGTACTCCAGTATATCGATCAGTCACATCTCCGACTGCGATGACGTTACGTGACATCACTCCTGGGACGAGTAGTTCCAGGCCTGATAGTACTCCCTCGTCCAGTGTTCCTCCTGCTGACGGAACCATGGAGACAGATGAGCATATGGAGGAGGTCGTGTCGACGTTGTCCCAGCATCAGCTAGATCCTCCATGCGCACCTCCGGAGGAGACGAGGACAGGGATTTGGGCCGACGGTACAAAGTAAGTCAATTAGATGGTTTAGCATCATATATATCGTGTATTTCTTTATTCATCATATTTTGACTTTTTCGATCAAAATAATTATCTCTGTAGAGATATCGTCCCTCGTGGGTACAGAAACGCCTGGGCCTCTTTCTGAGGATCAATATGGTGGCCCTTGGATCAACTACTCTGAAACTCCGGAGGAGAGGAAGGCGTTCTGGTTTGTGCACTTCAAGGTAAAAGTATATTATATAAATTCTCTAATTTATGTATATTATATAACTTACTAAATTATTTATTGTAGCAAACGTATTTCTATCCTCCGCACCGAGCCGAGTTGATCGAGCGAATATTTTCTGCCGTTGTCGCCATGCTTATTCGTGATGCTCTGGATGACCAGAAGGCTCGTGATCGCGTTGGAAAACCGATCCAAGGTTGGATCACGCCTGAGCAGTGGACTGCGATGAGGGCTAGATACGACGATCCGAGGTACAAGAAAAGGTCTGAGAAGGCCAAGGCGGCTAGGCGGAATGCAGCAAAGTGGTGTAGTGGCTCGATTCCGATGACGGAATATTTCCGTCATTTGGTATGTTTTTTATTTCAGATATATTATTTTAATATAAGTACGATAAAATGGTAGTAGGAAAAAATATTTAATTTTAGTACTAAATAATATATTTTTAACAGGTACAGAGGGGTGAGGATGCAAACATGGTGATCGTCTTCCTGGCCACCCATCGAAAGGGCAAACATGATGAGAGGGCCTCGTAGACCTATGTAAGTATTACTTTACTTTGTGTTAATTTTAATATAACTTAGACAATTATCGAGTATCCAAACTTTTCTAGGCCGAGTATCTTAGGCTGCGTGAGCAGGCGACTGCTAGTGCACCTACAGCGGGAGAGGCTGGTACTTTCTCGCAGCCCTCTCCAGCTCCGTCGGCGGACGTGCTGTGGGTAACCACCGCTGGTGGTCTCCAGAGGGGTACGTACAACGGTACGGGATCCTATGGCCCCTTGTTGTGACGCAGTCATCTAGGGCCTCCCTGACAAATGCGCATTCTCCACAGCCCTCGCAGTCGTCGGCCCGAGTCCAGGAGGCCGTTGACCATCAGATTGCGTCTCTCCGTGACGAGTTGCTGCGAAGGGCTCATCGCACGATTTGATATGCTCGAGCGCAGCATCATGGAGCTCCGGGATATGACAGCTGATCTTAGAGCGTTGACAGAGAGCAGCGTGACGGAGTTGCATGCATTACAGCTGTCCATGGGCGAGAGGCTGACGATGATGCAGGATTTAATGGTTCATAGCAGTACGAGGCTGTTATCTACTATGGATTCATATAACCAGCGACTAGCAGAGTTGGAGCGGATACGTCCTCCTGGTGCGCCTACATCGACACAAACTCCACGGACGTCACTGCCTTCTCCATCGATATCGGCGACGATTTCACGGGAGCAGTATGATCTGTTCTTATCCTTCATGCGCGCCGGTGGTCATCCTCCTACAGATCCACAGTAGTCCTATTTAGGACCGTTTATTTATTGTTTGTGTTTCAGACCTATGATATTTGGTCATTTATGAATACTTTTTATTTTTAGGCATTCATACATTATATCTTGTATTCTTTAGGATGAGGCATTCAGACATTATTCCTGATTTGGTTTGTAATTTCAATATTTTGTTTTCTTCAAAATTTATTATATTATTCATATTAAATATATGTTAATTTACCGTGTTGAGTGTTCAACCGAAGGGGATCGGCGAACCCAGCAAATTCAACGGAGGGTTGCTCCGGGTCTATTTGTACAAATTGTGAATTAATAAACTATAGGAAGAATAGTTTAGAAACAATTCAGTATTCATTTTTTTATTTTTTTCACTGTATCTTTAGCGACGTTTTTAGCGACGTTTTGCGACGTTTAGCGACGTCTACTGACGTCGCTAATTACGTCGCTATATACGTCGCTAAAAATATCGCTACACACGTCGCTAAACAAGTCGTTGTCCGTCGCAAATTGCTGACATGGCAGTATTGCTAGGTCATAATAACGTCGCTAATTTAGTCGCAAAACGTCGCTAAATGAGTCGCACATACGTCGTTATAAAAGTCGCTATTTATGTCACTATTAGCGTCGCTAATTACGTCGCTAATTTAGCGACAAAAATACACGTCGCTAATTTAGCAATGTTGCGTCGCTAAACGTCGATAATATAGCGACGCATTTACGTCGCTAGAAAACGTCAGCATAGCGACGTTTGGCGACGTTTTTTCTGTCAGTGAATAGTTTAAAAGCGACTTCAATAAAACGTCGCTAAATTATTTAGCGACATTTTTTGGTCATTTAGCAACGTTTCTTTACGTCGCTAATTTGACTTATTCTGGTAGTGGGTTAACCGTGTAACGACCAGCTCCGCTCAACCCGGAGGGCCGATTCAAACGACACAAGTGTAGCGAACGTATTTGCCTTGCTGAGCGAGAAGACTTGTTCGATGCAAAGGCATTCAGACTTGGATCTTTAAATGGAGTTTAGACTTAGACTTTCAGAGGCACGCTCGGAGTCTCGCTCGACCGATGCGATTCATCGCTAAGGTGGGTGGCCCCGGTGAACCTGTCCCTACTTAGCTGTACACTAAGAAAATGAATGATACATGCTAGTTTTCAAGCGATAACCTTTGCATACTAATAAAAGAGATGAACGCATATAGCTAAGGGGATAACCCCGTCTTATCATTGTATAGAACATAGAGATCTTACTTGCTATTTGCTAGTTGGGCTTATTGAGTTAAAATGTAGTAGTTTCTTATATATGCCACAAAGATAGTTGAGTTCATACTGAGGCATCGCACTGCACGGAACATGACACGAGATAGAGTATAATCATGTTGCATACATAGACGAGAAAGACTATCAAGTATTCGTTCCGATTCAGGAGAAGGAAAGAAAAGAAAGTACTCAGAATATCCAGATTACCGAGACAGTCTCTAATCAGTGAGCTGCATAAAGAAGAAAGATAGAGATGAGTCCTCGACACGATTGCACCGAGTTGTTTCTCGGCTAGGATTGGAAGTGGGTAGTAGTTGCATGGTCACGGACAACTGGTTGCATACCACGTAGAGATGAGTCCTCGACACGATTGCTGAGGCATCCGAATCATGTCGGCCCGGGAGAACAATGCCATTGTAGTCCTGGTAATACGCTAGCTAAAGACTAGCGGGAGAGAACGGAACATCCAGCAAGGCTTGCTACCGACCTTGATGGTCGCTGACTCGTCGGATGGTTCGGGACGCCCAGCAAGGATAGCAACCGAGCTGGAAATACAGTCGTTCCATCCCAGATCATGTCCAATATGGCTAACAGAGCCAGTGACCTTCATATAGATAAGTCGTGCTTGCATTACGGCTATCCGCATTCAGAAGAGGAGTAACATGAAGGAGTATAATTGCACGGCACTTGCATATTTAGAATGGATGCACGATAACAAACATCGTTTGAGTTGAATGGGTCTGAGGCAGAGACACAAACATAACACTTGAATTTCATAGATGTTCTTTGTTATTCAGTAGATTATTATTCATATTGCTGCGTATGACAGGGAAGGCCGAATGGTAAGAAACGGTAAGACGAACTCAGTTGTTCATTATTATAACACTCTTGAGCAGACACGGATATTACTTTCATTATATTGCTATGTAACTGATCCTAACGAAAAAGACTAGAAAGACAACATAATCAGTCGATGCACATAACTAATGAATGTGATTGTTTTGTGGCGTGGGCGAGAGGCCTCCCCACCAGTGCATTCAATGTACTGATATCCAACCAGATTGCATGAAGGGTAAGGGGGAACTAGTACGGATTCGGAGATCGCTTAACGCAATGAGGCACTTGACAGCACTTGGCGTCTTGGAGCGTGGTGCGCGGACCTGGAGCTCACATATATAAAACATAATATATGGGAACATCATCATCCTGATTGTTTGAATCAGTTGTAAGCCTTAAGGGCATATTCATTGTAGAGAGAGCATGAGCGACTTGTAATCTCGGCCTAGCGTCATTTGTAATCTTTACTTCATATCAATAAAGAGCTTATTTTAGATTCAATACTTGTGTTTATTCTATGTTTCCGCTATGACAACTCTGCGAACTAGTTATCAACGGTCGTTTCGGTATTTGCCTCACGGGTGCAACTTCAGGCTCGCGCGGCATCGCCTCCCGATGGAAACGATCGTCCTGCGGGAGTGCTGGCGCGGTGATTCGCGCTCAGTGGGGACGGCCAATTCCTGTAGGAGATCGGGGCATGGTAAACCGAAGCACAGATCTTCTGGAGTTGGCGCACTCAGATATTTGTGACTTCAAATAGTTTTCCACAAAAGCCAGGATGAAGTATTTTATAATATTTATCGACGACTACTCGAAGTATGCGTTCGTGTATCTGCTCAAGTCAAAAGACGAAACGTTCGAGAAGTTTAAGGAGTTCAGGGTCGAGGCTGAACGTCAAACATGACAACAACTCAAGAGACTCAGAAGTGATCGAGGTAGAAAATATAGGTCTATTGAATTCGTATCATTCTGCAAAGAACATGGAATTATCAATGAGACAACTGCTCCATATTCTCCTCAATCGAATGGAGTAGCCGAAAGGAAGAACATGACGTTGACAGAGATAATGAACTCAATGTTGTTAACTGCGGGTCTTCCAAACTGCTTCTGGAGAGAAGCTGCGCTGACGGCTATATTCATTCTGAACAGAGTGTCGTATACAACTTTCGATGTTACTCCTCATGAACTCTGTCTCAAAGGCTGACCCAACTTGAATATCATTCGAGTGTGGGGATGTCTGGCGTACGTGAAGCTTCCGGACTTAAAGATTCAGAAGCTGGGTACGAGGACTACCAAAACCATCTTCCTGGGATATGCTGAAAAGAGTGATGCTCGGAGGCTTCTTGATATTGAAGCAAATCATATCATCAAATCTCGCAATGCAGAATACTTTGAAGATAAGTTTGCAAGGCACAAGAACATTATTATCGCAGATATTCCAGAGAATAGTGTGAGTACACAAGAAGGCAACACTTTCAATAAAGATGTAGTCCAAGAAGAAATTGTCATTACAACGACAAATTTGAACCAGAACTCGCAGAGCCGGTATCTAAGCGAGTAAGGAGACACAAGGACTTCGGAGGTAATTTCACCACCTATCATGTGGAAGCAGATCCGCTTACCTATGATGAGTCGACGAAGACAGAGATGTTGTCTTCTGGAAGTAGGCTATCAATGATAAATATGAATCAATAACCTCCAACAACACTTGGGTGTTGGTCGAACCTGAAGGAGCAAAACCGATCGGATGCAAGTGGATCTTCAAGAAAAAAATGAAGGCCGATGGAACTGTTGACAAGTTTAAGGCGAGACTGGTAGCCAAGGGATTTTCTCAGAAGTAGGAGATCTACTACTTTGACACATATGTTCTAGTAGCACAGATGACGATCATCAGGATGTTGATTGCTCTAAGTGCAATTCATAAGCTAGTCATTCATCAGATGGATGTTAAGACAACATTCTAAATGGAGAATTGATCGAAGAGATTTATATGCAAAAGTCAGAAAGATTTGTCATCAAAGGGCTTGAAGACAAAGTCTGCAATTTGGTGAAATTATTATATGATTTGAAGCAAGCTCCAAAAATATGGTAAGAAAAGTTTGATAAAGTCATAAGATCAAATGGCTACAGGGTCAGTAAAACGGATAAGTGCGTTTACACTAAGTTCGCTGACGGGAAAGGAGTCATCGTTTGTCTATATATGGACGATATGCTAATCCAGGGTACGGATCTAGCACGTGTCACTAAGACAAAGAATTTTCTCTCATCTAAGTTCAGTATGAAGGACTTAAGGGAAGCTGGTGTTATCTTGGAGATAAAGATCATCCGGGCAGACACTGGAGTAGCAATATCACAGTCTTATTATATCGAGAAGATGCTCACACGCTATGGATATCAGGATCTTTCAGGGATCGATAATCCGTACATGTGTTGTAGTGCCCCGCTCTGCGTAGGCACTATGTACAAGTGAGATCGCCTTGCTTGCTCGAACGGAAGTCTTCTCGGAGAGTTCCCGACCGATTAATCAATGTGAGTGGGCAGAACTGCATTCTCTGATTCTTGCACGACTTAATAATGAATATGAGTTTTTGAATGCTTGTTTGCTTAAGAAGAATGTTTTCATAAGAGAATGATAGAATCGACTCAGTATGCTAATAAGAGAACTCACATAGCTTGTCATCGAAACGAATCTGCTGCCTAACTAAGAGAATATGAATGCTTGTCAGAATAAGATAGAACCATTGCTATGCTAAAGAGAATAAGAAATGTTGTATGCTTAGAAACACCGACACAGCTATCGAACGAACCTTTGCTATGCTAAGAAAGATAAGTAAATGAATCATTCGAATATGTCCCTTTGAACATGCTAAGAAAGATAGTTTTGCATACTAAGATATGAATCAATCGTGCTTGCCTTTATATGTTTCGTTTGTCTGTCTGCTATATCGAACTGCTAAGTGAATGTGTGAGTGCAGTGACTAATAGTACGTCCTGAGGATACGGCTCGAAAGGGTCTAGTGGGGTGTGCTATTAGATAAGTGAAATGTGTGCTTCGTCTGAGTAAGATATGCTCCGTGTGATAAGATATGTTTCGCTAAGACCGCATATGTTTTGCTTGATCATTGTTTTGCTTGCACTATGTGTTTATGTCATTGCATTGGTCTCGGACAACTTGTGCACAAGGTCTTGTCTCTCGAACGATTCCTGGGGCACTTGGAATCGCTCGGTCCGGAAGAGATTTTTGGATCGCCCTGAGGTGTACGGCTCGCAAGGGTCTAGTGGGGCGATATGTCTATTAGTGAGATGGGCTTGTACGTCCCAACTGCTAATCATGGGGCGACCCATGGACCGTCATATAGATAGGGCGCATGCTAGGTTTACCTTCTTGCATACCTATCGATTGATGACACCAGAGATTGATACATAAGTTATGAATATGCAAATTGTGACTAACTTGTGTGTCTGCTGCAGGGATAACCGTTAGGCTATGGGGTAAGAAATATAAGTTATGCATAAGCCTGCTCATTCATTTTGTCTGCATCGTAGAGATTATCTGATAGAGCTTCATGCATTGCATCGGTCAGACAATGACTATTAGTGCAGAGCTGAACCTCGGTCACAGCTGCTAATAGGATCAGAATGTGAGTCATTGGTTAGCTGGACTACCGCTACCGATCCTGAGTTTCTCGGGGACCGAAATCATATAGATGTGTCTGCTTGTGTGCTAATGAATAAATGATAGCCCACTTGATAAGTTTGCTTTAATTCGATATAATCAGTCTGCTAGATAAGCTTTGCCCCTAAGAGTTAGATTTGTGTTGCACAATACATGCTGCGCACTGCACGATAGAGCACTGTCCCGATTTGTATGCTTATAAGTTTGAATATGCAAACTGTTTCAAAGTTATGTTTTCAAAAGATGTAATCTGACTATAGTTCTGAACTGCATGAAATAAACTTAGGTAAAACTAGCAAATCACTAGTAATGTAATGTTTTGCCACATGATTACTTAGTATGGGTTTCAGGGGGTCTAGCTTCTGTTCAGTTGTTTCATCTCACCAGTACTTGCATAAAGTGCTGACCCACCAACAGTCTGCTTGTTCTCAGGTGCTCGTTCGTCCGAAGAAGCGATAGTCGTGCCTCATCCCAAGGAACCGGAAATCTGGAGTCGATGCCTGGAGCCGCATCGAGTGGTGTTTGCCTTGAGTTGCTTTTGGTATAAAGGGACATAATGTATGGAATAATGTTATTGTAATCGAGAGAAGAGTGCTTGAGCGATCTGTAACCTCAGCCATGCGCCGCTTGTAACATTTTTTCGATTATCAATAAAAGAGCTTATTTTTCATGTGCCATTGTGTTCTTCACTTTTCTGCAATGTTATGTGCCGCTGCTTCAGTATCGAATAGCTTACTTGCCCTTGTATCAAAGCTTTGGCCTTGTGCAAGCGCGTCTTAGGCTTGCACGGCATCACGTCCCGATGAGAACGATTGTCCTGCGGGAGAGCTGTAACGTGGTGATTCACGTTCAGCGGGGACTATCGAGCTCGCAGAAGATTGGGGTGTGACATAATGGTATCAGAGCTTACTCGATTCTTTGCCTATTCCGTTGCCTCCGACTCTGAGTTGTGTTGTGCTGCAATGAACGTTCCATACAATAAGTCCGTAAATATTTTCAAAGATGTGCACAAAAAGTTTTCTGGATTTGTTTTCATTGCTTGAGATATGATTTGTGATTTCTGGATTTGCTGAGTTTTGATTAAGGAAGGTGAGGGATGAGGACTATCGCTGCTCTGTGTTTTCGTATGAGTTTCTCCTTGAGTTTCGAGGACGAAACTCTTTGTTGGTGGGTAAGTATGTAGTGCCCCGCTCTGCGTAGGCACTATGTACAAGTGAGATCGCCTTGCTTGCTCGAACGGAAGTCTTCTCGGAGAGTTCCCGACCGATTAATCAATGTGAGTGGGCAGAACTGCATTCTCTGATTCTTGCACGACTTAATAATGAATCTGAGTTTTTGAATGCTTGTTTGCTTAAGAAGAATGTTTTCGTAAGAGAATGATAGAATCGACTCAGTATGCTAATAAGAGAACTCACATAGCTTGTCATCGAAACGAATCTGCTGCCTAACTAAGAGAATATGAATGCTTGTCAGAATAAGATAGAACCATTGCTATGCTAAAGAGAATAAGAAATGTTGTATGCTTAGAAACACCGACACAGCTATCGAACGAACCTTTGCTATGCTAAGAAAGATAAGTAAATGAATCATTCGAATATGTCCCTTTGAACATGCTAAGAAAGAGATAGTTTTGCATACTAAGATATGAATCAATCGTGCTTGCCTTTATATGTTTCGTTTGTCTGTCTGCTATATCGAACTGCTAAGCGAATGTGTGAGTGCAGTGACTAATAGTACGCCCTGAGGATACGGCTCGAAAGGGTCTAGTGGGGTGTGCTATTAGATAAGTGAAATGTGTGCTTCGTCTGAGTAAGATATGCTCCGTGTGATAAGATATGTTTCGCTAAGACCGCATATGTTTTGCTTGATCATTGTTTTGCTTGCACTATGTGTTTATGTCATTGCATTGGTCTCGGACAACTTGTGCACAAGGTCTTGTCTCTCGAAGGATTCCTGGGACACTGGGAATCGCTCGGTCCGGAAGAGATTTTTGGATCGCCCTGAGGTGTACGGCTCGCAAGGGTCTAGTGGGGCGATATGTCTATTAGTGAGATGGGCTTGTACGTCCCAACTGCTAATCATGGGGCGACCCATGGACCGTCATATAGATAGGGCGCATGCTAGGTTTACCTTCTTGCATACCTATCGATTGATGACACCAGAGATTGATACATAAGTTATGAATATGCAAATTGTGACTAACTTGTGTGTCTGCTGCAGGGATAACCGTTAGGCTATGGGGTAAGAAATATAAGTTATGCATAAGCCTGCTCATTCATTTTGTCTGCATCGTAGAGATTATCTGATAGAGCTTCATGCATTGCATCGGTCAGACAATGACTATTAGTGCAGAGCTGAACCTCGGTCACAGCTGCTAATAGGATCAGAATGTGAGTCATTGGTTAGCTGGACTACCGCTACCGATCCTGAGTTTCTCGGGGACCGAAATCATATAGATGTGTCTGCTTGTGTGCTAATGAATAAATGATAGCCCACTTGATAAGTTTGCTTTAATTCGATATAATCAGTCTGCTAGATAAGCTTTGCCCCTAAGAGTTAGATTTGTGTTGCACAATACATGCTGCGCACTGCACGATAGAGCACTGTCCCGATTTGTATGCTTATAAGTTTGAATATGCAAACTGTTTCAAAGTTATGTTTTCAAAAGATGTAATCTGACTATAGTTCTGAACTGCATGAAATAAACTTAGGTAAAACTAGCAAATCACTAGTAATGTAATGTTTTGCCACATGATTACTTAGTGTGGGTTTCAGGGGGTGTAGCTTTTGTTCAGTTGTTTCATCTCACCAGTACTTGCATAAAGTGCTGACCCACCAACAGTCTGCTTGTTCTCAGGTGCTCGTTCGTCCGAAGAAGCGATAGCCGTGCCTCATCCCAAGGAACCGGAAATCTGGAGTCGATGCCTGGAGCCGCATCGAGTAGTGTTTGCCTTGAGTTACTTTTGGTATAGAGGGACATAATGTATGGAACAATGTTATTGTAATCGAGAGAAGAGTGCTTGAGCGATCTGTAACCTCGGCCATGCGCCGCTTGTAACATTTTTTCGATTATCAATAAAAGAGCTTATTTTTCATGTGCCATTGTGTTCTTCACTTTTCTGCAATGTTATGTGCCGCTGCTTCAGTATCGAATAGCTTACTTGCCCTTGTATCAAAGCTTTGGCCTTGTGCAAGCGCGTCTTAGGCTTGCACGGCATCACGTCCCGATGAGAACGATTGTCCTGCGGGAGAGCTGTAACGTGGTGATTCACGTTCAGCGGGGACTATCGAGCTCGCGGGAGATTGGGGCGTGACATGTGTGATAAGAAGCTGAAGCTAAATCCAAAGGAAAGTATCAGCAACTGGAGTACTCAAGCCTCATCGGAAGTTTTATGTATGCAACAACTGTCACTAGGCCTGGCATAGCTTTTATCGTGGGGATGCTGAGTCGGTTCATGAGCAATCCAGGAGTAGAGCACTGAAAAGCTGTAAAGAGAGTGATGAGAGATCTCAAGAGGACTCAGAAGTATGCACTGCACTATAGCGGTTATCCGACAGTGGTGGAAGGCATCAGTGATGCAAGCTGGTGTTCAGAAGGATACGTCTTCTCCATAGGTGGAGCTGTTATATCGTGGAAGTCAAAAAAATAGACAATGCTCTCTCATTCCTCGATAGAATCTGATTTCTATGCACTGGCAGCTGCAGCAGATGAAGTAGAGTGGCTTCGGGAGCTCATGCATGATCTTCCAGTGGTGGGTGCGTAGATTCCGGCGGTACCGATTTACTGCGACAACCAAGTGACTGTAGCGGTAGCATCAAATGATCTCTTCAATAGGAAGAATAGGGCTGTGCGACTAAGTCACAGGGTAGTAAATGATCTTATAAAGAAGACTGGAATCATTGTCGTGATTGATGTTCAGAGCCAGGAAAATCTGACCGATCCATTCACCAAAGGTCTTAAGCGCCAGCTGGTCGAGGATACAGCAATGAAGATGGGCTTGAAGACATTTTGATATTGTATCTTTGTAATCCTACCATTTAGTTTATTCTATTATTCCAAAGAGAAATCTACTAGGCATCTAGCTACTGGTTCAAGGGAGGATCATTGACTAGAAGAATATCAGGAACAGTGGGTAGTCCTTTGAGACATTGAGGGGTTATGGACCCAGAACCACTGTTGTCTACTAATTTTTCTTTTGTGTAGAACAAGTCCTATGGGAGGATAGCTTAGATGCCTTAATGAGTTCTCAGGCATTTTGAATGTCTTGTGTGCTTAACAGGAAGCACAGTAGTACAACACTACAAAGGAGTGTAAGGTCTCCATGCTACAGTGTGTGACACCACCAAGAGGTTCCTCGGTAAGGGTAATACCTCGACTTCGCGAGCCATGTCACAGCGGCGTAGCACCGCACATAGGCATGTAGCATAATACTGTAGAATGAAGAGTATAGGCAGCACTACAAAGAGGCTGGTGTCCTCATGTTACAGTAGTGTGACACCATAGAGGTAAAAGATGTAAATCCTTAACTACGTGAGCCATGTTACAGCGGCGTAACACCGCAAGGAAGCGCAAGGCTTCATGCTGGGTAGTTTGGTACTACAAAGAGGCTAGGACCTCATGCTACAGTGGCATGATACCACGATGAGGTATAGCCTCAGCTCAGGGCCATGTCATAGCGGAGTAGCACCGCAAAGAAGCTCGAGGCTTCATGCCAATGACTCTTTACAAGAACTCACCTAGAGTGTATGGAAAGTGATATAGGCCGTCTCTTGAGGAAAAACTTGTAAATGCCCAAAATATATACACCTAACCCAGGCGTGCACAGGGCCTTTAATGTACAACCGGAAGCACAGGTGATGTCATTATCAGAGTGGAAAGAATTACAGCTATGGTGCAGAATTCAAGGCTTAGCCCATTCTTGTATCATACTGTTATTCCATCCATGCGGGAAGATTCAAGTCAAAGCGATATCTATCCTAATACATAATGGGAAGTCACTGTGGGGAATGCTCAACCTATATATTGAGATATATGGGAAATTGTTGGTGTTGTTTCCTATGGACTAGTAAACATAGTCCCACATTGGCTAACCACAAAGTGAGTATCTTAATATAATACTTTGTATAAGTTAAAATGTGCACATAGGGTGTGGGGTACATGGGTGCCATGTGGGGGTATTTTCCTAGAAGAAAAAAGGATTAACTCCTCAATGAAAGCATTTATGCTTTTTTTCATGCTCTTAGAATTATTTTCATAGGAGCTAAGTCCTAAAAGGGCTTAGCGACTTGGACTCGGACTCGGACTCGGGCTCAAGGGGCAAAGTGGCGCTTTGTTGGCGCACTTTGCACTTAGCACGTCAGCATCGGCGCAGACGCTTGTGCGCATTTTATGCACTCTCATATGCTCGGGTATGAGCTAGTTGCATGCGCGGTCGCATGGGCCGATAGCATGCGCGGTCGCATGGGTGCATGGGTGGGTCACATATGCTGCCGCATGCACTGTCGCATGCGCTGCCACATGGGCTGCCGCATGGGTTGTTGCATGCACTGCTACTGCGGTTATATTTGAACGATTATGGAAAGATATGGTCTGTTATTCAGATCTGTTTTTTTTATATTTAAAATTAATTCGTGTCTATCTTTTAGGGGTTCGTAATTAATTTGTTTCTATCTTTCCGTAACTGATAGGCGGCAATGGTTTTCACCATATCTCTATAAATACTCTCTTCGTTCCTCTTTGAGGACTCACTTAGAAAATTAGAAAACTGAGAGAGTTGCTACTGCTGCCACCATTGGAATCCAGGGAGTTCGTGCGAGTTCAGACAGAGGTGACAACGAGCGTTACAGAAGTTCTTCATGAACTTGCTGGTTCCTGGAAGCAGATCATGTGGGGGTAAATCTTGCTTTGAGCAACGGTGATCTTTATCACCCCAGCAAGCTAAGTCTCTTCTTCTTCCTCCTCTCTTCTGTGAGTTGTAACTCTGTTCTGTCCGTCTGCAACTGCGATTGCAAGGAAGAACGAGAGGTTCATTTTCTTATTATTGTTGTAACAACAGGTTGTAACATGATCCATATAAATAGTTCTTCGTGGAGATCGAGAATAGTCAGAGTGAAAACTTTTGTGTGAACCTCTGATCTCAACCAGGTTGTTTTTCATCGTTGATTTAACCTCGGGAGCTACAGAAAAAGATTCCCCCAAAAAATAGTTTTTGGAAGTTCTTAAAACTTTCTAGAAAATAGTTGACCAGTTTGTTCCTTTGAGGATCCGAAGGAAGAAGGCTCTATCTTATAGTTTAACTTATCAATTTTCATTAAGGAATTAAACTAGAAAAAGGGTTAGGAAAGAAAAGAGTGTTGTCATGTGGCTGTTGGAGATGATCCGATAGCATAAAGTTATCTAAAGTTATCTCTACTACTGTCTACTCTTGCCTCTCCTCTCCTATTTTTTTATTATTCAGTCCACTATGGACTATATATTTATTAGTATATATGTACGTGTCTTGCACGTATTTTATGCTATTTGAAAAAACAAACAATAAATAATTTATTTTTTATTACTTGAGAATAGCAAAATCTATTAATTCTTTACTTCTTGAGAAGAGCAAACAACAATATCCTTTAATTTTTTTCAGACGTAATTGTCTAACTACCCATATTAAATTTAATGAACAATTTTAAGTAGTAAACATAGATAAGTTAGGAACAAAAATTTCCACGGTGAAGCCTCACTTTACTTATTATATAGCAGTATAAATGAACAATTTTAAGAAATAAACATAGATAAGGGTATTTTAGGAAGAAAAACTTTCACGGTGAAGTCTTACTTTCCTTATTATATAGTAGTATAGATTTTATAGAGTTCTAAGGGGTATAGTATCCCATGTATAACATACAGCATTCAGCATGGTTGAAGCCTTAAGCAAGGTTGGTCGGCATGATTGTGCTATGGCTATTGGCCTTCCTACTAAAAAACTTTAGGAGTTATTGTCATAATAGTCCATAATTGGGGTACAACAACCCTTAAAATCTCGCTTGGGCTAAGTGGGCCAAATATCTGCTCCAAACAAAATGTCTAAAGAGTTGAACGGTTTGAGGTGCAACTGCCTTTTGTGACGCAACTGCCATAGGGCGTGCAACTGCTTCTTCGGCACAGTCGCATCTGGAGCATGACTGTCTGTTCACCTCGATCGCGTCTTGGGTGTGACTGCCTCTTTGGGGCAGGGGTTGGCGCTAGCGCGAGCACGGTCGTGTCTGGTACGACATCAATTTTGGATAATATTTATCAGATAGCATCCAAGGAATTGGAATCTTTAAAGAAACAAATTAGTGAGGGAGGCTAAGGGGTTGATACATGGAATTGTAAAAACATGAAAAATTAAAGGCAAGCACCCTCAAAATGAAGGCAGGCCGCATAGAGCCCATGCACCCTTGAAATAAAGATAAGCCTCATAGTCTGCAAAAGTTTTTTTGCGGCTTCAACAGCCACGAAAATAGGGGCCATATAAGATCCCCTGACACAGCATTCAATGATTGTCAAAAAGTTCTGATGTGGTATTTATTGCCCTGACCGCTTCGTGGATCGTGAAAGAGGCGGCGATACACAAAAAGATAAAAAGTCATGTCAGCACATTAATGACTTTGTCAGGCGTGCAACGTCATATATTTGCTCTTATGCGGCCATGACTCTACGCGTCCTCGTCATCATGCGGCCAAAGTGTCCATCAAACCTAGGCCAGACGAGAGAACGTATGCGACCTCACCATCATGTGGCCAAAAGTGTTCATCACACCTAGGCCAGACGAGAATACGTATGCGGCCAAGACTCTATGCGACATTCAACTTGGAGGATCCTTCCGTTACAGCTGAAAAGATCCTCATACAATCAGTGTTGACCACGTGTCCAGTTGACCAAGTCACACACACAATGGGCTAAAATTGACCTCATTGTCCAACCGAGATTTCATCAACAACATATTCCAACAGGGACTGCGTGGCAGCCCGTCGGTGGTATGCATCCACATTTGCAATTGTATTCTGTTGAAAGAGCCCCATCGGCCCCCAAATAGAGGCATATGCGGCACATATAGCCCGTCAGAATAATGGCTATAAATAGTGGGGTTGTATACCCACTACATATGCAGAGAGACACACACAGACAGGCACAAGAGATAGAATAGAAAAAAGTATTCTCATTCCATCATTGAACCGTCAACGAAGTAAAGTAGTCACTGCAGTACTCGATCTCTATCGTCACAGTCCCCATAATCAAAATATTATACTTAAATTTTCTGTCTAGGATTTTTTTGTACTCTACTGTTTGTTAAATAATAAAGTTTGTTCAAACTTTACATCAATGGTAAACAAGGTGGCGACTCTGCTGGTGATATCCTTCTCCTCTGATGAGAAGGTAGTAATGCAGTCCGATGCGGCAAAACTGGGTTCGACCCAGAAGATGATGGTTGTACACTTCGACCAGCAGGCTTTCGAAGAAATGCTTTCTGAGGTCAGTGCGAGTCCTTCACTGTCACGTCCCGATTTCGAAGAACCAAAAGTAGCCACAGAAATGATATCGTAGAAGTCCAGATTGTACTTGTACAAGGCAAGAAGATAGACAAGGCATGGTATATCTCAGAAACAACGACATCGCAGCGGAATTAAGCGGACAAATTGAAGTCACAATGAATATAATAAAAAGCTTCTCTTTATTGATAATGATAATTGCGTACATGGCTTACAAAAGATTTGCGTAGCTCTAAAATATAACTGATACTTGGCCAATTAGTTACATTGATATTTGCCGTCTTGGCTTACAATCTCACTGATACAACTGGATTACAATGTTTCATACATTATGTCCTTTATTACAAAATATGCCTCAAATGGAAGAAGAGCTTATGCGTGCCCCAACAATGTTTCGATGTCTCGGAACTGTTTCAGTCACTCCTCAATGCTGAGTACCTGGGGATGCCCACAAATGTGGGTCAGTACATATCGCGTACTGGTGAGCAGAAAGTAGCCCACTCGACAAAACTAACACTAAGTAATCATGTGAGAAGTATTCACATTAATTTAGTGATCTTTTTATTAGGGACTAGATTCATTTCAATGATCAAAGTATTCAGCATACTGAAACATATTTTGGAGAAACAGTATACATTGAATTTATATATAATTTGTACATATCGCTTAATAGCGACTCTTACCAACAGCCCGCTATTCTTATCTTAGCAAAAGAACGATTAGCTACAGCATAATTAATATGAATCATTTTTATAGAGATGATGTTAAGCCTGCATAATTATTCTCGTTAGTATGCAACCTAACTACATGAGGGTCATTGGTGATATGCATTCGCACCACTAGGGACGTGCCATATAGGACTTCGAAGGACGTACGAAGCGTCATTAATGAGGTTGCGATCCCCAATGAATGTCTCGTTTATACCCGGTGCTACCAAAGCACTGTATTTTCTTCTAGGTCGAACAATCCCGGTGCCTCAGTACATCTCGTTCAAAAAAACTTACCAAACCTTGTGCACAAGTTGTCCATGATCATGCAACGTCTATGCAAATAAAATACTAAGTATAAATTGCATGGTAAAGAAATATAAGTAAAACCTCGCATTATTGATCCTTCTTGTTTTGCTTATTCTCATATCGGTTGGTGACCCGAAGGTCCCAACTTACAGACCTTTTCGTGACCCGGTAGTACCAAACCATAATTATACTCACATATGAAGCTTTTTCTTCATAGTTACTGTACACTGATGCACTTCTACCTATACAGATGTTCAATGTTCCATTCTCAGTGTTACTAGCATATGAAGTAGATTACATAATATTACTTCTATCTCATGGCAGGCTTACTTTATAACATTCTTGTGTTAATAGTACTAGCAGTTCATTATTCATGTGTTTCATTGATTACAACAGCATTGAACATAAGGCATCTTATCATTGTGTGGACTAGAGTAGAATATAGTTATGACATACAGCAAAGAAATACTATCATTCATTTTATTAGGGAATGAAGGAGTAGAGGAGAAGGGACAGATCCACTCACTTATACAAATATCGTTTCCATGCCATGATCACACATTCGCCTATGATCCCTTAAGAATGATCTGACACGATGTACAGCCTTCTAACTTGGCATAATGATACATTCGAACAATGCCACATAAGATATTCCATCCGGCCAAGTTTAACAATACTGAATCATCATACCAAGCATCTCGATTTTCTGTACTACTTGTATTTCATCGGTCTGATCCATCTATAATTCCAATGTGATTCCTTTCCGCAGAGCGAGATATTACATAATATACTACTCAGAAAAAGTTTCGTCCTCGAAACTTAAATAAATAACTCAATTCACCATATCACTTAAGTCACCCTACGAAAATGTCCTACGCTAGTTGTATATCAACATCCCATTTCAATCTCTTGTCAATATGCTCATTCATGAATCTCGTATTCTGATGGATTCAATTCTACCATCTCGTTTCTTCCCAAATAATTTTTTCATGTTCTATATTTCACCAATATTCTCCTGCAGCTCCATTTGAATTTCGTTCACCACTTCGCCTGGATTATATATACATTTCAGGCATCCCAAAAATATAGTGCACTCAACCAATGCTAATGGTTATAGAAATCAAACGGCTACATATGTACCTTCATTCCTCATTACTGATCACTTAATGATTTCGGTCAAGATTTTCCCTAACATCGATTTTCCATAAATCCAAGTTCTTGCAACACTCACTCGGTCAATCCCATCGATATCCTTCCAACACATTGCATCGAATTTCGGTCTAAGCACTTCTCAATATTTACCATCATCCTTTCGTTCTTAACATATACACAATAATTTTATCTCGTTCATAGTGTTCTTTCATATAACCGTTTGCCACAATCGCTATCTTCCAATCCTGTCAAAAATATAAAAATACTTAGGCCCTACCCAGGTTTAGCCATTAACCCAAGCACGATACTTTAATTATTTCGAACAAACCGACCATAACGATATTTTTTTTAATTTCGAATTGCAATATTCCTTCTTCTAATGCCAATTCCGTCATTCCCACCTCTTATGAATAATTTGACTTGTCATCACTTTGTTTCAATTAATCCAACTTTGATTGATTATATTAATAATATCTCCGACCTTCTCTTTATTATGACCCACATGTATTTATAATCGTTCCGACAGTTTCTCCAATATTTTAATTTCTTTCGTTCAAACTTCTAGCATCAAAATTCAAATAAATCCAGAGTTTCCTTTGGTCATGTTGCTGTATAAGCCACAAATTCATTATAGTTTAATGATCACAATATGTCACGTACAATAGTCGCATTAGCCTCATCACATATCAAGTTTCTCTTCCCAACGAATGAAATTTTTATCAGAATTCTCGAGCGATGGTTTCCTCTTTTATTCCAATTTATTCCTCATTCCAACTTGATTCCAAAAGAAGCTATTTCAAGAAATCCAATCGACCAAACCCATAATTGATTTTCCATTCCAATCAAGGCAATCAAATCCATCTTTTATAATCAACAAATTTTCGAATTTGCTCATCCAATAGTTTAACCCTTCCAACATGACCTACTATTCCAAAATACTTGCTCCCAAATCTCACAACCAACAATCCAATATAGGCTATACACAGGATGACTTGCAATATACACTATCCCAGTCTCACACGATATTATAATACCCATGTAACATTAATACGGTCATCATATGGGTCTCCGACAACCAACATGACTCTTTGGTCAAGTCTCTATGGTTAGCTATACCGACCGCTAAACCTAGTATCCATAGACAACTCATCTCATGCTACGAAGCTGTTAGGGACTGTTCTCATCTTTATTCTTAGGGCCAACTACCACCCATAAAGGTTCATTATAGACTTACCCAACCCGACTAGGTCAATCTAGAACTACATAATCAATTTCCATATCCATCAAGTAAATTTCCAACGAAATCAAAATTCGAAGTGCTCACAAGTGTTATTGCAACTTTCTGATCTAATAATCATTCTTCTAGTTGTATCAACATATCATTCTTGAATTCACATGCGTCTGATTTATCTATAAGACAAGACAACTAACCCAAAGTTCAAATTCCGATCAATTACTTTTACTAGTACATTGTTCATGATCCTTGCTCTTAATTATTTCTCCTTCATATTATGTATTTGTGTGTTCAGTATCACCCAAATAATTTATAGCCGACAATATCATCTAATCAACACGTTGAAGATATCTCTCTTCTGAGTCGTTTTATCGATCTTACCTTTGCTGATAGGGTCAACTTTTGTTCGCATAAACCATCAACTTAATTGCATTACCTAATCAATGTCTCATAGATTTTTATCTAGCAAATCCACATTCGATAATTATTCACGTATTCGATATATTGGTCAAACCACCAATCTAGGAATTATCCCACGTTAAGAATTTGATAAATTATATTCACCAATCAATTGTTACCCAAGCGACTAAGGTTTCTGCCAACCAACTGTTATTGATGCGACAAAACTTTCCATCGATAGTATTTATCCCAACGTGCTAGACCTCAAGCTTTATTTATATTCCATCCAACGAAGTCTCTTGAAGAACTTCTATCTATTGTCATACAATAAGGGTCATCGATTAGTTCATTTACAATCCGTCGAGTTCTTATGTCGACTAAATATTACCCACCAATCGATAAGTTCAAGTATTCCTACTTCACAACTACTACCCTTTTAAGTTAGGCCTGTAGTAAGTGCTACATATCTAAGGAAAAAAGGAAGCAATTTCCAACATACTTGGTCCAACTGAAATTTATTTTCCAGAACTTCCAATTTAGGCAACCGAGATTATACCATGCATGTGATTTTCATTCGATTCCAACCAATCTCATTCAACATACGGTCCAACTTTTTTATCGATAGTAACATTCGATCATTGATACAAAATTTAAAACTTTTATCTAATCGATTCCAGTCATCGTCTAACCGTATAATCCAACTCGTTGTTCCCAACTAAGACATTTATCTCATAGCTTTCACTTTCTTGCTATCCAATGTAATATTAAGCCATCAAGGGTCTACTATTGATACTCTAACCAAATACCCAAGGGACAATCGCACCATAACATAACCAGGCATCGATCCCGACTAAGTTTCGGTACTACCCCATTGCTACTGATAGGCTCAATATTATCACTATGGAAGGGTCACTGCACAAGCATTACTAAGAGGGTAGAGACATATACCACTTAAAGACAAAGTCGTTTCTGACAATCAAATTATCCTTACACTAATCCAACATTCATTCCGTACTACCTTTATATAGAAGTATTGCCAGTCACAAATATGATTTCCATACTCAGATGTAGCACACAATCTCGTCATCACATATGAATCAATTTAGCATTTCTGTTGATTTTCTTTATTGAAATTACTCAAGCACAATCCATATTTATTACAGCACACATATTGATTTCTCTTCATTCCTACATGCAAATTATTAATCACAAGTTATTCTTCTTTGGCATCAAATCATTGTTGGGTTCTTGGTATCTTTTACAAATCAAAAATCATATCTTACGGCAATCACAATATTTAGGCTTATTGTATGGAACATCCAGTGAGTGTACCTAAGCGGTCAAATACTCACAATTACAGAAGCACTTTCGAACAATAGCTGAAATAACACAGAACGATCACAAATACAATTTTTATAATCGCAGAAGCATATTTGAGTACTCACAGAAGACAACTTTGGATATGCACTGAGGCGACTGTGGCTACTCGCAAAAGAGATTTTGAATAGTCACCGAAGCAACTTTGAGTATCCGCGGAGGCAACCTTGAGTAATCGTGGAAGCAACTTTGATTTAGAACTTGCCGAGTCCAAGGACGCATAACCATGCTCTAATACCAATTTGTCACCTCCGATTCTGAAGAACCGAAAGTAGCCACGGACGTGATGTCGTTCAAGCCTAGATTGCACGTGATGTCGTTCAAGCCTAGATTGCACTTGTACAAGGAAAGAAGATAGACAAGGCATGGTATATCTCAGAAATAACAACATCGCGGTGGAATTAAGCAGACAAATTGAAATCACAATGAATATAATGAAAAGCTTCTCTTTATTGATAATGATAATTGAGTACATCGCTTACAAAAGATTTATATAACTTTCAAATACAACTGATACTTGGCCAATTGGCTTACATTGATATTTGTCGTCTTGGCTTACAATCTCACTGATATAACTGAATTACATTGTTCCATACATTGTCATTTATAATAGAAGACGCCTCCAATGGAAGAACTTCTGCGTGCCCCAATAATGCTTCGATGCCTCAGAACTATTCTAGCCACTCCTTAATGCTGAGTACCTAGGGATGCCCACAAACGTGGGTCAATACATATCGCATACTGGTGAGCAGAAAGTAGCCCACTCGCCTAAACCAACACTAAGTAATCATGTGAAATGTATGCACATTAATTTAGTGATCTTTCTATTAGGGACTAGGTTCATTTCAATGATCAGAGTATTCAGCGGCATAATAAAACATATTTTGGAAACAACAGTATACATTGAATATATATATATATATATATATATATATATATATATATATATATATATAATTTGTACATATTGCTCAATAGTGACTCTTACCAACATCCCACTATTCTTATCTATGCAAAATAAGGATTAGCCACAACATAATTAATATGAATCATTCTTAAAGAGATGATGTTAAGCCTGCATAATTATTCTCATTAGTATGCAGCCTAACTACATGTAGGTCCCAACTTACAGACCTTCTTCTGGTCCGGTGGTACCAAACCACAATTATACTCGCATATGAAGCGTTTCTTTCATATTTATATGCACTAATGCACTTATACATGTACAGATGTTCAATATTTCATTCTCAGTATTACCAGAATGTGAAGTAGATTGCATAATATTACTTCTTTCCCATGGAAGACTTACTTTATAACATTATTATGTTAATAGTACTAGCAGTTCATTATTCATGTTTTCATTGATTATAGCAGCATTGAACATAAGGCATCTTATCATTGTGTGGACTAGAGCAGCATATAGTTATGACATACAGCAAAGCAACACTAGCATTCATTTTATTAGGGCATAAAGGAGTAGAGAAAAAGGGACAGATCCACTCACTTATACAAATATCGTTTCCACGCCATGATCCTACATTCACCTTCGATCTCTCAAGAATGATCCGACGCGATGCACAGTCTTCTATCTTGACATAATCATACATTCGAACCACGCCGCATAAGAATCACATCCGGCCAAGTTAAGCAATATTGCATCATCACACCAAGCATCTCGATTTCCCGTACCACTTGTATTCCATCGGTCTGATCCATTTTCGACAGAATCTCATGCGGCGTTGACTCCATGCGCCATGATAAAGAAGAAGAAAACTCAAACTTGGACTCCTCGTACTACGGCCTGCCAAGCCCAAGTAAATGCTCAGTTGGCTGACTGTCAGTGTGTCACGACCCGATTCCGTAAAATCGTTGGGGCGTCCCCCGAATCGTGATGCCGTGCGGGCCTGGGGTTGCGCCCGCACAAGGCTAAAGTATTTTGCATAACGAGCACATATTCAGAGTACGCAGATAAATTGAAACACAGATTTGAAACATGGAAAAATTCTCTTTATTGATAATGAACATCTATTACAAACTCTTGAACGAGTCAGCTAATATGCCGCAAGGGCTTACAAAAGAGATGACTCAAAATGAGACAGCAGTCCTGTACATTATATCCCTTTACTAAACTTCAAAAGATATAGACCTCCAAGCTGGAGGATAGCTTTGCCAAGGAGCTGCATTTGTGTATGAAGAGTTGCTAGCTCCGGTCTTCAAGCACTTTAAAATGTGGTGCGATCAGGATGCGCCAACAGCTGGACTGGATTCGGGAAAGACGACTTTGGCTCCTCGCTCGGTTCGCCTTGGTGCGGAGAACCTATTTCAACGAGGGTCAGCATGTCGAAACATACTGGTGAAGGCGAGCTAGCCGAACTATACCAATCAACACGTTATTTTAATGAAGCATGCATATTTTGTGGGTTTCTATCTTGCCTTAGTTCATTTACAAGTAAGCTGCATATAGAATTTATTGAAATGAACGTGCCACCGTTCGGTGGATTTTACCTGACCGTCTGAATTACCTGCATAATACTTACCATGCCTTCCCTGCCACGAAGACACAAGTTAGTTTGCAACAGGTTTAAATATACAAGATGATCACTGGCTTGGTTGCCATAATGGACGATAGTCTTTGACGAGAATGGTGTGCAACGAAAGTACAAGGGGCGTTGCAAGCCATTCTGCCAAGAACAAGAGACTAAACAATAGGTCTCGCCCGGACCGGATCGATGCCAGTGTCCCAGCATCGTCCGCAAGACCGTTACCCTGTGCACAAGTTGTCCATGATTGAACAAGATACAAGTTAACAATCTGTAGTTGAGGCAACAAGAGTACAAGACAAGCAAGTACAAGACAAGCAATTCATGATTTATTCCCAAACGAACAAGCATGCAGTTTAGTATCCGTTCGTGAAGTTATTGACAAGCATAATGAACCAAGTCTATTCTCTTTTATCTTGGTTTCTTTTATTATTACTTGGTATCGTTTGATCGGGGCAAAGAAGAATACAGATTTATTAGATGTGAAGCATGGAAGCAGGGCTAGCTAATCGGGTTGGTAGCCACTCACTTAGAAGTTGGAAGGGAGAAGGAAAGAGACGCTTCACGACTCCGCTCGCAAGCCGCCTACTGCTCGCTCACCTGCACACGAACAGCTCGATTAATACTTCTTCCTCTCTTTCCAATCTCGGAATAGAAGTGCAAGTCAATGAACGAAAACAATGAAGACCATCGAAACTGTTCAAGGAAAACAAGCAAATCCCAAAACCAACTCAAAGCACGAAAGCAACAAGCGACATCGAAAACCGAGGCAATAAAAGATAGCAGCGGAGAGGTCCCTCCTGACTCTGCCGTTAAGCCGATCCTTGGGACGCGATCCACTGAATATGGGAATCGATTCCGAAGAAACAAATCCATAACGAGGACGAGTTCTTAATTCAATCTATCCCGATCGAACGATACCGTCTTGTGTTTCTTAGCCGCGCTCTCCGCACTGGGAGAACGGGGCGCTACATCCTACCCAACTAATTGGAAGTTTCGTCCCGAAACTTAAGAATTGAACCTACCGTTAGGGATTATTGCGTTCGGGATAGCGATCATGACTCAAGGAACAATCACGAACAGAATGGTCTGATCCGCCACAGGCTAGGCATAACCCAAGTTTCAGGCGACATTTGTCTATTGCATGCCCCGGCTTTTTGCAGAAACTACAAGGCTGGTTTGCTTTCTACTTCCCGCCGTTATTGTGACACTTTGTAGCGTTGTTTCCTCTCTCGTTGCTTTGGCGTTTGTGATTGTAGGTATGCACAGTGCCGGCAGGAACGTGAGGATAGAGTGGTTCAAGCGACAGGGCATGATTCATGACTTCACGCATCATACGATACTGATGAACGGCTACGTGCGAATGGATGGCAGGGCGTAAACCACCTTCAAACCTTCTAGCTCGACTCGCTGCATCAGGTAAATAGGCCCTAGCGAATTTGGAGAGTCGGTTGAATTCGGCGGAGTACTATTTAACTGTCATTCTGCCTTGCCTCAGTTGCACGAACTCGTTTTCCAATTGACGTTGTACTGGAGCGGGTACGAACTCCTCTTCAAACGCGGCACGAAAAGTCGTCCACGAGATCGCCTCCTCTCCGTGATCAAATTGGAGAGATCGTCGATGCACGTCCCACCAATCGTGCGCGTTGAGGCGGAGCTATAGTTGTGCGCAGGCGACGCGCTTCTCTTTGGGGACCTCTAGCAGAGCGAAGTGATCTTCAAGTTCGGCCAACCAATCTAGAGCTACGACTGGGTCCTCAGTCCCGTTGAATGGGGTGTTGCAGACTTTCTTGAAGTGGCCAAAGTCGAAGGCAGTCACGTCCCTCGGCCTTGGAATTTGCGGCGTCTCTACTTCAAGCGCGGGCTGTTCCACTGGAGTCGTTGCTGTTGCAGCGGAATGGTTGGAAGCCAAAGTCTGAATGATCTTTTGCAGGGCATCTACCTGCTTCTGTTGGACTGAGAATCGTGCTTCTACATTGTCTTGAAACTTGAGCTGACTCTCTTCCGCCCGCTTCTCGGCCCGTTCATAGCGAGCCTCATCCCTTTGTTGGTTTTCCTCCAACATCCGCAACATTTGCTGGATGGGATCGATGCTTGGCGTGGCTCGCTGGCTCCTTGAACTTCTCGAAGTGCCCGAACTACTTTCTTGGCCTTGCGTTTCGTCCGGAGATTGCGCTGCAGATTGCGCTGGAGCCATTCCTTCAAAAGAAGGTAAATTACATTAGAATCATAATGTATTATGAACTTATTGCATGAACGTATCTCATTTTGGCCTAGCGAGTTCAAGAGTTCGCACAGGAATTTGATCGTTAAAGGAACTTTTCCAGCACGAAATCTAAGGAACTTTGAATCTGTGCTCTGATACCATTATGTCAAGATCCGATTCCGTAGAATCGTTGGGGCGTCCCCCGAATCGTGATGCCGTGCGGGCCTGGGGTTGCGCCCGCACAAGGCTAAAGTATTTTGCATAACGAGCACATATTCAGAGTACGCAGATAAATTGAAACACAGATTTGAAACATGGAAAAGTTCTCTTTATTGATAATGAACATCTATTACAAACTCTTGAACGAGTCAGCTAATATGCCGCACGGGCTTACAAAAGAGATGACTCAAAATGAGATAGCAGTCATGTACATTATATTCCTTTACTAAACTTCAAAAGATATAGACCTCCAGGCTGGAGGATAGCTTTGCCACGGAGCTGCATTTGTGTATAAAGAGTTGCTAACTCCGGTCTTCAAGCACTTCAAAATGCGGCGCGATCAGGATGCGCCAACAGCTGGACTGGATTCGGGAAAGACGACTTCGGCTCCTTGCTCGGTTCGCCTTGGTGCGGAGAACCTGTTTCAACGAGGGTCAGCATGTCGAAACATACTGGTGAAGGCGAGCTAGCCGAACTATACCAATCAACACATTATTTTAATGAAGCATGCATATTTTGTGGGTTTCTATCTTGCCTTAGTTCATTTACAAGTAAGCAGCATATAGAATTTACTGAAATAAATATGCCACCGTTCGGTGGATTTTACCTGACCGTCTGAATTACCTGCACAATACTTACCATGCCTTCCCTGCCACGAAGACACAAGTTAGTTTGCAATAGGTTTAAATATACAAGATGATCACTGGCTTGGTTGCCATAATGGACGATAGTCTTTGACGAGAATAGTGTGCAACGAAAGTACAAGGGGCGTTGCAAGCCATTCCGCCAAGAACAAGAGACTAAACAATAGGTCTCGCCCGGACCGGATCGATGCCAGTGCCCCAGCATCGTCCGCAAGACCGTTATCCTGTGCACAAGTTGTCCATGATCGAACAATATACAAGTTAACAATCTGTAGTTGAGGCAACAAGAGTACAAGACAAGCAAGTACAAGACAAGCAATTCATGATTTATTCCCAAACGAACAAGCATGCAGTTTAGTATCTGTTCGTGAAGTTATTGACAAGCATAATGAACCAAGTCTATTCTCTTTTATCTTGGTTTCTTTTATTATTACTTGGTATCGTTTGATCGGGGCAAAGAAGAATACAGATTTATTAGATGTGAAGCTTGGAAGCAGGGCTAGCTAATCGGGTTGATAGCCACTCACTTAGAAGTTGGAAGGGAGAAGGAAAGAGGCGCTTCACGACTCCGCTCGCAAGCCGCCTATTGCTCGCTCACATGCACACGAACAGCTCGATTAATACTTCTTCCTCTCTTTCCAATCTCGGAATAGAAGTACAAGTCAATGAACGAAAACAATGAAGACCATCGAAACCGTTCAAGGAAAACAAGCAAATCCCAAAACCACTCAAAGCACGAAAGCAACAAGCGACATCGAAAACCGAGGCAATAAAAGATAGCAGCGGAGAGGTCCCTCCTGACTCTGCCGCTAAGCCGATCCTTGGGGCGCGGTCCACTGAATATGGGAATTGATTCCGAAGAAACAAATCCATAACGAGGACGAGTTCTTAATTCAATCAATCCCGATCGAACGATACCGTCTTGTGTTTCTTAGCCGCGCTCTCCGCACTGGGAGAACGGGACGCTACACAGTGTGCGCCGCTAAGTGTTATGCGCCCTCAAAATAAGATTGCCTGACTGTCAGCGTGCGCCTTCGATCTTCTAGAAGCATGAAAAATCTAAAGGCATGCACCCTCAAAATGAAGGCAGGCCCCATAGAGCCCATGCACCCTCGAAATAAAGATAAGCCATATAGTCTGTAAAAATTTCCTTGTGGTTTGAACAACCACGAAAATAGGGGGCACATGAGATCTCCCGATACAGCATTCAAATTATGTCAGAAAGTTCTGACATGGTACTTATTGCCCTGATCGCTTCGTGAATCGTGAAAGAGGCAACGGCACACAAAAGACAGAAAATCACATCCGCACATTAATGAATTTGTCAGACGTGCAGTGCCACGTGTTCGCTCGTTTACGGCCACGACTCTATGCGTCATCGTCATCGTCATCATACGGCCAAAGTGTCTATTAGACCCATGCCAGATGAGAGAATGTATGCGTCCTCACCATCATGCAGCCAAAAGTGTTCATCAGACCCAAGCCAGACGTGAACACGTATGCGGCCATGACTCTATGTGACATTCAGCTTGTAGTATTCTTCCGTTACAACTAAAAAGATCCTCATAAAATCAACGCTGGCCACGTTTCCAGTTGACCAAGTCACACGCACAATAGGCTGAAAACGACCTCGTCGTCCAACCGAGATTTCATCAACAGCATATCCCAACAGGGGCTACGTGGCAGCCCGCCCATGGTATGCGTCCATAATTGCAACCGTATTCTATTGAAGTAGCCCCATGCGGCCACCAAACAAATGCATATGCGGCACATATAGCTCGTCAGCATGATGGCTATAAATAATGGTGTTGCATACCCACTACATACGCAGAGAGACATACACACAGACAAGCACAGAAAAGAGAACTGAAGAAAGCATTCGCATTCCCTCAATGGACTGTCAATGGAGTAAAGGAGTTGTTACAATACTCGATCTCCATCGTCACATTCTCCAGAATCAAAGATATTGTACTTAAATTTTATGTCGAGAATTTCTTTGTACTCTTCTGTTTGTTAATCAATAAAGTTTGTTCAAACTTTACATCAATGGAAAACAGGAATGTGTCATCTTGGGATGCACTAATACTTTTTGATAAGAAGAATTGGTCGACCCTCATATGAATCGACTATTATAAGGAGCTTATTGCAAAGACTATCAAGAACAGGTACAAACTGATAGGTTTTTTTCTCGATTAGTTGAGTGAAAAAAAGATGTGTATCCATGATTTTTTTTGGGTTCAGGATCGTACATGGTAAAGGTTAAGGACGAGAATGTACCCAAGACGATGTCCAAGTCAAGATACTACTACTGAGAGATTCTAATGATGTCATTTGGTTTGACTAATGCCCCTGTAATTTTTATGGACTTGATGAACAAGCTTTTCAGATTCTATTTGAATAAATTTATGGTGGTCTTCCTTGAAAAAGTTTGGTTTACTCGCACAAGGTGTATCTTTGCATTGTATTATAGACTTTGAGGCAGAGCTACTTTATGACAAGTTGAGTAAGTGTGAGTTCTGGTTGGATCACATCTCATTATTAGGCGATATCATTTCTGACAATAGTATCTCGATAAATTTTAATAATATTGAGGCCGTAGAGCATTGACCAGTTCCAAAAGATGTTGGCGAGGTTCACAATTTTTTGAGTTTAGCAAGCCACTACGGAAGATTTGTGAAGAATTTATCCAATATTTCTTCATCATTATCTAAGTTGACTTGAAAGGATGAGAAGTTTATTTGCACAAATAAGTGTCAAGAGGGCTTCATGGAGTTGAAGAAGAGGTTGACTATAATGCTAGTTCTTACCTTATCTTCGGGCGCTAAAAGTTTTGCTATATGCAATGATACGTCGGATAAATGATTGCATCGTATTTTGATGCAGCATAAGAATGTGATAACATACGCTTCTTAATAGTTGAGATCGCGTGAAAGGAATTACTTGTTTCATGATTTGGAGCTTGCAACATTCTTGTTGGTTTTGAAGCTTCTAGGGTGATAACATGAACATATATACTAATCACAAGAGTTTTAATTATATCTTCACTCAGAAAGGTCTCGATATGACGCAGAGGAGGTGGCTAGAGTTTCTAAAGGACTTTGAGATTGATCTTCGCTACACATGTATTGCCTCGCTCCGTGTTGGCACTATGTACAAGAGATATCGGTTTGCTGACTTAAAAAGGAAACCTTCTTGGAGAGCTTCTTGTTGAACCAGAAGATGACTAATCTAGGTGAGTGTACAGAACTTCATTCTCTGATTCTTACACGTCTTAATAATGAATCTGAGTTTTTGAAATGCTTGTTGTTTAATAAGATAAGTTTGCATGAATGATAGAACAAGAACCTGTCTGCTTAAAAGAGAGAGAACCATTGTCATGTTAAGTATAAGAAATATTGCTTGCTAGTTACACTGACACAGCTATCGAACAAACCTTGCCATGGTAAGAAAATAGTAGAACTGTATGCTAAATTGAAGAGATAAATAGACCCGTGCCATGCACTACTTTAATTAAAAGATCGTTCATATGTTTGCTTGTCATCGTATATATAATTGCTTGTCTTGGATGCAAAAGCTTGATGGAATGTATGCTAATTTGTTATAAGAGTAAATGGCTTGTCTTGTTTGAAAAGAGACTAGTAGCCTGCCCTGATGTTCCGGTCCCACGGGATATAGGGGTGCGGCTATTAGATAAGAGATAGATGGATTGAAAGCGTGTATTGTCACGTTGTGTTATAATTGTGATATGCTTGTTATCGAGGAGCTTTCGGGGGATAGAGGCTAAACGACAAGTTGGAGACTAATAGTGCATCCTGATGTTCTGGTCCTACGAGATCTAGGGGGCGTGGCTATTAGAATGGGGGATGGAGATTGATGGGGTGAGACTAATAGTGCGTCATGAAGTTCCGGTCCTGCAGGATCTAGGGAGACGTGGCTATTAGGCGGGGGACGGTGCTTCGTTGGGAAGAGTTTGAGTTTGTGTTAGAGAAGTTAGCTGGTTCATGGAGATAGCTGCATTCAGGTAGTTATGGTGCATGCTAGGCTAGCCTTCTTGCATACCTAACTGTTTGATGCAGAGACGGACAGGGAAAAGAGAACCTTGTATATATATACAAATTATTGCTAACTTGTATGTCTGCTACAGGGATAACCGTTCGGCAAGGGGTAAGAAACACAAAGAGTTTATATATAGCCTGCTTGTTCATGATCATGTGCATCTTAGAGTTTATCTGATAGTATTTTATGCATTTGTATCGGTCGGAGAATGGCTATTAGTGTAGGGCTGAACCTTGGTCCCAGCTGCTAATGTGTTAGTGAAGAGCAACCATGAGTCACAGCTGCTAATAGTATCAGATAAAAGAGTCATTGGTTAGCTGGATTACTGCTACTGATCCTGAGTTTCTCGGGGACCAAAATCTTATAAATAGTTCATCTTGTTTGCTTGATTGAATGATAGTCCACTGAATGTTGCATTGTCCCTAGAGTCTTTGAGTATAGCTCATAAGACACGTTGTGCATACCCTGATAGTAGAATAATCGACTTGTCTTGTGTGCTTGAATGCTATCGAACATGAACTCTGATTTCAAAGATGTTTCCAAAAGAAGTAATATAACTCTGTTCTTGTACTGCATGAAATGAACCTAGGTAAAACTAGAAAGATCACTAGTAATGTAATATTTTATAACATAATTACTTAGTATTGGTTTTAGTGAATGTTATTTCAGTTCATTGATTTTATACTCACGAGTACTTTCTCCAAAGTACTGACCCACCAACAGTTTGCTTGTTCGCAGGTGCTGGATCGTCCGAGGAAGCGATAACCGTGCCTCTTTCCCAGGACCCAAAAATCTGGTTTCGATGCCTTGAGCCGTATCGATTGCTTTAAGATACTTTTGTATAGAGGGACATAATGTATGGAACGATGCCATTGTATTCAGAGAACCTTGTGCCTTGATCTTTGCCCCGTATACTCAGAAGGATTTATTGTTTGTAACATTGTCCCTCCGCTGCGTACTCGATCAATTCGATGATAGCCACAACTTTAACGATGTTGCCTTGTGCGGGCGCAACCCCAGGCTCTCAAGGCATCACGTCCCGATGGAAACGATCGTCCCGCGGGAGCGCTGGCGCAGTGATTCGTGCCCGACGGGGACGGCCGATTCCTGCGAGAGATCGGGACGTGAAAACACACATATAAATGACAGCGTAGTGTCAGATGCACTTAGAAAGAGGCCACTAGCAATGTCATATTTAATTTTTTGACAAGGAAATATCATATTATTAAAGGTATTCAGGAGATGGGTATCGAGGTGCGCACTACAAAAATACAGTTAAATAGCGACGGAATATAGCGACGAAACTATTTTTGTCGCTGAGTAGCTACGGATATGTGACAAAAATTTGACAAAAAATCATATATATTTTTCTTCGTTGATCAATCGTTAATATTGTAGCACGTCTTAGCAACAGACTACTTCCGTCGCTACGAAATATTTTAATTCCAACGCCAACTTTTTTCTTCCCCCCAAACTTCATATCTCTCTCTCTCTCTCTCTCTCCGCCCGACCCCCTATGTGCCTGACCCCCCTCTCCGGCCCCCTCCTCCAGCGCCATCTCTAGCGGCCCCCTCCTTGACCCCCATCTTCGGCCCCCTCATCGTGACCCCCTTCTTCGGCCCCTTCTCTTCCCCCTCTCCGGTCCTCTCCTCCTTGACCCCCTCAAGCTCCGGTGGCCCCCTCCTCTCCCCCCTCCTCACCGGCCCCTCCTCGACCCCCCTCTCCAACACCCTCCTCAACCCCCTCTCCGGCAACATCCGCAACCCCCCCTCCGGTGAGACAACAGGTAATGACCCTAACTAGGTTATTTTGAATTATAGTTTGGAAATGAACACATGACACAAACACAGAAACCGACACACGACACATTGGTTAGTATTGATTTAGGTTAAAATACATAGTAGTTTTTAAATTGATTTAGGATTACCAACATGGGCGACACAAACACGGACACATGACATAAACATAGTTTTGACACGGGCATAATCACACTTAAGGGTAAGCATTATTCGGTTTAATTTGGACCAAAAATTAAACTGAACTGAACCGAATTATTTATTTAGTTACTAAAAATGAATATTTAGCTAGTTAATATATATATATATATATATATATATATATATATATATATACATATAATTTAGTTACTATATATAGGTTTTGAAATTGAATGAAATAATAGTCACCCTTGCCGATTAGTTTACATGTGAAATTGAATGAAATAGTGGTCACCCTTGCCGATTATATATCGGTATTAATCTTGAATGAAATAGTAGTCACCCTTGCCGATTATATATGTAGGTATTAATATATATTGACATGTATCGGCCATATTTGGATGAGTGTCGAGGAAGTATGGTTTTGGATACGTTTAGAACAAGTATCCCAACTCTTCCTTTAGCAAATATCATAACTCATCTTGTATCTAATCCATATTGTTTGAATATATATGGTATATACAGAAGCAATGAATCGATAATTAGTTGATCGATCGTGGATGTACAATCGACGACATGAGAGTATGATTGGTTTGACAGATAATTTCAGCCATGGCGTTGTGAAATTTCTCAAATACGCCAGTAGTCAACCTTATTTCATGGATGGAGGCTCATCGAGTGCCCTTGTGTCAAATGTCATAATATACCATTCAAAGAGGTGAATCTCGTGAGGGAGCATCTCTACAAGAACGATTTTGTACCTAACTACAAGGAGTGGATGACCCATGGATAACCTTTATTTTTGCAATATCATTCCTCCTTTAATACGGAGGTAGAAGAGTATCGACTGCGAAACCTGACGCGTGAGTTGGTATTTAATGCAGCCGGTCCAAGTTTTGATCCGGAAGATCTGAATCCTGATGCGAAAGAATTCTATGATATGTTCAAGAATGTCGATACTCTGTTATACCCGGATTGTGATTCTCATTTTGTCCTGTCGACGGTGATGTGGCTGTTGAACCTCAAGTCCTATTTTAACTTACCATAGGAATGCTACGACATGATAATTTAGTTTGTTCGAGATTTATTGCCAAAAGGATCGAAGGAGTTGCCTAAAAACTTCTACAAGTCAAAGATGATGATATGGAAACTCGGATTATGCTACGAAAAAATAGATTATTTTCGAAATAGTTGCATATTGTACTAAAAGGAGAACAATGATAAAGATAGATGCATTTTCAATCACGCGGACCGGTACAAGCCAATTTAGAGCAAAGGAAAGTCAACTGCCCAAGTAAGGTTGCGTCCCTACAAGTACATGCAGTTTTTGCCTATCACAAAGAGGCTGTAGAGGATGAGTATGTCTGCAAATATAGCAGAACACATGACATGACATAGCAAGAAACGAAAGATGGATGATGGAGAATTGTCTCATCCTTTCGATGGAGAGGCAGGAAAGCATTTTGATCGGTGTTATCCTAAATTTGCTGCGGAGCCTAGGAATATTCGGTTGGATTTATGTTCTGATGGATTCATTCCTTTCGGACAGTCGGGATCTCAGTACTCTTGTTGGCCAATAATTTTGACTCCTTACAATCTACTATCGTGGATGTGCATGAAGACTATACATTTTTTTTGACACTTATCATACCCGGTCCAAAAAACCAAAGAAGAACATCGATATCTACTTGCAGCCATTGGTGGATGAGTTGGCAGTTCGGCGTTCAGACATATGATATATCGAAGGAGCAAAACTTTCATATGAGATCGTCACCCATGTGGACCATCAATGATTTTCCAGCATATGGATGTTATCAGGGTGGAGTACTCATGGTACTTTGTCTTGTCCGATATGTATGGAAAAGAATAAGACATTTTGTCTCCAAAATAAAAAAAATGCATACTTTTTTTATTGTCACAGTCAGTTCCTTCTTGTACCGCATCCGTGAAAAAAGGAATATAAATGGCTTTAGAGCTGGTAAACAGGAACTATTTCCGCCCTCGTTGAGACTGACAGGAGACGAAGTTTGGAAAGAGGTAGATGAATTACTGACTATGATGGAAGATCCGATATCGGCCCTTCACTTTGAAGGGTTCAGACATAGACATAATTGGACAAAGCGGAGTATCTTTTGGGACTTATCTTATTGGAAGGACAATCTCATAAGACACAATCTTAACGTCATGTATATCGAAAAGAATATATTCGACAATATTTTCAATATGGTGATGGATATTAAGAGAAATACAAAAGACAATTTTATTGCAAGAAATGACTTGAAAATTATTTGCAGGCATTCAGATTTGCACCAAAAATGAAATACAAACGGTAATTGGGTCAAGCCTCCAGCACCATTTACATTGAGTAGAGAAAATTTTTTTATAATATGCAACTGAATTTCAAAGTTGAGATTTTTTGACAACTACATATCAAATCTGGCAAGATGTGTCGATCTTAACGAACACAAGCTGACAGGGATGAAGAGTCATGATTGTCATATGTTTATGGAGAGGTAACTACTTATTGCTCTGAGAGAGATTGTCTCGTCAAATATGGACTCTGTTGGCCAAATTATCTATATTCTTTAGTGATTTGTGTTCAAGCAAGTTGACGGTGCAACATTTAATAGAACTTGAGGAAAAAATTGTATTAATATTGTGCAAGTTAGAAATGGTATTCCCTTCCGATTTTTTTAATAGTATAGAGCATTTGCCGATTCATCTTGCATATCGATATTCCCGTCCATTATCGATGGATGTATCAATTTGAGAGGTATAAATTGATTAGTTTGTACTATTAATTTCTTTACTCAAATAATTCTAATATTTAATATATAATCTATAGGTATCTATATCACCTAAAGAAGAAAGTGGACAATAAGGCTCATGTAGAAGCTTCGATATGCGAAGCATATATCATTTAGGAGGTTTCAAACTTTTGCTCTATCTACTTTGATACTCATGTGAGAAAAAATTATAATAGAGCCCCAAGGAATGATGACGTAGGGATTGATGCATCGAATAGTGTAATCATCACTATCTTCAATGTGGGAGGCAAGCCTAAAAGTGCTACTAAAGTACGGTGGTTGGAAGACGATGAGTTTGAAGCCGCTCATCGGTATATATTGTTAAATAGTGGTCTTGAGGAGATGCAAGATATTGAGAAGTAAGTGACACATCTTTGCTACATATTTCAATTCTGTATATGCTTGGAAAAAAAGTGCTATAATTGTTCTCCTTATTATCACAGTACTTTTATAGCTGAGGTAAAAATGGAGAGACCTAATATTAATGATGATGATCGTGCTAAGGGTGGTCTCCACACGGATGGATCTATTCCAATCGTCGAGCATTTTCGTCGGATGGTTAGTATTATAATTTTTTGCTTGATAAATTTTTCGTATTTATTATTTTTCTTTATTAATTAATTACTTAATTTTTGTAGTGCGTGAAGGCCATCAGAGATAGAAGAGAACCGAAGACCGTCGACTTTTTCGTAATCTTTCAGCGGCCCCACAAAAAAAGAAAGATGGAAAGCTCGTAGATGAGCGAGTAGCCAAAGCATACGTAAGTTATGTTTATAAAATTTTGTCAACTTAATTTAATTAGATTTTTTTTTATAATTTAACTATATTTGTTTACCTATCCTAAAAATCTAACCTTAACACTAATATCGTTACCTATGAAATCTAGAAACCTTAACTCTAGACCTAACCTACTATATTTAAACTTAACTCTAAACCTAACCTTAGTTGTAGTTAATAAAAAAATTAATCCTAACCTACGATATCTAAACCTATTTACATAAATAAATATAGGAGATGTATGAGACGTTGGAGGAGGGATGAGAGCAGTACGTCGACTGAGAGAAATGATCGGTGTGTATAAGCTGTCGGGAGAGGAAAAGACAGTAGCCTGTACAAGACCGGATCGTTGGCATCTCAGCCGTCAGTTATTTCCAAAGCTCCTCTGATGACTCCTCCAGCTCCATCAGAGCCCAGCCCCGGCATTCCTTCTGGTGCTATATCTTTGGAGCAGCTCACGACGTCTATGATAGAGCTACAGAGGATGGTTAGACACTTGGCAGAGTCTCGTGATACTGCAGCTCTTGTTCCTTCGACGACTCCAACGATGGCTCCTCAAGTTCCTCCGATGGCTCCTCCAGCTCTATCTCCGACTTCTTCTGGTGTTCCGTCTGTCATTCTTGATGATCTATAGTAGATCATCGTTGCGGTTATTATGCAGTACATGGCTAGCCGACAGCTATCGCCACCTCCGTCTCCACCGTCGACTTGATGTATTTTTAAATTTTTTGATAATATGATACTTTGTGGGATTTATTGATTGTACGTATAGCTTTAAATGTCTGGAATATGTGTTTAAATTATGATTATTTTGTATAATATCTTATGCTACTTTATATCTTATGCATTACATAGTATAAATGTAATCTATGTTTGAATCTGTGATTGTTTTTTAATAATGTAACAGGTATATGCTCAGCAAAAAATTGATTCTATTCTAGAAAAAATATTAAACTTAACGACAGATTAGCGACAGATTAGCGACGGACTAGCGACAGAATACTAGAACAATTCCATGCCAGCGACGGATCATCGATGTATCAGCGACGTCTTAGCGACGGAAATTTTGTTGGTAAATATGTTTGGTACCAAAAATTTACCAAATATGTATCAGAAATAGTCGCTAAATCCATCGCTAAGACCGTCGCTGTTAGCGATGAATCAATGACGGAATTTCAGTTGGTGATCTTCTGAAAAATTTGATAAAAACCGGTTCTAAGTTTCTGTCTGAATTTCATCGCTATTTCATCACTAAATGTAGCGACAGAAATAGTATGACACTACTCTGTCGCTGACATAACATCCCTATTTTTGTCGTTAATCCGTCGCCATGGCGACAGATTAGCGATAAAATTATGGCAGCGACACTTAAATTACATACGCCACAATTTTGTCGTTAATCCGTCGCTAAATTCAAATAGCGATAGAAAAATACATTTTAGCGACGAAAAATTCCATCGTTAAAACTCTGTATTTTTGTAGTTTGTTATACCCAAGTATATTGTTACCTTGGCGAGTTTGCAGGTGCATTCATCTATTGTTGATAGGATTAATGCGGCTCATCCTAATTATCCTAGAGTGTAGAAGTTGCAAGCAGAGCATAAGGTGACATCGGTGAGAGCTAAGAATCCGTGAGGACGAATCACTCCATTTTGAAGAAAGATTGTTTGCGTCTAGTGGGGAGCTTAGGCATGAGATCAGAATAAGGTGCACAGTTCTCAATATTCCATTCCCAACGTGGCACCAAGATGTATAAAGATATTTGTAACTACTTCTAGTGGTAGGACGTAGAGAGGGAGATTGTTAGATTCATGTCATGACACTTGGTTAAATTTGTTAGCAGGTTAAGGTATAACATCAGCGACCGACAAGATTGTTACATCTCGTACCCATTCCATAATGGAAATGAAAGCACATTGCTATGGATTGTCACAGGTACATTTGCCTTGGTCACCGTGTGGTAGAGATAAAGTTTTGGTTGTCGTTGACCGACTCACAAAGTAGCTCACTTCCTACCATTAAGAATTAGCTAGACTACAGAGGCCTTAGCAGAAATATAGATGCAACAAATCGTTAGACTTTATGGAGCACCCGTTAGCATTGTTTAATACCATGACTCGCAATTCACTTCACATTTCTAGAGGAGATCGTCTGAAGTTCAGCACAACCTACCATTTATAGACATATATATGGCCAGTTTGAGAATACTATTCAGACTTTGGAGGATATGGCCAGAGCTTATACTTTGGATTTTGGAGATTCTTGGGAAGTTTACCTACATTTTATTGACTTAACAACTATTAATAGGTGAGCATTCAAATTGCTCCTTTTAAGGCCTTGTATGAAAGGTACTGCATATCTCTCGAGTTGATGACTTTTGTGAGAGCATACATTTGAGACTTGAGACGATTGTTTACACTATTGAGAAGGTTGACTAGATTCTGCTTAGCACATAACTATTAGAAGCATTGGACTGATAAACATCGATATCCGTTGGAGTTAACGGTCGGGATCACGTGTTCCTACGTATCTTACAAACAAGGGACATCATTATATTTGGCGCCAAAGGCAAAATTAGTTCGAAATACATTGGTCCTTTTGGCATCTTGGAACATATCAGTGATGTGAAGTATAGACTTGTTTTGCCGCCGTCCTTAGACGAAGTGCATAACATATTCCATGTGTTGTGCATTTCGAATCCTACCCAGGTTCTCAACCAAGCATATTTGAGTAGCCGGTAGGGATCAACATGAGAACGGTGATTTGGATTTCCACTTAAAATTTTGTAAGTAGTCTCGTTATTTCCTTTTCTAGTGTATTTCATGTTTTATTTCTACTATCTCCTACACTAAGGGGTTGTTTGTTTCGCGGATTTGGAGTACGAAAGTGGCCAAAATCTGAATTTTGAACCACTTCACGTGTTTGGTTGGAGGATTTGCGGAAAATATCTTCTGTGATTTGACATGAACAGTAGATCATGTCTGCTATGAAATCAGAGTTTTGACAGAGAAATTTTTTCTTCAGAAGTGGAACGCGGAAGTAGAAAATCCCTATTCCCATTTCGTACGTTTGGTTGGAGGGTCACTTACACTCTACTTTAACCAAAAGAAGTTTTACTATTGGTGTCATTTCAACAAAAAATATACTATTTCACTCACTTCAACAACCAACCAAACACCAAACTTTAGGATTTGCTCCTTCTAACGTGCACTAACTCAAAACACCCAAACCAAGTGTTTATCTCCACTTCATCCCAATGAGTAGGCAAAATATGGATTTCTAAGTTTTCCATCTCGCCGGACCGAACAGCCCCGAATATGTTGATAACTTTATTGAAGAATAATTACGTACCCCGCGTCCATCTGAAGTGGCAATCTCCAAGGAAGCTCCATTATTCAGCAGCACATCTGCCACGGCCACAGCATTATGTTCCGCAGCCCAGTGCAGAGCCGTACGTCCGGATCTGTCGACGGCATCCACGTTGATTCCCCCACGCTAATTCAAATTCAAGAAAGAAAGAAAGACCAATTAAACAACCAACCAACAAGCAGCAGGCTATCAGAAAACTAATTGGTCGGCAATGCAACCAACCAAACTTGGGATGTAGGTTTCTTACCTTTATTATGTATAGAGCCATGTCGACCTTGTTCTTGAGAGTGGTCTGGTGGAGCGGATAGGAGCCGACGTCAGTAGTGTCGGGGCGGTTGAGGGGATGTCCATCCCTCTCCACGTACTTGCGCATCTTCCCCATGTCGCCGTATTGTGCTGCGGTGTGAACGTCCTCTACCGACAGCTTTCGGTCGATGAGGGCGCACAGCTGCTCCACGGGAGACACGTCCTCCCCGGGAAGCTCCGAGGTTAGCTTCCGCTCGATGTACTCTGGGAGGTCCGTCGCCAGCTTTCGCTCGATGAACTCCAAGAACCCATCCATCACAGACTCAGAGCTAGCTAGCTAGAGTTGTAACCTTAATTTGTTTACTTGATTTGAAGGAGCTAGGACGAAGAGCGGAAGAGTACTGTGTGTGTTTTTTCAAGAGGCTGAACAGTCATTGATATGTTATATCTGTAATCTGTAATGTAAATTATTATTTTGAGTGTTTATTAGAGTTTCTTTATTCGTATTGTCAAATAATAATAATAATAATAATAATAATATTTCACCACAGCTGGTTCCGGTCTACTCAAATAATTTCTCCAAACACCATTTCCCGTAGAGAATGGATATATGTCATCGGGAGTAGCGACCATCACGTGGTTGAAAGTACTTAGGAAAAAAATAAAATAAATAAATAAATAAATAAATCTACAGTGCAGTGCAGCCAACAGAATTCTCGAGATTGGGATTTAATATAAACTATACAAAAAGAGAAGGAAAGTAATACTTACATTTGGGTCAACTCTTTAAGAACAATATTAATGAGTCCTATATTAATCATACCTTTGGGTCAACTCTTTAAGAACTATACAAAAAGACCATGAAAATTCGTGCATACAAGTTGCCAATAGTTGTATCTCCTAAACCTACCTCAATACCAATCATACCTTTGGGTCAACTCTTTAAGAACAATATTAATCTGTCCTATATGTTTGTTTGTTTTTTTCCTCGTTACGCGGAAGCCCAAACCAACCACCAAACGTAGTTTACTTTAGTACAAACTTGCAGCTGTAATTGTTAGGAATGGGTAAACATTTTCTTGCTTTATACAATTATATACAGAGGAATTATATCAATTCTAGACCATATATCACAATGAATGACATTATAATAGTATAAGAGGACGTTTTGTGCACGATTTTTTTTTTTACAAATTTAGAATAAAAAATCTATTCCTATGCTTAAAATTTAGGTTATAAAATTTATTTTAAAAAATTATAAATATCTGGATAAATAAATTATCAACAAAATATGTGAACCATATCCCTCAAGCATAAATGAAAAAAATTTGTTCCGGGTAAAATTTTTGTTGTCGTCGTCTTTTTTCTATACTCTTTTATTATTAATTTTTTTTCTTTATTTTTTATTTTTTATCCTTTCAACATTTTTTTAAGAATTTATTTTGCTATTTGTTAATTTATTGTTTTTTTTTCTTTTTTATTTTTGAAGAATTTGTTTTCATTTTTGTAAGAACAATCTTTGTTTTTTTAAGTTTTTTTTTAAGATTTTTGTTATTTTTTCTTTATTTATTTTATTTTTTCACTAAAATATTTATATATTTTCCAAACATGAAAATATAATATTTTTAAAATTTGATTACTGAAAATGTCATCTTAGGTAATACAAAATTCATGACTATATAGCATTATAGGTATAAAAAAGTCCACCTAATGATATTTAACACCTCCAACCCATCAAACTAACAATTTGTTGACCAAGAGTTTATGGAGAAGAAACTTGTGTGGTTGCATCTGTCATATTACTCTTCCATAATAAAGCAAGGTATAAATTTTGGTGAGACCACTAACTAAAAAAAGGTTTAATTTCAACTTGATACTCTTCAACTATTTCAGTTTTTCAACTTGATATATTAAACTTTTATATACATCAACTTACTATCCTAAAAAAAATTGAAATTATTCCGCCCCTCCATTCTCCCTTCCACCGATTGCCACTCCCGCACCCCATTCTCCTGTCGCTGCCCCCTCCCGCCCCTTCTCCCGTCGCTACCATCTCCATTATTGCCGCAGTCGGAGAGAGAGAGACGTGTAGTTTCGAGTTTTTTTAGGGTATAAAGTTCAAAATATTCAATAGTTGATGAATTTAAGTTGTTGAGTAAAAAAAACTTTAGGGTATCCACACTACTAGAAAATGGACCTTTTGCGTCACCTTCTAGCAACGGTCTATACCAGCCGTTGCAAAAAAGTCGTTTGCAACACACTTTTACGACAGTTTCTTAAAGTGTGGCAAAAACATCTTTTGCATCTTCTTTTTACGACGGCTTTTATATGTTGGTCGTAAATATCCTTTTGTGTCACTTTTATGCGACCATATAATATTTATGTAGCAAAAAAAAAAATTGCGTCTGAATTTTGGGAACGATTGTCTTTTTTGGTTGTAAATATCTTATTACGTCATTTTTTTCATAATGACTTTATTTTGTCATCGCAGTAAATACTTTTTTTTCTTGTGATCGGTGTTATTGTAGTCACCCTCGTTATTGTAGTTCAAAATATTTTATACTTTTTTAAAATAAATTTTTTGAGCAAGTATATATTTATAAAAATGAGAAAAAATATTTGGAAGGTGCTAACTTGTATTTTTTAAAACCCCAAACCTAAGTAATATTTTTCTTTATAAACTAGATAATTATCCTAAAAAATCAACCCATAAATCCCTAGTTCTCCTCCCCATTAGCTTCCCATCCCCTCCTCTTCCAAAAGCCTCATCCCATCAGCCCCTCCTCTCACCACCATTACCTTCATGGATCCAGACTTCCATTTCGATGCGATGAGCTTGAAGGAGGAGTACGAGAGCAAGGAGGACCTCTCCCCCACTCCATATGGGACTTCGCCTCCTACTCCATGTCCGTTGCCGAGGAGCACACCGACATGAATACCACTTTCGTCGACGCCAAGATATTAAGGGCCTTTAGAGACTACCCCTCTGTCTCTGTCACAGCTCTCGACGAACCCTAAGAGGAGAAAAAAGACGAAGACGGGGACGAGGATGAGTAGGACTAAGCCATCGGTGGTGGCCAAGGGGTTCTGCGAACAAGGTAATACACAGTTCACATTCGTATGTGGCTTCAGTTGAATTTGTTTTTACAAATTTGAGTTTGTTGTAGGCTGTAGGCGGAACCTTTGGCAAAGCGGCCTGAGATTTCTCTACATCGTCGGAATGGGCATCGTTTTATGCTAATTCATTTCTTGAGTTCAATCTGTCTCATCCTTTGCTTAGGGCTTAGCAATCTGGGATACCAGAAACCAACCCCAATTTAGGTTGTTATTTTTTATTTTAACCTAGTTCTGTGATTTAGGGTTGTCGGTTAATCATGTTATGTTATTTGAATTTGATAAGAAACTATGTTACATTTCATGCACCTCTGGGAACTTTATTGCCAGCCTAGGAGGCACTAACACTCCAAAAGTCAGAGCCGGTGGTGTTGTCCATGTCGCATTACTTCATATCGACACACATTGGACACGACACCAGCTCTGTGCGGTGGAAGTTGATTTGGATGTATGTGCACACCGAAATTAATCTGTATCCGTAAAAAGTCTCCCGTATCAGCGTTCTGCTAATTTTCTCACTAGTCCGTGAATGCTCGTCGGAACGAGATATAACTTACGTTATCGGGTCCGTTGCATCACGCTGGTCCTGTGACCCATGTTTTGCGTAAATTCGAGACCGTAACCAGATTGCCGTTTGGCGAGCCCCACGGTTCGAATTAACGGACGATTCTGTGATCGGCTCACCGGAATCCAAAAATGGACATATCGTTGAGTTCGTATCATTATTTAGAATTTGTTTGACCTATAATTTGTCCCATTTAAAAACCTTTACCCTTGGCACATATTTCGGTGCAAGTAGCCCACATGTGGATACCTCTTTAGCCCAAAATTACCGTTTTGTCCTGTGTTCAAATTGGACGAAAGGGTAGTATTTTCTGACTATTTTTTTGATTCTGGAAATGTTGGTGATGCCTATTTTAGCATTCAGAGATGTTCGTTCTAAGTCCATAGTTTTTGATTCCTTGTGCTTGTTATCTGGATGCATATACCACATTGATTGCTTGTCAGGCAAGTATACATTCCCATAGTACTGTTTAGTTACAATCCTTTACTATATATTTATTTTCTGTTATTTATTTCTATTTATCTTGCTACATAAAACTGTGTGTCCAAGAAGATTTGGGTGCAACGACAGTCGCGTCGTCTTTTGTTCTCACTTTTATTATGCATGTTGACCTAGCTTTATGAGACCATCCTATGATTTTGAGGCATTATTATTTTTTATTTGGTCATGACACAGTTGTTACATGAGTTATGAGTCTCATGTAAGACACAGACTTGTGTAATAGGCTGTCCACCTTTACGTATAGGTCATGCGAAGGATAAGGAATAACTACTAATAAAAATATATTATTTTAGCAAACTTAGCAGTTACTAGCGGTGTTTACATGTTATTGATGTGACACATTAGTAGCATTGGGTGAGAAAAATAATGAGTAAGCGTATGTGACTCCTTTACGCTTTTTCTCTTTAGGTCGTACGCTGCGCTGGAGACGCGAGTCATGATGACTCTATATTTATTTAGCGGCTTATGACTTCTATGACGTTATGCACATGGCCCATAGATCTCTAAGAGAATTATGCTTATCCTATTATTTTAGCCAGATAGTCCATATGCAGGAAAGTTGTTCTTCAACTGCATGTCACATAGACTAATTAGGCGACGATGTTGGATGTTTACTTTTAGTACATTATTGGCATACTTTTATGTATCTTGTTACGTCCCTCTTAGGGCCTGGTCCCTTTCCAGGTATAGACGATCACGACTATTCGTAGGATCATGGACCAAGACTTGCTACTTCTTTCTCTTTCGAGGAGGTCTTTCCTTCGAGCCTCTCTGATCACTAGATGATGTACTTATTATATTTCTTTCATATCCTAGTTTGGTAGTGGATTTGTTTCCACCCAACTATTAGTTCTTCTCGACTATTTTATATTTGGTTCATTACCATATTTGGTTATTTATTTCTATTTGGTTTGGTGGATGGGATTATTATTGTCTGTGACTTGTGACATTATATACCACTTGTCAATTATGATTCATAATACAGCGTACGTATGTATTATGGTTTCCATATATTGGAGTTTCTATATACATACAGCTAGCATGTTTACGTATTCTTGGTCCTACGTATTTTGGGACTGTGAAGTGACAATGTGGACGATATATTGATCCATGGTACGAATCTAACATGTGTCACTGAGACAAAGAAGTTTCTCTCATCCAAGTTTAGTATAAAGGACTTAGGGGAAGCTGATGTTATCCTCAGAATAAAGATCATCCGGACGGACACTGGAGTAACACTTCCACAGTCTCATTATATATAGAAGATGCTCACATGCTATGGATATCAGGATCTTTTAGCGATCGATACTCCGTACAGGTGTGAAAAGAAGATAAAGCCAAATCCTAGGGAAAGCGTCAGGCAGCTGGAGTATTCAAGAGTCATCGGGAGTTTGATGTATGCAACAACTGTCACAACGCCTGACATAGCTTTTGTCGTGGGGATGCTGAGTCGATTCACGAACAACCTAGGTGTGGAGCACTAGAAAGCTGTGAAGAGAGTGATAAAATATCTCAAGAGGACTCAGAAGTATGCATTGCACTACAACGGATATCCGACAGTGGTGGAAGCCTTCAGTAATGCAAGGTGGTGTTCAGAAGTAGAGAGCGAAAGGTCCACATGAGGATATGTCTTCTCCCTAGGTGGATCTACTATATCGTGGAAGTCAAAGAAGCAGACAATTCTCTCTCATTCCTCCATGGAATATGAGTTTTATATACTAGCAACTGCAGCGAATAAAGCAGAATAGCTTCGGGAGCTCATGTATGATCTTCTATTAGTTGGTGCGTATATTCTTACAATTTTGATATACTGCGACAACCAAGCGACTGCAGCGGTGGCATCTGTAAACTCCCTCGACCAAATTTTAGTATTAGATAGTAAAATTAGGATTATTTTTAACAAATTAGGATTTATTATAGCTTTTTAAATTTATTTATGCAATATCTTATTAATTAGTGCACATGTTCATCACATCAATATTTAGAGCATTACACTGACTGTTATCCCCAAACAAAGTTCACATACCTCTCCTAGACATGCCAGTCTACTATTCTATACTTTATACAACTCATAAATACGCTGGCATGAGTCTCGTTTTAGTCGCACAAATATTGTTACAAACGTCCGTATTAATTTTCAATTAATTTTTAGACCTGTACCCTTATCCTTTCTAATCAAAATTAGAGGCCCAACTGAAACCTGTTTTGCCCAAACTAAATTATGTTATTATTCTATACTAAGTATACTACGTCTAGTCTACTTGCACTATACCAAATTCTGGTCCTGCCTATTTCTTAATTAATTAGAAAATACCGTGCGCATTAATTTCTAATAAATTAATATGGTGACCCGCATCACCCAAAACCAGGCCCAGCCCCTGCCCAAACTCACCCCACACCCTCAAGGCCCTCACTAGACACCACCCCTCAATTCTGTTATTTACAGCGCCCTCAGGAATGAGGTATTTTTCTCAAACAATTGCGTAATTGTGCAATTTCCTAATTTTATAGGGCTTCTGTGCAAATTGTGAATCTACAGGGTTTTATCTGCAAAATATACTGTGCGAGATGTCAATCTCCCATTGGAGGGTGATCCTACACCGTTCATTCCAAAAGGGGTCCCAATTCAATGCATTATTGAACCTAAAATATATACACAAATACCTAGATATTTTAAATGTAAAATTACCTAAATACCCCCCAACCCTAACCCTAAACTTTATATAAACACCCCCACCCCCTCACCCGAACCCTCATCCCTCACATCTCAGACCACCACCACCTCCGACCTCTACCCCACCGCCTCGCCCCTCCCTCAGCTCTCCCCCGGCCACCGCGCCACCGCCCTTGCCGCCGCAGCCGCCGCCGGCAGCCCCCGCAGCACCTGACCCCCTTCTTCCCCAACACAGCACCCCACCACCCCGACCACCCTAAACCACCACCCTCGCCACCTCAGACCACCACCACCGCCACCATCCCCTTCGCCTCGACCTCCTCTACCGAACCACCACTGCACCACCGCCCCACGACCACCGCAGCCACCGCCACCACGGCCACAGCACCCCCCTGACCTCCCCAACCGTAGCCCGAGTTCCCCCCGACCTCCCTAAACACCACCACCGCCACCTCAGACCTCCGCCACCGCCACCGCCACTACCGCCTTACCCGCCACCTCCTCTGCAGCCCTGACACCCTACACCGCCACCTCCGCCGCCGCCTCCGCCGCTGCAGCTGCCACAGCTGCCGCTGCTACTGTTGCTGCTGACTGCTACGCTGTTGCTGCTGCTGCCAAGGCCAGCCACTGGCCGGACCTCCGCCCCCCTCCCGCCGGCGACGACGACGTGGGCCCCCCTAACACGTCAGGTACCCCACCCCCCTACATACGTATATATATATATATATATATATATACATACATATATATATATATATATATATATATATATATATATATATTATATATATATATATATATTTATATATTAAATATAATATATATATATTATACTATGTAGTATATATATTATTATATATAATATATATATATATATTACTATGTATTATTATATATGTATATTATATATATATTATATTATATATACTATATTATATATTATATATATTATTAAAGAATATATATATTATTATTATATAATATATATTATCATATATTATATATGTATATTATATGTATGTATATATTTATATTATATATACTATATTATATATTATGTATATTAATTATATATATATATATTATATATAATATATATTATCATATATATTATATGATATATATATTTATATTATATAAGTATATATAACATATATTATATTATATTATTATCATATATATTATATGTATATATATAATTATATTATATAAGTATATATAATATATATTATACTATATTATTAAGTATATATATTATTATATATAATATATATATTATCATTATACTACATACATATATACATATATATTATATATATATATATATATATATATATATATATATACACTATATAAAGTATATATAATATATATATCCTATTCTATATTATTATATACTATTATATATATGTATATGTATATATTTAAATATGTTATTTGTATTATTATATATATAGTATATATGTTATTTAATTTTATCATATATATACATACTATTATATTATATATACATATATTATTATATATTATATGTAATTCTATATATAAAAAAATATATATGTAATTATATTACATAATATAATTATATATATATATGTCTATGTATTATGTATATAAATACTATATTTATAAGTATATATTATTAATTATTTATGTATATATATTTATATATCTTTTATGTATATATATATATATATATATATATATATATATATATATATATATATATATATATATATATATATATATATATATATATATATATATATATATAAGTATAAATACATACTATACTATATAAATATTTAAAGTACGCACTTATTAAATGCTAAATTTACAAACTCCTGTACGTCTTGAACAGAGTGCACCTACAATGCAGTTAGTGACCCCAGGTCACAGGACCCCTCAGACACGACTGCGGGAACAGGTTTTTGGCACGCCCAGCTTGAGGACGTAAGCAAGTATACCTTGCCAAGTTTTACTGTTTAATTATAAAATTGTTGTATGTTATTTCTCTTGAACTTACATATAATTGTGTGTGTCCGAGATTGCCTCGGGTACCGTCAACAAATACGTTGACAACTGACTTAGACTTTAGCAGACTTACCTACAGCTGCGAGGGTATCCTAATATCCTCCTAGACCCTGACACTTGTATACGCAACACAGATACAATTCATTTTGGGATGCGAGTTTGCGTACTCGATTAGCTACCGGTGCGTGTGACGTGCATCACGGCTTAGCACGAAATCAGGAATATTCAGGGAAGTTATGACTTGGAATATAGTTGCGTGGTTTACACGTTGTGGATTCGACTTATATAACTGCATTGGACAGGGAAGACAACTAGTAGGCGTATGGGACACCCAACTTCTTTATTGCAGATACTGTACTCTTTGGAGTGATATGGACGTTATATACTTTGCAGATACCATATCCCTTAGAGTATTGGACGTTATATATATATACAGATACCTCATTCTTCGGAATGATGGACGTTGCAGATACCACACTCTAAAGAATATTGGACGATATGCTGTGTTGGACGATGCTCTAGTCTTATTATATTTCAGCACTTTTATCTTTTATAGTGGGTTTGTTCCCACCAGACATATCTGATTTGTACTATAATATTTCAGACTTAGCATTTATATATTCCAGCACTTATTTCAGTACTCCTTGATATTTTGTGGATGAGATTAGACTTTACCTGTAATAACTTGTTAGTATTTTAGGACAGCGTAGCACGTCTCTTTGGGTCCATTAAATTGGATAATCCCTTAGAGTATTGGACGTTATATATATATACAGATACCTCATTCTTCGGAATGATGGACGTTGCAGATACCACACTCTAAAGAATATTGGACGATATGCCTACGCCTAACCATACATACTAAGGTTGTCTTTACATTACATTCACTTAGATGGTTAGCTCACCCTTTATTTATTTATTCAGTATTTATATATGGCATATTTTTATGTATCTTGTTATTTCCCACTGAGGACCTGGTTCCCTTCCAGATCTAGATGAGACATACTACCCCACAGTGTACGGTCCCAGACAGGAAATAAGGTATGCAACTGAGAAGGAGTTAGAGGTACTGCCATAAGAGTTTGCCTGATCTTTAGTAGTAAGTGCACCTGGAGCTGGAGACTCTTCTGCCTGATCTTTGGTAGTGCACCGGGAGCAGAAGCCTCTTTTCCACTGATCTTTAGTAGTATGTTCATTTGAAGCTGGAGCCTCATTACCTAGCTAGACGATGCTCTAGTCTTATTATATTTCTGCACTTTTATCTTTTGTAGTGGGTTTGTTCCCACCAGACATATCTGATTTGTACTATAATATTTCAGACTTAGCATTTATATATTCCAGCACTTATTTCAGTACTCCTTGATATTTTGTGGATGAGATTAGACTTTACCCGTAATAAACTTGTTAGTATTTTAGGACAGCGTAGCACGTCTCTTTGGGTCCACCCGCCTGCTGCTGCCGCCGCCGGCTGCTACTGCTCAACCGCTGCTGCTTTGCTGCTGCCGCTGGCTGCTACTGCTCGACCCCGCTGCTGCGCCGGCCGGCTACCCCCAGCACCACCACCATCAATCCAGCACCACCAACACCACTCCCTCCTCCCCATTCCTCCACAGAAGCAGCCAAAGTCATGGCCTTGGACTCCCTTCGTCTCCCCAAGAAGAGCTTCACTCCGAGAGGGTACCAGACGGAGGTGTTCGAGGTGGCGAGGGAGAGGAACACGATCGCGGTTCTCGGGACCGGCACGGGGAAGACCATGATAGCGGTCATGCTCATCCGGGACATCGGCAGGAGGGCGGGAAGCTCCTCGTAGTCTTCCTCGCGGCCACGGTCGATCTCGTCCACCAGCAATACGAGGTGATTAGGGATCACACCGAGTTCGAGGTGGCTGAGTACTTCGGAGACAGAGGGGTTGATGACTGGAGTTCTAGTTGCTGGGACAGGGAGAAAAAAAAATATACCGAGGGTTTTTCCACAAGGCAGTACGCCGGCCAGCCATCTTTGGAATGACTGCTTCACCTGTGATCAAAAGGTGTGTCGTCTGTCAAAGATGTGCGAAGGGCAAGTATGTGAACTCCAAAGCATCTTGGATTCCAAGATGTATATGATAAAGAATAGTGCTGAAGTGGAGATGCATGCACCTTCTGCTAGACAGATGCACATATACTATAACCAGAACACTTTCCAATATGACTTTTTGAAGAATAAGTTGGAATCTATATTCTCAGAGACAGATGCTTCTCTGGCTGTTTTGCAAGAATCACCATCAGAACCACCACGGTGAGCCTCTCTTCCCTCTTCCCCCTTTTCTTCAGTTCTGTAATTAGTTGATTTGTATGAAGAGGTTAGTTGATATAATCAGTAATTAATTTATAATTAGTAGTTAAGTATATAATCAGTAGTTAATTTATATTAGTTATTAATCAGTTAATTAGTTATTAATCAGTATTAATTTATTAATCAGTAGTTATTGGTAATCAGTTAATTAATTTCATAATCAGTTAGTTAATTAATGTAATTAGTTAGTAATAAATGTAATTAGTTTAGTATATGTAAATAGCTAGTTTTATGTAATTAGTTTATTTAGTTATGTAATAATTAAAAGGGTTTTTGATTATGTAAAATATAATAAATCTTGGGGTTTTTATTGTTAATAAAAATATAGTTTCAACAATAAAAAAATTAGTTCAAAATTTGTTATTGGACTAGTAACCAATTTTTACTATAGATATAAAAATATATGATGGCTTTTACATAAATTCTAGATTTTTATAAATAAACTTTTAATTGTAATTATTGTTCAAAATAATTTCGAAACGGTTTTCATTAAACTAAGGTGTTACGTTAATTACGAACAATCGACCCCTTTCTCTTATTAGCCTGGTATCCTTATTTCGATTTTCGTGCCGAACTCCGATCTTGGACTTCTTTATGTAGTTTCTAGCTATTTGGACTGCTCCGGACCCATTGGAACTAACTGCCACTTCATTTGGGATCACCTTGAGAAGTGTGGCATTATATACATTCTTTGATTTGTTAATATATATATATATATATATATATATATATATATATATATAAATATTGATTGATATATATACAAATATGTATTTTGGTATATAAGTATATAATTATATACATCTATTAGTGTACATACACAAATACGTATTTTGTACAAATACTAAGAGACACTTATATATATATAATATATACGTTTTTATTGGTATATACTTTGAGTGTAAATGTGTATTATATACGTATCCCTACTAGATGACCCTAGTTGACTAGTGCCATGCCTGGCATAGCCCTGAGCCCGTGTATTTCTATTGTGTGTTAGTGTAGCATCTGATGCTAGTGATATTATTATATGTTTATAGGACTGTCGGATTCTCCAGACGATACTCTGGGACAGGACATTGGTATTGACAGCTAAGGACCCAAGGCGAGTACATTCTCTGATTAGTTTCTAATTTATGATATCTCCTATGTTCACTATATCTAGTGTAAATATCCATGTTCTTGACACGTTGGTTACACGGATTGGTATACCCGGATCTCGTCATGAGATGTTATTCCTTATTCATGGTGTAGCTTGTACAAGACTTGTTTTCCTTGTTATCTTGTGCATGTACAGACACTGATTCCCGGGGAGATTTGCTACCTTCCTAGGGAATCCCGTGCCATAGCGTACCATGATTGGATCTACTATACCAGTCGGGGGTGGGGAGTATTTTAGTGTAGATATGTGATCATACCCAACTTTTCATGCATCATAGCTCACCCCACATCTCACGTCGGGTGCGGCCTGACCCTCTTCGTGCTTCATAGCTGTTACTTGTGATTAGCCTGACCTCTTCGTGCATCATAGCTAACCAACGGTTAGCCTGACCTTCGTGAATCATAGCTAATCACATGTAACCAGCCTGATCAAGTTCCCAAGCCGATCACATGTTAAAGCTAGTACTCACACACTTAGTCATAGGATTCTTGCTCATTGACATATTATTCTTTTCCTGCATTTACTTACAGTATTTCCAGTATTTCCTTCATTATACATTCCTCGTACCTATACATGCATCTGGTATGTTTCCATCTAGAACTGCTACATAGTTTATGTCATTTATATAGAACTGCTATTTAGAGATGTACTTTGCTCCTTCCTGACTGGAAAATATTTTTCCAGACTGTGACCTTAGTAGACTGGTTTCTGATACACTTGGGGATTGGATGTTACAGATTGCAGGTATGATTATTTTGTCATTAGACTTGTGTGGTATTCTTTATTCTTCAAATTCCTATCGTGCTGTAGTTGTGATTGAGTATGTTGTTAATATTTTTTATAGTGTTATCCGAGTCTCCTTATGGAGTTGGATACTAGCGTGAGATTGTTTAGATAGCACTTGACCTAGACAGCGTTCTACCGCCGATGCTGCGGCGTGGGCTGGACGTACCCACGCACTCGTGCCCCTAAACCGGGTGCGGGTCGTGACACTTCTGCCTGATCTTTGGTAGTGCACAGGGAGCAGAAGCCTCTTTTCCACTGATCTTTAGTAGTATGTTCATTTGAAGCTGGAGCCTCATTACCTAGCTAGACGATGCTCTAGTCTTATTATATTTCTGCACTTTTATCTTTTGTAGTGGGTTTGTTCCCACCAGACATATCTGATTTGTACTATAATATTTCAGACTTAGCATTTATATATTCCAGCACTTATTTCAGTACTCCTTGATATTTTGTGGATGAGATTAGACTTTACCTGTAATAAACTTGTTAGTATTTTAGGACAGCGTAGCACGTCTCTTTGGGTCCATTAAATTGGATAATCCCTTAGTGACGTGTTAGTTGGCCAATGCCACGTGGCCTAGTTCCGTATATTTTGGGACTGGAGCGTGACATGGTTTTAGTGGTGGCCCATACGGGTCTAGTTAATTGCTAGTGGTGTGATAATATGCCCAGCAAGCCTGCTATAGGATAGGAATACTAGGTCTCATCCACTCTAACTTCATCCTTAAATTTCTGCATCCTCTTGTTTATTATTATTTTTCCTTCGTGCTCTTCTAATTATTTTATCTTCTTCAGAAATATGGACGTACCCAGTGGGCACGCAACTGATAGGGTTGACCAAGCAACAGACCCCTCGCAAGATGTCCAAAGAACCCCGACTACCTCGAGAGACCAGTCCCCGAGAAGGACACTGGTCTATCCAACAATCCCGTACCTTCATCAGAATCCTACCCAGAAAGCTGCACCAGCCCAGCAAGAAGGGCAGACTTCCCAAGCACCAACACCACAGGCGGAGACACCTTTGCCTCCACCTCCACCCCTTCCAGCCCTGATGCCACAACTTGAGGGACAGCCTCAAATGTTCTAATTCTTCCGAGCCATGATGCAGGCACTGTGGCATCAGACTAAAACTTTGAGGCAGAGCTTGATAACAGCTCTGGAGAGGACATCGACTCCAGCACCAACACATGTCCAACCAGCTGGCACTGTCCGAGGCTTTCGCCAAATGGGCCCGGGAACCTTTTCGGGCAGCAAAACTCTGGAGGAGATCTCATATTGGGTCTCCAATACGGAAATGCTGCTGGAAGGTTCATAGCTTCATCCAGACTTATGGATGACCGCAGTGAGGGCCCAACTCAAAGGCAACGCCATCACTGGTGGGACTCCATAGAGCGCAGCGCCGACAAGAACCAGACTTGGGAGCAATTCCTAGAGTACTTCAATACGAAGTATTTTCCAGCCACGTTCAGAAATGCCCTGTACTTCCAGTTCCTGCACCTGAAACAAGGAAATATGACCGTCGACGCCTATGACGCATAATTCAGTCAACTTAGTCGATTTGGTTCCATTCTGATACCTAACGAGCTGGAGAAGGCCATGAGATTCCATCACGGCCTTACCTTCGAGCTACAAAGGTATACTACTACGTAGTCGAGGATCTCCTATTAGGAGGTTCTTTCAGAGGTGAGGATTCAGGAAGCCATTGGCCGAGGAGCAAGGCGCTCTAACCCAACCATACTGGCCATAAACTAGCCCGGAGCAGGAGGACCAATCCGTCGTTCGGGAACCCAGACATAGCAAAAGACGGGGCCATATCAGCACCAGGAACTTCCGACGTGTCACTATTGTGGCAAGAAGGGACATTATGTCAGAGACTGCCGGAAGAAGAATGGACTATGCATGATCTATGGAGTAAGTCAACATATGGCTAGAGACTGCCCACAACGCAGAGAGGCAGCACCTCAGAACGGACAAAGACCAGTAGCACCAGCCCAGAGGATGCTACCCTCAACTGGAGGTCAACGTCCCTCAACATCTGGAGGATTTCAGAGAGGACCACCCCTGGCCACACAGGAGACTCAGTTCAACCAAGCCAGGCAGCAGACCAGAGGGCAAAGGCACGGGAAGGCCTTTGCACTAGATGCAGTTGCAGAGGAACCGGAAGGAGAAACTATCACAGGTACATTTTAGTTGTATCATTACCTGCAACCGCATTATTTGATTCTGGTGCTACACTATCTTTCATATCTAGTAGTTTCGTAGCCATGCACAAAATAACTACTTCTCCACTGCCTAAGTGCTGGAAGATTCTTACCGGAGGAGGCATCGTACCGGTTACCAGCACTATTAAAACGTGCTCGGTAGTCATTTATAGTAGAGAGCTGAGAGCGCGATTTTTGGTACTCCCGATGCCAAACTTCGACGTTGTCTTAGGCATGGACTGGTTAAGCCAGTACAATGCTATACTAGACTGCCGGAAGGGTAGTATCATTTTTAGACCACCAGGTCACCAGGAATTCGAGTACATACGGGGCACCATCGAGCAAGGAATAGGCCAGACACTTAGAGCTTACATGGCAATGGAGACAGCTCCCCCAGCAATTGTTGCAGAATTAGAAGATGTATTTCCGGAGGAATTGCCAGGCCTACCGCCTGACAGAGAAGTGGAGTTCACTATTGAGTTAGTGCCCAGAGCTACACTAGTATCCTCAAATGTGTACCGGTTGGCAAAGAAGGAGCTAGACGAGCTAAAGCTACAGCTAGAAGAATTGCAAATCAAGGGATTTGTTCATCCTAGTGCATCACCCTGGGAAGCACCAGTGTTGTTTGTACCAAAGAAGGATGGAACATACCGTATGTGCATTGATTACAGAGCCCTTAATGCTTTGACAATCAAAAACAAGTACCCTCTGCCGCGGATTGATGATCTGTTTGACCAACTGACAGGAGCAGTGGTGTTCTTAAAAATAGATTTGAGATCAGGCTATCATCAGGTAAAAGTACGGAGAGAAGACATTCCAAAGACAGCATTCATGACTCGTTATGGTCGCTACGAGTTCCTGGTGATACCTTTTGGACTAACAAATGCACCTGCCGTATTTATGAACCTGATGAACAGAGTCTTCCACCAGTATCTGGACCAGCTCGTGGTAGTCTTCATCGACGACATCTTGGTGCATTCGAAGAGCCACGAGGAGCACGAAGAATACTTGAGACTGGTGTTAGAGACGCTGAGGTGTGAGAGTCTCTATGCAAAGCTGAGCAAGTATGAGTTTTTCCTTGATCGTGTCACTTTTTTTTGACACGTTATCACAGGAGATGGCATTTCAGTGGACCCAGCAAAGATTTCATCCATAGAGACATGGCCAACCCCTACCAACATCTCAGAGGTGAGAAGTTTTCTAGGACTTGCCGGGTATTACCGGAGGTTCATAGAGAACTTTGCAAGGATCGCAGAGCCGATAATCCGTTTGACTCGCAAGGAGCAGGAGTTCATCTGGTCAGAGGAGTGTCAGATAGCTTTCGATGAGCTGAAAAAGCGTCTGACTACGACTCCCATCTTGACTATACCATCTGGATCTGGAGGATTCGTAATATATAACGATGCATCCGGAAAAGGATTAGGTTGTGTCTTAATGCAATATGGGAAGGTTGTAGCCTATGCCTCTAGACAACTGAGGACCCATGAGAAGAAGTATCCCACGTACGACCTGGAGCTTGCCGCAGTCATCTTTGCCTTGAAAATTTGGAGACACTATCTATACAGCGAACGAGTGGAGATATTCACTGATCACAAGAGCCTGAAGTACGTCTACACCCAGAAGGACCTGAACCTGAGACAAAGACGCTGGCTCGAGGTGATGACAGACTTCGAGATTGATCTACAGTACCATCCCGAAAAGGCTAATATAGTAGTTGATGCTCTAAGCAGGAGACCCACGACATTCTTTCTGATCACCCAACCAGATCTATTGAGAGATCTAGAATATTTGGATATAAAGGTCATTATGCCAGGAGTTGACGGCCAATTGTCAAATTACCAGTTGCAATCAATATTGGTCGAAAGAATCAAGGCTGCTCTGCCAACAGATGCCAGATTCCAGAGACTTCGACAAAGAACCGAGGCTGGAATTCAGACAGGATTGCATATACACGAAGATGGGACTTTAAGATGTGGAGAATGTCTTTATGTTCCAAATGGAGAATTTCACGAAGAGCTGATGTCAGAAGCTCACAGCTCAACATACTCTATCCATCCAGGTGGCACAAAGATGTATAGAGACCTAAGACAATACTATTGGTGGCATGGAATAAATAGAGAGATAGCCCGCTTTGTGACAAAATGCCTGGTGTATCAGCAAGTGAAGGCTGAACATCAGAGGTCCGCAGGTCTACTTCAACCACTCCTAATACCTGAGTGGAAATGGGAACACATTACCATGGACTTCGTTACGGGCTTCCCAAGAAGTCCCAGTGGCCGTAATGTTGTATGGGTGATCGTAGATCGACTCACCAAGGCTGCTTATTTCTTACCATTCAGAGTTGGGCAATCTACAGAAGTCTTGGCAGATATGTATATGAAGGAGATCGTACGTCTGCACGGAGTACCAGTCAGTATATTATCTAACAGGGATACGGGATTTACATCTTACTTTTGGCGTAGTATGCAAGAGAGTCTTGGTACCCGCCTAAAGTTCAGCACATCGTATCACCCGAAGACAGATGGACAGTCCGAGCGCACCATCTAGACCCTAGAAGATATGCTGAGAGCATGCATGCTTGATTTCAGTGGATCATGGGAAGATCATTTGCATCTGGTAGAATTTTTCTATAACAATAGTTATCAAGCGAGCATCCAAATGGCTCCCTTTGAAGCATTGTATGGTAAGAAATATCGTTTCCTAGTATGTTGGACTGATGTAGGCGAAAGACAGATCCTAGGACCAGAATTGGTCGTTCATAACGTGGAGAAGGTAAAGAAGATCCAAGGGTACCTGCGAGCAGCGCAGGACAGACAAAAGCACTGGGCAAACGTACATTGACGACCTCTAGAATTCCAAGTGGGAGAACACGTATTTTTGAAGATCTCACCTACCCGAGGAACTATCAGATTTGGAGGGAGAGGAAAACTAAGTCCGAGGTACATCGGACCCTTCGATGTGTTGGAACGCATCGAAGAAGTTGCTTACAAGCTAGCCTTACCCCAAATATTAGAAGGAGTACATGACGTCTTCTACGTATCTCAGCTGAGGAGGTACATTCCAGATCCAAGTCATGTGCTGGACCACTCAGATATCACTGTCGGCCCGAGTTTATCGTACCAGGAGGAGCCTGTAGAGATCCTAGACAGAAGCGAGAAGGTGTTGTGAGGTCAGACTATCCCTCTAGTTCGTATTGCATGGAGACATCATGCACCAGGCGAGTCGACCTAGGAACGAGAAGAGGATATTCGACAACATTTCCTCCATCTATTCGAAGACATGGGTATGTCCTAATATTTCAAATCATCAATAGTTTTTACTATATGTCTGTTTTAATTTCGAGGACGAAATGCTCTAAGGAGGGTAGATTGTAAACTCTCTCGACCAAATTTCAACATTAGATAGTAAAATTAGGATTATTTTTAACAAATTAGGATTTATTACAGCTTTTTAAATTTATTTATGTAATATCTTATTAATTAGTGCACATGTTCATCACATCAATATTTAGAGCATTACACTGACTGTTATCCCCAAACAAAGTTCACGTACCTCTCCTAGACATGCCAGTCTACTATTCTATACTTTGTACAACTCACAAATATGCTGGCATGAGTCTCATTTTAGTCGCACAAATATCGTTACAAACGTCCGTATTAATTTTCAAATAATTTTCAGAACTGTACCCTTGTCCTTTCTAATCAAAATTAGAGGCCCAACTAGAACCTGTTTTGCCCAAACTAAATTACGTTATTATTCTATACTGAGTATACTATGTCTAGTATACTTGCACTACACCAAATTCTGGTCCTGGCTATTTTTTAATTAATTAGAAAACACCGTGCGCATTAATTTTTAATAAATTAATACCGTGACCCTCATCACCCAAAATCAGGCCCAGCCCCTGCCCAGACTCACCCCCACACCCTCAAGGCCCTCACAGGACACCGCCCCTCACTGGATAGCACCCTCAGGAATGAGGTGGTTTTCTTATACAATTACGTAATTGCACAATTTTCCAATTTTATAGGGCTTCTGTGCAAATTATGAATCTGCAGGGTTTTATCTGCAAAATATACTGTGCGAGATGTCAATCTCCCATTGGAGGGTGATCCTACATCGTTCATTCCAAAAGGGGTCCCAATTCAATGCATTATTGAACCTAAAATATCTGCACAAATATCTAGATATTTTAAATATAAAATTACCTAAATACCCCCCTAACCCTAACCTTAAACTCTATATAAACACCCCAACCCCCTCACCCGAACCCTAATCCCTCACATCTCAGACCACCACCACCTCCGACCTCTACCCCACCGCCTCGCCCCTCCCTCAGCTCTCCCCGGCCACCGCGCCACCACCCTAGCCGCTGCAGCCGCCGCCGGTAGCCCCCGCAGCACCCGACCCCCTTCTTTCCCAACACAGCACCCTACCACTCCGACCACCCTAAACCACCACCCCCGCCACCTCAGACCACCGCCACCGCCACCATCCCCTTTGCCTCGACCTCCTCCACCGAACCACCACTGCACCACTGCCCCACGACCACCGCAGCCACCGCCAGCGCCGCCAGAGCACCCCCGACCTCCCCGACCGTAGTTCGAGTCCCCCCCCCGACCTCCCTAAACACCACCACCGCCACCTCAGACCTCCGCCATCGCCACTACCGCCTTCGCCGCCCTGACACCCTGCACCGCCACCTCCGCCGCCGCCTCCGCCGCTGCAGTTGCCACAGCTGCCGCTGCTACTGCTGACTGCTACTGCTGCTGCTGCCACAGCCAGCCACCCGCCGGATCTCCGCCCCCCTCCCGCCGGCGACGACGACGTGGGCCTCCTTGACACGTTAGGTACCCCGCCCCCTACATACGTATATATGTATATATGTATATATATATTTATATATATATGTATATTTATATATATTATTATATATATATATATTTATATATTATATATAATTATATATTATAATTATTAATATATATTTATATACAATATATATATAATATTTTATTATATATATGTATATGTATATCTGTATATTTTTAAATATTTTATATGTATGTATATAGTATATATATGTATATATATATATTATATATTATGTAGTATATATTATTATATATAATATATATATTACTATGTATTATTATATATGTATATTATATATATATATATATTATATTATATATACTATATTATATATTATATATTATATATATTATTAAAGAATATATATATTATTATTATATAATATATATTATCATATATTATATATGTATATTATATGTATGTATATATTTATATTATATATACTATATTATATATTATGTATATTAATTATATATATTTATTATTATATGTAATATATATTATCATATATATTATATGTATATATATATATTTATATTATATATATATATTATATGTATATATATAATTATATTATATATATATATATATATATATATATATATATATATATATATATATATATATATATATATATATATATATATATATATATATATATATATATATATATATATATATATATATATATTTATACTATATAAAGTATATATAATATATATATCCTATTCTATATTATTATATACTATTATATATATGTATATGTATATATTTAAATATGTTATTTGTATTATTATATATATATAGTATATATGTTATTTAATTTTATCATATATATACATACTATTATATTATATATACATATATTATTATATATTATATGGAATTCTATATATAAAAATATATATATGTAATTATATTATATAATATAATTTTATATATATATATATGTCTATGTATTATGTATATAAATACTATATTTATAAGTATATATTATTAATTATTTATGTATATATATTTATATATCTTTTATGTATATATATATATATATATAAGTATAAATATATACTATACTATATAAATATTTAAAGTACGCACTTATTAAATGTTAAATTCACGAACTCCTGTACGTCTTGAACAAAGTGCACCTACAACGCAGTTAGTGACCCCAGGTCATAGGACCCCTCAGACACGACTGCGGGAACAGGTTTTTGGCACGCCCAGCTTGAGGACGTAGGCAAGTATACCTTGCCAAGTTTTACTGTTTAATTATAAAATTGTTGTATGCTATTTCTCTTGAACTTACATATAACTGTGTGTGTCCGAGATTGTCTCAGGTACCGTCAACAAATACGTTGACATGTAGTATAAATGACTTAGACTTTAGCAGACTTACCTACAACTGCGAGGGTATCCTAATATCCTCCTAGACCCTGACACTTGTACACGTAGCACAGTTGCAATTCATTTTGGGATACGAGTTTGCGTACTCAATTAACTATCGGTGTGTGTGACGTGCATCACGGCTTAGCACGAAATCAGGAATATTCAAGAAAGTTATGACTTGGCATATAGTTGCGTGGTTTACACGTTATAGATTCGACTTGTATAATCGTATTGGGCGGAAAAGATAACTAGTAGGCATATGCGACATCCAACTTCTTTATTGCAGATACTGCACTCTTCGGAGTGATACGGACGTTATATACTTTGCAGATACCACATCCCTTAGAGTGTTGGACGTTATATATATATACAGATACCTCATTCTTCAAAATGATGGACGTTGCAGATACCACACTCTAAAGAATATTAGACGATATGCCTACGCCTACCCATACGTACCAAGGTTGTCTTTACATTACATTCACTTAGATGGTTAGCTCATCCTTTATTTATTTATTCAGTATTTATATATGGTATATTTTTATGTATCTTGTTATATCCCACTGAGGACCTGGTTCCCTTCCAGATCTAGATGAGACGTACTACCCCACAGTGTACGATCCCAGACAGGAAATAAGGTATGCAACTTAGGAGGAGTTAGAGGTACTGCTATCAGAGTCTGCCTGATCTTTAGTAGTAAGTGCACCTGGAGCTGGAGACTCTTCTGCCTGATCTTTGGTAGCTAGTGCACCAGAAGCAGAAGCCTCTTTCCCATTGATCTTTAGTAGTATGTTCATCTGAAGATGGAAACTCATTACCTAGCTAGACGATGCTCTAGTCTTATTATATTTCTGCACTTTTATCTTTTGTAGTGGGTTTGTTCCCACCAGACATATCTGATTTGTACTATAACATTTCAGACTTAGCATTTATATATTCCAGCACTTATTTTAGTACTCCTTGATATTTTGTGGATGAGATTAGACTTTACCTGTAATAAACTTGTTAGTATTTTAGGACAGTGTAGCATGTCTCTTTGGGTTCATTAAATTGGATAATCCCTTAGTGACGTGTCAGCTGGCCAATGCCATATGGCCTGGTTTCGTATATTTTGGGACTGGGGCGTGACAGCATCAAATAACCTCTTCAATGGTAAGAAGAGTACAATACGATTGAGGCACATGGCATTGAATAATCTGATAAAGATTGGAATCATTGTCATGATTGATTTTAGATCTGGGAGAATCTGGCAGATCCGTTCACCAAGGGTCTCAAGCGACAGCTGGTCGAGGACACAATAATCAAAATGGGCTTGAAGATATTCGAATATTGTGTCTTTGTAATTCTACTATAAAGTTTTATGCTATTAGTTCAAAGAAAAATTTACTCGGCATCTAGATTTTGGTTCAAAGAAGGATCATTGACTGGGAGAATATCAAAAATAATGGGTATTCCTTTGAGACATTGAGGGGTTACAGACCCAGAACCACTATTGTCTAATAATTATTCTTTGTGTAGATCAAGTTCTGTGGGAGGATAGCTTAGACGCCTTAATGAGTTCTTAGACATTTTGAATGTCTTATGTGCTTTACAGGAAGCACCGTAGCGCAGTACTACAAAGGAACATAAGGTCTCTATGCTACAGTGGGTGACACCACCATGAGGTTCCTCGATAGGGTAATGCCTCGGCTTCACGAGCCATGTCACAGCGGTGTAGCACCGCACATAGACAGGTAGCCTAATATTTTAGTATGAAGAGTGGTAGACAGCACTACAAAGAGGCCAGTGACCTCATGTTATAGTGGTGTGACACCACTAAAAGGTAAAAGATATAAATCCTCGGTTACGCAAGCCATGTCACAGCGACATAATACCACAAGGAAGCACAAGGCTTCATTCTGGGTAGTTTTTCACTACAATGAGGCTGAGACCTCATGCTACAGTGGATGACACCACGATGAGGTGGAGCCTCGGCTTTAGGCTATGTCATAGCGGCGTAGCACCATAAGGAAGCGCAAGGCTTCATGCCATGACTCTTTAAAAGAACTCACATAGAGTGTATGGAAAGATATACAGGCCCTCACTTGAGAAAAAACTTGTAGATGCCCAAGATACATACATCAAAATTAGGCGTGCACATAGCCTTTAATGTGCAACCAGAAGCACAGTTGATGTCATTGTATGAGTGAAAATAATTGCAACTATGGTGCAGAATTTAAGATTTTGTCCATTCTTATATCATACTATTATTTGACCCATGAGAGAAGATTAAAGTCGAAGAGGCATCTGTCCTAATGCATGATGGGCAGTTATTGTGAGGAACACTTAACCCATATATTAAGATATATGGGGAATTATTGGTTTTTGCCTTTGGACTATGAAAGATAGTCCCACATTGGCTACACCACTAAGTGGGTATCTCAATATAATGTTTTTCTTGGGGTAAGGTATGCACATGGGGTATCGTGGGATACATGGGTGCCATGTGGGGATATTTTATTAGGAGAAAAATAATTAACTCATCAATGGAAGCTTTTAAGTTTTTTGTCATGCTCTTGGAATTTATTCCATAAGAGCTAACACTACAACAAAAATACCTTTTTTATGACGGCTAAAAAGCGTCATAAATGATGTTTTATAATGCTATTTTGTAAGCCCTCAGGCGTTATAAAAATTAGTGTTATAAATATTTTCTAAAAGTGTCATAAATGTTCTGTACATATATAACATTTTTTTCCCTAAAACTTTATAAATAAGACAAACATATATAACACTTATTTACCAAAGAGTTATAAATAAATTCATATATATGGCACTTATTTTAAAAGTGTTATCAATATAAAATCTATATATACCATTTATTTTTCAAGATGTTATAATTGTAATGCACATATATATCATTTTCCAAAGTCCTATAAAAAGCAATACTCAAATACTGCTTAATTTCAAAAGAATCTGAACTAGGTATAACATCAATTTAAGAAACGCTTAAAACATTCATTTCAAATTTAAAATATCATTTAATTATGATCCAAAAGTACATAATACCACCATCATAATTACATTTTTCAAAATAGATCAAAATACATATATACTAGAGATTAAACTAATATTATCCACTAGTCAACAACTTCCTCAGGCTTCAACTTTGAGCACCCTCAAAACTGTCAATATCATATTCAAAACTGACAACTGGACCCTCAAAATCTAACAGCAAAATACTAAAAAAGAAAGCATCAAACAACCATGAGATATGACTTAGCAAAAAAATATTAAAAAAATCATAAACTATACATCGTTTAAAATTGGGAGTCAAAAGTAGAGACTATCTTAATGTTATATCATCAGTTTAAAATTTATTAAAAATGTACATTGAACCTTTTAAGTCTTTCTTTTATTATTTTAAACAATACATAATTGATTATTTGAGTGTAGAGAGAAAGTAGCTGCTCTTGCAATCCAATTAATTAATCTTGAAAGCTACGATAAGTACCTGGGTTATTCCTATTAGTATTTGGGAAATCAATTAGAACAAGAATTGTAATGCTTAACACTATTACATTGCTGCACAATGAAAATAATATCTATCAGGATGGCGAGGTACAAGTAACAAAGATCGAATTAAAATTATCCATTTGTATGAGCTACCTTAAGCAATTGAAGATAGGTTCCCTCAGTATCCATGATAATATCGTTGACTGGTCTAGTTACCTGAATAATAACTGCAGCTCTAGTCTGCTTACTGAAATAAAACACCTTTGTTTTGCCTACCTAAAATATCAGATATTTGGTCTTAACTTAAATTAAACATAGTTTGCAGCCCCTACAAGTATATGTACAACATGAATAAACTAATAAGTAATAACAAACAATTAAGGTTGGCTTGGTGATGAAAATAATATTCTGATGATAAATGCTAACATAACGATCTGATTTCAAAGCTTGCCACTATAGAACTGAATTTTGTATTTCTACGAAACCAATAACAGAGCTATTTTTAAATGTTAGTGAGTACTAAGAAACTGATTTAAAACTAAGACTATGGCAGATAAAATCTCCATAATTATCATATATACATATCAAAATCACACAATCTTGGATGTAATTCAATTCTTATAAAAACCGAAAGATAATTTCTCCCTCATCTATTAGGAATTTATAATATAACCTGCTATAACCTAAACTGAAGAAATGTATAGCTTGAACATAAAAAAAATACTGTTTAGTGAATACTATAATCTAAAAACCTTTATCCAGAGTTCAGTCCACAGTCTCTTTCAACCGAAATCAGGGTTTAGAGTGCCACGACCCGCATCCGAAATTTGGGTATGAGCCGTGGGTACGTCCAGCCTACGCCGCAGCATCGACGGTAGAACGATGTCTAGGTCTCAACATAATAACACAATTCACAAAATAACATGTCAATGATCTCAACTCCATGAGGAGGACAATAAATATACATATGATCATCAAATCATAAGGTACTCAATCACAATAACTATAAGAAGGTAAATGGCACGATAAGAGATAAAAGATATAAAGAAGTTTTGACATAAGTTTAGAACACAACTCAATACAAAAGTCTAGAGTCTAGCTATCTCAACATAAATAGGTCTCAACATAATACAACCCAAGTCTCAAAGTTAGAACAATCCAATATATAAATAAACTAGACTAAGTGCTGTCTAAACAACTGCGAATAGTATCTCCTCTAAGAAAAGTGGCTCCTCTGGAATCTTTAAGATGTAATCTTCATCTACTCTTAGACCATAATGGGTAGGACATAAATTCTCAAGATTCTCTAAAAAATATTACCCAGTCAGGATTGGAGCGAAGCACAAACACTAACAGCAATTTTAATTATATTGATAAACACAATAAAACAGTATGAGAAAATACTAGAAGAAAAGGAATACTGGAGAGACATGTAATCATCATATGGAACTAACCAGCAATAAACAGATATATGTGAATGTTGGAAATGAATGTACTGAATAAAAAGATAGAAATTTTAGCTAAGTGTTGTGAAATATCAGTTTACAATATGATTGACATGGGACTAGATCAGGCTTGTTATATATGATTGGTTATGATATATGTGAGGTCAGGCTAACCATATGGTTATCTATGATGCGAGCAATAGTCAGGCTAATCATATATAACAGGCTATGAGGCATGTAAATGGTCAGGCTATACCCTATATGATATATGGGGTGAGCTATGATGCATGTAAAGTGGGGTATGATCACATAATCTTGCTAATATTTTTTTGCCCCCAGCTAGTACGATGGATTCCAATCATGACTCCTTATGGCATGTATCTATGATACTAGCCTATGTATCCGCTGTATCTAAATCAAGTATACACTACAACTATAATTATAGTAATGATCAAATAATAAAAACTGTTAGCGAATATACTCGTCTGCGGTCCTGAGCAATATGTGAGGATCAATGTCCAAACTGGAGTCACAAAGACCTAAAGATGAAATATCCATGTCAAATAATGTTCTGGAATGATAATTAAGTCAAACTAGGTAAACATGTGATTTCTAGGTCTAACTAGATTGACTAGGTCAAAACCTTGTTACTCTAGGTCAATCTAGTCAATCATAGTCTAATACTAACTAATTTGATCATACTAAGGATACTTAGCTTATAATAGTTGATATCCTAACTAGTAAATTAATACTTATATTACCTTAGTGCCGCATAAGCTCTGCTACTTGAGTAATCCTTTTCCAAACCTGGTTGTTGTGAACTAACTGATAGTAACTGATCAAGTTTCCTATAACATGTATTACCCAACATCTCTAACACAACTAAGATACTATACAGATACTCAAACCTAGTACCCACTTGTATATCCCTCACACTCAACTGATCTCCATCCATTCACCCGAGCTCATGAACCACATTGCTACCTTAATCACATAGGCAAGTTCACCCTTTCACTTGTAACTCTAAATACCCCAAAACCCATCAATTATCTTAACCTGACTGCACCAACTTTGCAGTGTTAACTGCAGCTCCTAGCTATGGTTACTGATACCATTTACCCAACTCAGGTTCTCCCTTACAATATCTGTTAAACACTGCATTTGTGTACTGATACCTTAGTATTAGCTAACTCAAGATCTACTGAAACCTGGCACTCAACAGCAATGGCACAATCACACCCTTCTCTAACTTTCTAACAGCAAACACATACATAAGAGACCACACCTAAATTAACTCTGAAACATCAATGCACTCTCCCATTTCACCCTCATATCACAGAGATCCTACACTCATGTGTACATCTATATCACCTAATACTCTCTAATACTTCTGTCATCCCCTTATATAATCCTAATAGTACATAACACTTGTACTACTGCTGCTGATCTGCACAAGTGCAGGTCAAGTTGTTGCACTTCAAGCTCATCTCCCCTAAGGCAATGCATCACTTGCACAGCAACTGAATTGTTGTTGCTGCTACTGTTCTAACTGTGTGGGAAAATACTCAGACCCGACCTACTACCTAAACACTAACTCCTTATATCTGACCAACTGTGCACTTGTATACAGGTATTTCTATCCCATACTTCTATAACCCAAGCTTGTACTCTGATACCTCTCCTACAGGAGGGCAAGTATCTGATACACTTGCAATGCATGGATTAACTCTACAACTTGCACACTGCAGACCCGAATGTTCTGACCTGAGCCACCGCCCCATACTGAATTACCAAGTGTTGATACACTATATTCCTCTTCTCTGTAACAATCATGTTTCCCAATGTAGGTGCAGTAAAATTCGACCCCAATATTGCCACCAAAACAGCAATCACCCAACTATAATACATATATATATATATATATCATGATACCTACTGATACACTAGGTGATACACTTACTATGCACTCACAAGTTCACTTATCAGACATATAACTGATACTCTTGTTGTGAACACACAGTGCATAAAGAAAATACTCACATACACACACTCATTACTCACTCAAATACTCACTCACCTGATTCTAGGCATGAGTTGCCCATACCTGAGCCCCAAATACATACTGCCTATTGAACACAATATACTATAGGCCCGACACCCCTGCAACACCCCCATGTCTCCTATACACAGGGAACTTGACCTCCCTTCTCTTGTGCACAGTATGCATAGTACACGAGTAAACCTCACAGTTGACAGTACTGTATATATGGCACCACAATCCATATATACATCATACACTAGAATACACTTAAATAAATATACATATATTTATACATCTAATAATATATGTATGCACATATTTAAGCAAACATCTAGTGAGCATGAGCAAGATACTCATGATACACAACCAATCCTCTTGCCAAAACCCCTAATCACAACTAATAACACACACACACACACACACACACACACACACACACACACACACACACACACATATATATATATATATATAATATAATTATATATATGTAATATGATTTGTTGCTATAAAAAATAGGGAAAAATACACCCATAAACACAAATCCCAAATAGGTATACAACACAATGAAGAAAATATCATGAAAACCAATAAAGACTCATTCTCTACCCTTATGGCTATTCCTAAACCATGGGTGGGCTCCTAATGGCCAATAAAATAAGTAAAATAAAATTTAAAGGAGGGATTTTAGATTTTTACCTATTGGAAGATAAATTTCTAATGCAAACTTCTTCTTCTCTAAAGCTCCTTGAAACCTAAGATTTTAGGCTTCTTAGATGAGGGAAATAAGAGGGATTGGGGTTTAAATTTCTAAAATTTCATAGAGGAAAGAAGGGGTTTGGGATGAACTACTTCTAGGATTTTTCATGAGCTAATGAATGAACTTGAGGGAGGATCCCTCTCTCCTATATAGGCCAGCCACACAACCTAGGGCTTGGTTAATGCACAATATCCCATTTGCCCTCAATGGTTTATCATAAAGAGATATTCAATAAGTGGGGTTTTCATCCCAAGTGAGGGTTTAATAATTTCTCTAATTAAATGAAAGGGGATTAACTAGTGGTTCCCAAAATGTCTAGTCTAGGGTTGAGTCTAATTGTCACATCAAGTCTAGTACATTCACCCATATCATTAATAATAATAACGTAACATATTATACATATTATGTAACTATAAAAATAATATATATATATATATATATATATATATATATATATATATATATATATAGTATTACAAATAACAATAATGCTCCTACTCTATAAATGTGGTAGTGGCAAGTCTACCCTCCTAAAAAAATTTGTCCTCAAAATTGAACTAAACTAGCACAAGAACATAATCAGAACAATAATAACTATACCTTAAGGCTCAAAGAGATACGGGTACTGTTCGCTCATTTCATCCTCCTTCTCCTAGGTTGACTCACCTGGAGAGTGGTGTCTCCATGCAACATGAATCAAAAGAATAGTTTGATTCCACAATACCTTCTCTCTGCGATCCAAAATCTCTACGGGCTGCTCAGAATAGCTGAGAGTCGGACCAACCTCGATCTCCGAGTGATCTAGTACGTTACGAGGATCTGCCATCAGCTCCGACACGTGGAATACGTCATATACTCCCTCTAGTACAGAAGGCAAGTCTAGCCTGTAGGCCACTGCACCAACCCTCGGAAGAATACCGAAGGGTCCGATGTACCGTAGACTAAGCTTTCCGCCTCCACCAAAGTGAATCGTGTCCCGTGTCAGAGAAATCCATAAGAACACCAAATCGCCAACCTAGAATAATACAACCTTAATCACGTAATCTAAAACAAAGCAATCACAAGCAATTTAACCAAATATATACCTCAAACTCCAATGGTCTATGGTGGCTGTCGGCCTAATGTCGATGTCTGTCCTACGCCACTTGAAATCTATCTCTGATGAGTTTCACCTTCTCTGCTGCATCCACGACCATATCTGGTTCCAACAAGACTCTCTTACCGACATCATCCTAAGATAACGGTGTGCAACACCTCCGTCCATATATATCCTTGAATGGTGATATCTCAATACTAACTTGGTAGCTGTTATTATAAGCAAACTCTACCAGGTGTAGATAATCCTCTCAAAGACCTCTGAGATCCAGAACACAAGTGCGTAGCATATCCTAGAGAGTCTGAATAGTCCTCTCCGATAGTCCGTCTGTCTGGGGGTGATATGCGGTACTGAACTTGAGCTGAGTGCCCAAACTAGCCTGCAAACTCCTTCAGAAGTGGGAAGTAAAACTACTATCCCAATCCGAGATAATACTCATAAGAACCCCATGTAATCTGATAATCTATCGCACATACATCTCTGCTACCTTCTTTGTCGATGTACCCACTTTGAATGGTAAAAAGTGGGCTGATTTGGTCAACTTGTCCACGATGACCCAAATTACATCTTTTTCTCCTGGAGAACGCGGAAGCCCCAAAATAAAATCCATAGTTACGTGCTTCCACTTCTACTCTGGGATAGGTAAAGGCTGAAGCAATCCACCTAGCCTCTATCTATCCATATTTACCTGCTGACACACTAAAAACCGGGATACAAAGCGTGTTACCTCATGCTTCATACCATACCACCAAACGTGCTCCATCAGGTCTCAAAACATCTTGTTGGAACCTGGATGCATTGAGTACTGAGAGCGATGTGCCTTCTGAAAAACCTTCTCGCACAGCTCTTCGTTCAGCACACATATCCTAGTACCTTGTCGTAATGACCCATCATCAGCAATAGTGAAGTCCTCTGATAATCCGGTCTGAACCTGTGCCCTGATACTCCCCAGAGTCTTATCATCATACTGTGTAGCTCTGATTTTGTCTATCAGCTCAGACTGTATCTGTAATCCCCATATCTGAATATCGATACCAGGAACTAACACATCAATTCCCAAGCTTTTATGTTCAGCCAACAAGTGTTTGTCTGTCATCAAGTACATAGCCATCGGATACCTGCTCAAGGCATCAGCGACTGAGTTGGCCTTTCCTGGGTGGTACTACAGTAAAATATCGAAATCCTTTATCAACTCCAACCAACTCCTCTGCCTCATGTTCAACTCTTTCTGCGTAAACACGTAGTTCAAGCTTTTATGGTTGGTGAAGATCTCCACACGCCCTCCGTACAGATAGTATTTTCACAGCTGTCACGCCCCAGTCCTAAAATATACGGGACCAGGCCACGTGGCATTGGCCAGCTGTCACGTCTCTGAGGGATTACCCAATTTAATGGACCCAATGAGATGTGCTACGCTGTCCTAAAATACTAACAGGTTTAATACTAGAAGATAACAGGTAATGTCTAATCTCATCCATAAAATAACAAGGAATACTGAAATAAGTGCTGGAATATAAGTGCTGAGTCTGAAATGTCATAGTACAAATTAGATATGTCTGGTGGGAACAAACCCACTACAAAAGATGAAATAAAAGTACTGAAATATAATAAGGCTAGAGCATCGTCTATCTAGGTAAGAGGCTCCAACTCCAGATGGGGAGTCTACCAAAGATCAGGGGGACTCTGATGGCAGCACCTCTAGCTCCTCCTCGGATGCGTACCTTATCTCCTATCGGGGTTCGTACACCATGGGATAGTAAGCCTCATCTAGATCTGGAAGGGAACCAGGTCCTCAGTGGGACGTAACAAGATACATAAAAGCATGCCATATATGTAAATACTGAATAAAATAAATAAAGAGTGTGCTAACCATCTAAGTGAATGCAATGTGAAGACAACCTTGGTACGTATAGGTAGGCGTAGGCATAACGTCCATTCTGCAAAGATCATAGTATCTGATCATGTAACGTCCATCATTTCGAAGAATGAGGTATCTGCAAATATATATACGTTCATATCGCTCCGAAGAACGCGATATCTGAATAAAGAAAGTCATTGGATCTGTGGCTCCTCTAGATACTACGGAGTCCAATGTGGGTATCCCATACACCTACTAGTTGTCTTCCCCTTCCAATGCGGATATATAAGTCGAATACACAACGTATATATCACGTGGCTATATGCCAAGTCATAACTTTTCTGAATAGTCCTGATTTCGTGCTAAGCCGTGATGTACGTCACACACACCGGTAGCTAGTCGAGTACGTGAACTTGTATCCCAATATGAATTGCAATCGTATTGTGTGTACAAGTGTCAGGATCTAGGAGGATATCAGAATACCCTCGCAACTGTAGGTGAGTCTGCTAGAGTCTAAGTCAGTTACACTACATGTCGACGTATTCGTCGACGGCACCCAAGGTAATCTCGGACGCGCACAGTTATATGTAATTGAAACAAGATAACATACAACAGTTTATAGTTTAAACAGTAAAAATTGGCAAGGTATACTTGCCTACGTCCTCAAGCTGTGAGTGCCAGTAACCTATTTTCGTAGTTGCGTCTGAATGGTCCTGTGACCTTGGATCACTAACTGCGTCGTAGGTGCACTCTGTTAAGACGTACACGAGTCATGAATTTATAATTTTAATATGCAAGTATTCATACGTACATATAGTATAGGATATATACATAGTATAATAAAATACATATATATAAAATATTATATACATAATATATATATATATATATATATATATATACATACATATACATATACATATATATATATACATATACATATACATATACATATACATATACATATATACAAATAATACATAAATAATAATTAAATATATATATATATATATAATACATATATATTATATATACTTATATATATATATATATATAATATAAATATATATAAAGTATATAATATAAATATATATATATACATAATTATATATATCATAGTATTTATATTAATATTATATATAATCCATACATAAAAATATATATAATACATATATATTATTATATACTTAAATTTTATATATATATATATATATATATATATATATATATATATATATATATATATATATATATAGAGGATAAGGGAGGTGAGATGGCACCTCATTCTAAAAACAAGGGTGGCGGTGACGTGGCACAATTCCAACCACACATTTCTTAATTGGCAATTTGCACTTAACCCCCTCCCCTCGTTTGTGTGGTTGAGATTGTGCCACATCACCGCCACCTTTGTTTTTAGAGTGAGGTGCCATCTCACCTCCCTTATTCTCTCTCTCTCTCTCTCTCTCTCTCTATATATATATATATATATATATATATATATATATATATATATATATATATATATATATATATATATTCATGATATAAATATACACATATAAATATAGTATATATATACATAATAATAATATATTATATATATTGTATACATATACATAATTCATATAAATATATATATATATATATATATATATATATATATATATATAAATATACATATATATATATATGTATATATATATATATATTTATATATATATGTGTGTGTGTGTATGTAATATATATTATTATTATTATTATTATTATTATTATTATTATTATTATTATTATATATTTATATGAAATACTTATATATATATATATATATATATAATAGTATATACACATAATATAATATAGATATTATATATATATACTTTTTATATAAATACATAATATATATACATATATATATAATTATATAATATATAAATAATATATATACATATTATATAATAATAAATTATACTTATACATATATATATAATAGTATAAATAAATATAAAATACTTATATATATATATATATATATATATATATATATATATATATATATATAATAGTATATATACATAATATAATATATATATATATATATATATACTATATATATACTTATTATATAAATACATAGTATATACATATATACATATAATTATATAATATATAACATATATACATATATATATATATATATATATAATTATTTATATAATAATAGTATATATACTTATATACATAATAGTATTTATATTTATATACATACTATTTAATATACTATAATAAGTATATTATATATACTTATTATATATTATATATACTGAATATATGTTATATATACTTAATATATATTATTTATATACATATAATTATATAATACATAGTATAAATATATATATATATATATATATATATATATATATATATATATATATATATATATATATATATATATATAAGTATATTTATATATATAAATATACATATACATACATACATACATACATACATATATATATATATATATATATATATATATATATATATATATAATACCTGTGTCAGGGGGGGCCGTGTCCGGGGTCGTATACACCCACTACAAAAGATGAAATAAGGGTGGTGGTGCGGGATGTGGGTGATGATGGTGTGGGTGGTGCTGGTGGTGGTACAGCGGCGGTTAGTGGCGGCAGGGGGTGGCTGAGTGAAGGGAGGTTGGAGGGGGAGGATGAGGTAAGGGTGGCAGGAGGTGGGGTGGCTGTGGTGAGTGTGAGGGAGGATTCGGGTGAGAGGGGGGGGGGGTTTATAGGATTTTGTAAAGGGTTAGGATTTTGGGTTTTTTGGTAATTTTGTGTGTGAACACAAAATAAAGTTTTTAGGCTACATAAATGCATGGAGATACATTAAATTTAGACCCTATTTGGAATGAAGGGTTGAGAATTATCCAAGTGTCCCCTCCAATGGGAGGTGGACACCTCACACATCCTATTTTGCATATAAAACCCTACATTTTCATAATTTGCACTAAAGCCCTATTAAATTGGGAAATTGCACAATTACAAATTTGTTTGAGAAAAACACCTCATTCCTGAGGGCGACATAATGTACTAAAATGAGGGGGGGTGTTCAGTATGGGTGTGGAGGGTGTGAGGGTGAGTCTGGGTAGGAGCTGGGTCTAGTTTTGGGCGATGCGGGTCACCGTATTAATTTAATTAGAAATTAATGCGCACGGTGTTTTCTAAAAATATACAGGATTATGATTGGATGGAACGCAAATATCATGGACTTAATATACTAAGAATAGAATAATAACGTAATTTGGTTTGGACAAAACATGTTCCAGCTGGGTCTCTAATTTCGATTGGAACGGACAAGGGTACAGGTTTGGAATTTAATTGGATTTTAGCACGGACGTTTGTAACGATATTTGTGCGACTAAAACGAGACTCATGACAGAGTATTTGTGAGTTACACAAAGTTTAGAATAGTAGACTGGCATGTCTAGGAGAGGTATGTAAACTTTGTTTGAGGATAACAATCAGTGTAGTTCTTTAAATATTGATATAATGGTAATGTGTACTAAGAAATATAAGATATTGCATAAATAATTTAAAATACTGTAATTAATTCCTAATTTGTTAAAATAATCCTAATTTGTCTATCTAAGATAAAATCTGGTCGAGGGAGTTTACAATCTACCCTCCTTAGAGCATTTCGTCCTCGAAATTAAAACAGACATATAGTGAAAACTATAGATTGATTAGAAATATTTAGGACATACCCAGGCCTTCGAATAGATGGGAAAAACGTTGTCGAATATTCTCCTCTCGTTCCCAGGTCGATTCGCCTAGTGCATGATGCCTCCATGCAATGCAAACTAGACGGATAGTCTGACCACGCAACATCTTCTCGCTTCTATCTAGTATCTCTACAGGCTCCTCCTGGTACGACAAACTCGGGCCGACAGTGATCTCCGAGTGGTCAAGCACATGGCTCGGATCTGAAATATACCTCCTCAGTTGAGATACGTGGAAGACATCATGCACTCCTTCTAATGTTTGTGGTAAGGCTATTTTGTAAGCAACTTATCCAATGCGTTCCAATACATCGAATGGTCCGATGTACCTCAGACTCAGTTTTTATCTGCCTCCAAACCTGATAGTCCCTCGGGTAGGCGAGATCTTTAAAAACACATGCTCTCCAACTTGGAATTCTAGGGGTCGTCGATGTATGTTTGTTCAGTGCTTTTGTCTGTCCTGTGCTGCTCGCAGGTGTCCTTGGATCTTCTTTATCTTCTCTACCGTACGAACGACCAATTCTGGTCCTAGGATCTGCCTTTCGCCTACATCGCTCCAACATACTGGGAAACGATATTTTCTACCATACAATGCTTCATAGGGAGCCATTTGAATGCTCGCTTGATAGCTATTATTGTAGAAAAACTCAACCAAATACGAATGGTCTTCCCATGATCCACTGAAATCAAGCATGCATGCCCTCAACATGTCTTCCAGTGTCTGAATGGTGCGCTCGGACTGTCCATCTGTCTGTGGGTGATACGATATGCTGAACTTTAGGCGGGCACCAAGACTCTCTTGCATACTTCGCCAAAAGTAAGATATAAATCTTGTATTCCTGTCAGACACTATACTGACTGGCACTCCATGCAGATGCACAATCTCTCTCATATACATGTCTGCTAAGACTTTTGTAGATTGCCCAACTCCGAAGGGTAAAAAGTGGGCAGCCTTGGTGAGTCAATCTACGATCAGCCATACGGCATTACAACCACTAGGACTCCTTGGAAATCCCGTAACGAAGTCCATAGTGATGTGCTCCCACTTCTACTCAGGTATTGGGAGTGGTTGAAGTAGACCTACGGACCTCTGATGTTCAGCCTTGACTTGCTAACACACCAGACATTTTGCCATAAAGTGGGCTATCTCTCTCTTCATTCTATGCCACCAATAGTATTACCTTAGATCTTTGTACATCTTTGTGCCACCAGGATGGATAGAGCATATTGAGTTGTGAGCCTCTGACATCAGCTCTTCACGAAGTTCCCCATTCGGGGCATAAAGATGATTTTCATATCTTAAAGTCCCATCTTTGTGTATGTGCAATTCTGTCTATATTCTGTCCTCGGTCCTTTGTCGAAGTTTCTGGAACCTGGCATCTGTTGGCAGGGTAGCCTTGATTCTCTCGACCAATGTTGATTGCAACTGGTAATTTAACAATTGGTCGTCAACTCCTGGCATAATGACCTTTATACCCAACTGCTCTAGATCTCTCAATAGATCTTGTTGGATGATCAAAAAGAATGCCATAGGTCTCCTGCTTAGAGCGTCAGCTACTACATTGGCCTTTCCCGGATGGTACTGCAGATCGATCTCGAAGTCAGTCATTACCTCGAGCCAGCGTCTTTGTCTCAGGTTCAGGTCCTTCTGGGTGTAAACGTACTTCAGGCTCTTGTGATCAGTGAATATCTCCACTCGTTCTCCGTATAGATAGTGTCTCCAAAGCTTCAAGGCAAAGATGACTGCGGCAAGCTCTAGGTCGTGAGTGGGGTAGTTCTTCTCATGGGTCCTCAGTTGCCTAGAGGCATAGGCTACAACCTTCCCATGTTGCATCAAGACACAACCTAATCCTTTTCCGGATGCATCGCTATATATTACGAATCTTCCGGATCCAGAAGGTATGGTCAAGATAGGAGCCGTAGTCAGACGCTTTTTTAACTCATCGAATGCTGTCTGACACTTCTCTGACCAGATGAACTCCTACTCCTTGCGGGTCAAGCGGGTCATCGGCTGTGCGATCCTTGCAAAGTTCTCTACGAACCTCCGGTAATATCCGACAAGTCCTAGTGTCACGACCCGCACCCGGAAATTTGGGCATGAGTCGTGGGTACGTCCAGCCTACGCCGCAGCATCGACGGTAGAACGCTGTCTAGGTCACAAACATAGTATATCCTGTCAATAGTCTCCACTCCGTACGGAGGACAATGATAAATAAACCACAATGCTATATTATACTCAATCACAACTATAACATAATGGCACGATGAGAATTGAGAAGAGTTCTAAATAAAAACCAACCACAATAAGTCCAACTCAAATCCTGGTTCTAAATGACCTCACAAAGTCACAAATAAAATAAATACATCTCAGTCTCAGTCTAAAACAATAATGCTGAAAAGTAATCTAAGGACAGGCTGGTAAGTTCTCCTCTAGGATAGGCACCTCCTCTGGGATTTCTGGAGTGAAATCTCCCTCTATTCCTGGGCCGTAATGAGTAGGGCAAAAGTCCTCCAGGTCCTCTGAAAATGTTGTTATCCAGTCAGGATTGGAGCGAAGCACAAGCATTAACAGCAGTTTCATTAAATTGACAAAGTCTATAAACAGTGTAAGAGATACAAGATGGAAATAAATGCTGAAAATAAGAAGTACAGGAGAAATAAAATAGACAATAGAGCATCTAGCAATGAGCAATAAATAGTGAATGCTAGAACAAGTAAATCTGAATAAAGATAAAACATCTAGCTAAGTGGTTGAAATATTAGTTTATTATGTGATCGGCTTGGGACTAGATCAGGCTGGTTATATATGATTAGCTATGATTCTTTTAGGTCAGGCTAACCGCATGGTTAGCTATGGTGCATATAGTGGTCAGGCTAATCATATATAACAGCTATGGAGCATATAAAGGGTCAGGCTGCACCCGACGTGAAAAGTGGGGTGAGCTATGGTACATATAATGTTTGGATATGATCACATAATCTACTAATAGTTCCCCATCCCCCAGCTAGCACGATGGATTCCAATCACGACTCCTCATGATGGGGATCTAGGGTGCTAACTCGTGTATCCACAGTGTCGGAATCAAGTATGTAATACACTACAATTTATAGAAGTAATCAACAATAAAAACTGTCAGAGAATGTACTCGCCTGTGGTCCTGAGCAAAATGTGAGGATCGATGTCCAAAGTGGGATCACAATGACCTATATATAAGACATCAAAGTTAAAATGGTGTTTGAAATGATAAAAGTGTGTAGCTAAGTCGAAATGAGGGTGTTAGGCCATTTCTAGGTCTAAACTAGGTGTTACTAAGTCAACTCTAGGTTTACCTATGATTAACTAGATCATTTGGTCAAAATCTAATTAATGCTAGTCTTATGCTAGTCTATAACTGCCATACTAGATATTATTAATACACAATTAGCTTATATAGTAAGGTACCATGATATCTAGTTAGTACCTAGATTTAAGTTGAAAACTTTAGTCTAACTGAGATACCACACATATCTTAACACTTACGTACTGATACTTTAAATAGTATGCTAAAAATACTATGTTGCTAGTTAATACTTACCTACTCTTAATCCTAATCCTTAACCCAACTCAGTGTCACCTAAGATATATATATACTAGCTGCCAATGGATTGGATCAATTTCATATCCCAAGTCATGGCAACTATAGTTGCTGATACCTAGAAAACTCCTCACCTCATAGACATTGGTAGGGGTCGGCCACGTCTCTACTGACAAAATCTTTGCTGGGTCTACCGAAATACCATCTCCTGTGATAACGTGCCCAAGGAAAGTGACACAATCTAGGAAAAACTCGCACCTGCTCAGCTTTGCATAAAGACTTTCATGCCTTAGCGTCTCTAACACCAGTCTCAAGTGTTCTCCGTGCTCCTCATGGCTCTTTGAATACACCAAGATGTCGTCGATGAAGACTACCACGAACTGGTCTAGATACTGGAGGAAGACTCTGTTCATCAGGTTCATAAATATGGCAGGTGCATTTGTCAGTCCAAAAGGCATCACCAAGAACTCGTAGTGACCATAATGAGTCCTGAATGCTGTCTTTGGAATGTCTTCTCTCCGTACTTTTACCTGATGATAACCTGATCTCAAATCTATCTTTGAGAATACCACCGCTCCTGACAGTTGGTCGAACAGATCATCAATCCGCGACAGGGGATACTTGTTTTTGATTGTCAAAGCATTAAGGGCTCTGTAATCAATGCACATACGGAATGTTCTATCCTTCTTTGGTACAAACAACACTGGTGCTCCCCAGGGTGATGCACTAGGACGAACAAATCCCTTGATCTGTAATTCTTCTAGCTGTAGCTTCAGCTCGTCTAGCTCCTTCTTGGCTAACCTGTATACATTTAAAGATACTGGTGCAGCTCCGGACACCAACTCAATAGTGAACTCTATCTCTCTATCAGGCGGTAGGCCTGGCAACTCCTCCGGAAATACATCCTCGAATTCTGTAATAATTGCTGGGGGAGCTGTCTCCATTGCCATGTAAGTTCCAGGTGTCTGACCTACTCCTTGCTCGATGGTGCCCCGTATGTACTCGAACTCCGGGTGACCTGGTGGTCTAAAAATGATGCTACCCTTCCGGCAGTCTAGTATAGCATTGTACTAGCTTAACCAGTCCATGCCTAAGACAACGTCGAAGTTTGGCATTATGAGCACCAAAAATTGTGCTCTCATCTCCCTACTACACACGACTACTGAGCACGTTCTAATAGTGCTGGTAACCGGTACGATGCCTCCTCCGGTAAGAATCTTCCAACTCTTAGGCAATGGAGAAGTAGTTATTTTATGTATGGCTATAAAACTACTAGATATGAAAGATAGTATGGTGCCAGAATCAAATAATGCAGTTGCAGGTAATAATACAACTAAAATGGTACCTGTGATAGTTTTCTCTTTTGGTTCTTCCGCAACTGCTGCTAGTGCAAAGGCCTGCCCGTGCCTTTGCCCTCCGGTCTGCTGTCTGGCTTGGTTGAACTGAGCCTCCTGTGTGGCCAAGGGTGGTCCCCTCTGAAATCCTCCAGATACTGGGGAACGCTGACCTCCAGTTGAGGGTAGCATCCTCTGGGCTGGTGTTGCTGGCCTTTGCCCATTCTGGGGTACTGCCTCTCTTTGTTGTGGGCAGTCTCTGGCCATGTGTTGACTTGCTCGACATATCATGCATAGTCCAAGCTTCTTCTGGCAGTCTCTGACATAATGTCCCTTCTTGCCATAATGGTGACAAGTCGGAAGCTCCTTGTGCTGATATGGCACCGTCTTTTGTTGTGTCTGCATTCCCAGACGACTGATTGGTCCTCCTGCTCCTGGCTAGTTTTTGGCCGGTATGGTTGTGTTAGAGCGCCTTGCTCCTCGGCCAATGGCTTCCTGTATCCTTGTCTCTGAAAGAACCTCCTCATAGGAGATCCTTGACTGTGTGGTGGTATACCTCTGTAGCTCAAAGGTAAGGCCGTGATGGAACCTCCTGGCCTTCTCCAGCTCGTTAGGTATCAGAACGGCACCAAATTGACTAAGTCAACTGAATTCTGCGTCATAGGCATCAACGGTCATATTTCTTTGTTCCAGGTGCAGAAACTGGGAGTATAGAGCATTTTTTATCGTGGCTAGGAAATACTTCGTATTGAAGTATTCTAAGAATTGCTCCCACGTCTGGTTCTTGCTGACGCTGCGTTCTATGGAGTTCCACCAGTGATGGGCGTTGCCTTTGAGTTGGGTCCTCACTGCAGTCATCCAAAGGTCTGGGTGAAGCTATGAACCCTCCCGTAGCATCTTCGTGTTGGAGACCCAATATAAGATTTTCTTCGGAGTTTTGCTGCCCGAAAAGGTTCCCGGGCCCATCTGGTAAAAACCTCGGACAGTACCAGCTGGTTGGACAGGTGTAGGTGCTATAGTAGATATCCTCTCCAGAGCTGTCATCAAGCTTTGCCTCAAGGTTTCAGTCTGATGCCATTGTGCCTGCATCATGGCTTGGAAGAATTAGAACATTTGTGGTTGTCCCTCTAGTTATGGCATCAGGGCTGGAAGGGGTGGAGGTAGAGGCAAAGGTGTATCCGCTTGTGGTGTCGGTGCCTGGGAGGTCTGTCCTTCTTGCTGGGCTGGTGTAGCTTCCTGGGTAGGACCATGATGGAGGTACGGGGTCGATGGATAAACCAGTGTCCATCTCGGGGACTGGTCTCTCGGGGTAGTCGGGGTCCTATTGATATCTTACGAGGGGTCTATTGCTTGGTCAACCCCATCAATTGTGTGTCCACTGGGTACGTCCATATTTCTGAAGAAAATAGAATAATTTAGAAAAGCACGAAGGAAAAAAATAATCAACCAGGATTATTTATGAAAGAGATTTAAGGATGAAGTCAAAGTAGATGAGACCTAGTAATTCCTATCCTATTGCACGCTCGCTGGGCATGTTATCATACCACTAGCGATTAACTAGACCTGCATGGGCCACCACTAAAACCATGTCACGCCCCAGTCCTAAAATATACGGGACCAGGTCATGTGGCATTTGCCAGCTGTCACGTCTCTGAGGGATTACCCAATTTAATGGACCCAATGAGACATGCTACGCTGTCCTAAAATACTAACAGGTTTAATACTAGAAGATAACAGGTAATGTCTAATCTCATCCACAAAATAATAAAGAATAGTAAAATAAGTGCTGGAATATAAGTGCTGATTTTGAAATATCATAGTACAAATCAGATATGTCTGGTGGGAACAAACCCACTACAAAAGATAAAAAAAAGTACTAAAATATAATAAGGCTAGAGCATCGTCTATCTAGGTAAGAGGCTCCAGCTCCAGATGGCGAGTCTACTGAAGATCAGGGGGACTCTGATGGCAACACCTCTAGCTCCTCCTCGGATGCGTACCTCGTCTCCTATCCGGGTTCGTACACCGTGGGATAGTATGACTCATCTAGATCTGGAAGTAAACCAGGTCCTTAGTGGGAGGTAATATGATACATAAAAGCATGCCATATATGTAAATACTGAATAAAATAAATAAAGGGTGTGCTAACCATCTAAGTGAATGCAATGTGAAGACAACCTTGGTACGTATAGGTAGGCGTAGGCATAACGTCCATTCTCCGAAGAGCATGGTATCTGATCATGTAACGTCCATCATTCTGAAGAATGAGGTATCTGCAAATATATATACGTTCGTATTGCTCCGAAGAATGCGATATCTGAATAAAGGAAGTCATTGGATCCGTGGCTCCTCTGGATACTACGGAGTCCAATGTGGGTATCCCATACGCCTACTAGTTGTCTTCTCCTCCCAATGCGGATATACAAGTCGAATACACAACGTGTATATCACGTGGCTATATGCCAAGCATAACTTTTCTGAATAGTCCTGATTTCGTGCTAAGCCATGATGCACGTCACACGCACCGGTAGCTAGTCGAGTACGCGAACTCGTATCCCAATATGAATTACAATCGTGTTGCGTGCACAAGTGTCAGGGTCTAGGAGGATATCAGAATACTCTTGCAACTGTAGGTGAGTCTGCTAGAGTCTAAGTCAGTTACACTATATGCCAACGTATTCGTCGATGGCACCCGAGGAAATCTCGGACGTGCATAGTTATATGTAATTGAAACAAGATAACATACAACAGTTTATAGTTTAAACAGTAAAAATTGGCAAGGTATACTTGTCTACGTCCTCAAGCTGTGAGTGCCAGAAACCTGTTCTCGCAGTTGCGTCTGAATGGTCCTGTGACCTTGGATCACTAACTGCGTCGTAGGTGCACTCTGTTAAGACGTACATGAGTCATGAATTTATAATTTTAATATGCAAGTATTCATACGTACATATAGTATAGGATATATACATAGTATAATAAAATACATATATATAAAATACATATATTCATAGTACTTATATACATAATATATATATATATATATATATATATATATATATATATATATATATATACATATAATATATAATATATAATATATAATATACATATATACAAATAATACATAAATAATAATTAAATATATATATAATACATATATATTATATATACTTAAATATATATTAAAGTGTATATATACATAATATAAATATATATATATGCACATAGTATATATATATATATATATATATATATATATATATATATATATATATATATATATATATATATATATATATATATATATTTATGTATGGATTATATATAATATGAATATAAATATAAATATATATATATATATATATATATATATATATATATATATATATATATATATATATATATATATATATATATATATATATATATATATATATATATATATATATATATATATATATAATACATATATATTATAATATACTTAAATTATATATAAGGTATATATATATGCATGATATAAATATATACATATAAATATAGTATATATATACATAGTAATAATATATTATATATATACTTATTATATATATTGTATACATATACATAATTCATATATATATATATATATATATATATATATATATATATATATATATATATATATATATATATATATATATATATTACACACACACACACACACACACACACACACACACACATATATATATATATATATATATATATATATATATATATATATATATATATATATATATATATAATAGTATACATAGTAATAATATAAAATACTTATATATATATATATAATAGTATATACACATAATATAATATAGATATATTACATATATACTTTTTATATAAATACATAATATATATACATATATATAATTATATAATATATAAATAATATATATGCATATTATATAATAATAAATTATACTTATATATATATATATATATATATATATATATATATATATATATATATATATATATATATATATATATATATATATATATATATATATATATATATATATATATATATATATATATATATATATATATATATATATATATATATATATATATATATAGTATAAATAAATATAAAATACTTATATATATATATATATATATATATATATATATATATATATATATATATATATTATAGTATATATACATAATGTAATATAATATATATGCTATATATATACTTATTATATAAATACATAGTATATACATATATACATATAATTATATAATATATAACATATATACATATATATATATAATTATTTATATAATAATAGTATATATACTTATATACATAATATTATTTATATTTATATACATACTATTTAATATACTATAATAAGTATATTATATATACTTATTATATATTATATATACTTAATATATATTATATATATACATATAATTATATAATACATAGTATAAATACACACACACACACACACACACACACACACACATATATATATATATGTGTGTGTGTATGTGTGTACCTATAATACATGTGTCGGGGGGGGGGGGGCGTGTCCGGGGTCGTCGTCGCCGGGGGGGGGGGGACGGAGGTCCGGCGGGGTGGTGGTGGTGCGGGCTGTGGGTGATGATGGTGTGGGTGGTGCTGGCGGTGGTGCAGCGGCGGTTAGTGGCGGCAGGGGGGTGGCTGAGCGAAAGGAGGTCGGAGGGGGAGGATGAGGTAAGGGTGGCCGGAGGTGGGGTGGCTGTGGTGAGTGTGAGGGAGGAGTCGGGTGAGAGGGGGGGGGTTTATAGGATTTTGTAAAGGGTTAGGGTTTTGGGTTTTTTGGTAATTTTGTGTGTGAACACAAAATAAAGTTTGTAGGCTATATAAATGCATGGAGATGCATTGAATTTAGACCCTATTTGGAATGGAGGGTGGAGAATTATCCATGTGTTCCCTCCAATGGGAGGTGGACACCTCACACATCCCATTTTGCATATAAAATCCTACAATTTCATAATTTACACTAAAGTCCTATTAAATTGGAAAATTATGCAATTACGAATTTGTTTGATAAAAATACCTCTTTCCTGAGGGCGACGTAATGTACTAAAATGAGGGGGGGTGTTCAGTATTGGTGTGGAGGGTGTGAGGGTGAGTCTGGGTAGGAGCTGGGTCTAGTTTTGGGCGATACGGGTCACCGTATTAATTTAATTAGAAATTAATGCGCACGGTATTTTCTAATTAATTAGAAATATATAGGGTTATGATTGGGTGGAATGCAAGCATCATGGACGTAATATACTAAGAATATAATAATAACATAATTTGGTTTGGACAAAACAGGTTCTAGCTGGGTCTCTAATTTTGATTGGAACGGACAAGGGTACAGGTTTGGAATTTAATTAGATTTTAGCACGGACGTTTGTAACGATATTTGTGCGACTAAAACGAGACTCATGACAGAGTATTTGTGAGTTACATAAAATTTAGAATAGTAGACTGGCATGTCTAGGAGAGGTATGTGAACTTTGTTTGAGGATAACAATCAGTGTAGTGCTCTAAATATTGATGTAATGGTAATGTGCACTAAGCAATATAAGATATTGCATAAATAATTTAAAATACTGTAATTAATTCCTAATTTGTTAAAATAATCCTAATTTCTCTATCTAAGCTGAAATCTGGTCGAGGGAGTTTACAACAACTTTAGAGCAAAGATAACCGCTGCCATCTCCAAATCGTGGGTGTGATAATTTTTCTTATGAGGACATAATTGCCTGGAAGCATAGGCAATCACCTTCCCGTGCTGCTGAAGAATGCAACCCAAACCCTTCCCTGAAGCATCACTGTAGATAGTGAATCCACCTGTCCCCGATAGCAATGTCAATACTGGAGATATCGTCAATCTCTTCTTCAGCTAATCAAATACGGCTTGACAATCCTCCGTCCAGACAAAATCCATATCCTTCTTGGTCTGCCTAGTCATCGGCTCTGTAATCCTGGAGAAGTCTTGTACAAACCTTCTATAGTAACCTGCTAGTCCGAGAAAACTCCTGATCTCACCACTGAACTGGGAGTAGCCCACGACTCTACTGTCTCGATCTTCTTTGGTTTAACTGAGATCCCGTCACCTGTCACCACATGCCCAATGAATTCAACCTTGTCAAGGAAGAACTCGCACTTCAAAAGCTTCCCGTAAAGGTCCTCTTTTCTGAGAGTCTCCAAAACTACCCTTAGGTGCTCCTCATGCTCCTCCGGTGTCTTTGAATATACAAGAATGCCATCGATGAACACCACCACGAACTTGTCAAGGTACTTGTGGAACACCTTGTTCATCAGGTTCATGAATACTGTCTGTACATTAGTCAACCCAAACGGCATCACCATGAAATCAAACTAGCCATATCGAGTCCGAAAAGCTGTCTTCAGAATATCTTCTTTCTTCACTTTCACATGGTGGTAGCCTGACCTCAAGTCTATCTTTGAGAATACGTTCACTCCGCTCAACTGATCGAAGAGATCATCTATCCTCGGTAGCGGATATTTATTCTTGATAGTGATGTTATTCAGAGCTCTGTAGTTGATACACATGCGTACCGACCCATCCTTCTTCGGTACGAACAATACCGAAGTTCCCCACGGTGATGAACTGGATTTGATGAAGCCCTTGTCCTGCAACTTATCCACCTGCTTCTTCAACTCTGCCAGTTCGCTGTTGTTGACCCTATAGACATGCTATGATATTGGCTCTGCGCTTGGCACCAAGTCTATAGAGAACTCGATATCTCTGTCTGGCGACAAACTTGGCAACTCCTCTGGAAATACATCCAGGAACTCCGCTATCAATAGATGTGGCAACTCATTCTCTTCCATCCTGGCTCCACAAAAGATGCCCCTACTCTGCTCTACTGCTCCTCTGCCTACCTCGAACTCTGGCTCTTTTGATGGTCGAAATATCACTCTGACTCCACGACAATATATAGTAGCATGGTGCCTACTCAACCAATCCATCCCGAGTACAATATCATATTCCGAAAGTGGAATTACGAGTAAGCACACACTCAACTCTCGATCACCCAATAAAACTCTTCGGTCTTTGTAAAAATTACTGACTAGGATAATGCCTCTGCTAGTCGTGATCTTGTAAGTTCTATCTAAGGGTTCTCCTCTAAACGATGCTTAAGAGAATACGATACAGCTACGAAAATATGGGAAGCACCATAATCGAATAATGCAAATTCTAGAATGGAATCAAGAATAACTAAACCTGATATCACGTCTCCAGCTGGTTCGGCCTCCATACCGTCATGGCATACGTTCATCCCTGGGGTGCACCTCTCTGCTAGTGCTGGTGCTGGAAAAACCTCTGCTGCTTTGGCAAAAGTGGAGGTCCCCTCTGCTTGCCTCCTGGTACAGTAGGTACTCTGGTAGGTCCCCTCTGAGCGGCTGCTCTAACCTGACCTGGACGAGTCTGAATAGACGAACAATCTCTCAACTGGTGTGCTAATGATCCACAGGACAAACATATACCCAGCCTCTTTCTACATATGTCTTTCGTGTATCCTATCTTCCCGTAGTACGCACACTGGACGGCAGATTGGGTCTGCCTCTAAAGCTGCTGGATGTGTCCTCGAGCTGGTGCCTGGTGCTATAGGTGCTGATACGGCCTTTGTTGCTGCTGAAAGTGGGGATGCTTGTCCGGTCCTACGCTCCACTCGCTTCTCCATAAACGTCGTGTCCTCTCTTGGTCCTGAGGTCCAAATCGTCCTCAAATATCTGGACATCCATCAGAATGCCCTTAAAGGTAGCAGTACGAAGTCCAAAAGTATGAGACTTGATCTCTCTTATCAGCCCCTTCCTGAAGTTTCGGGCTCGGTCTCCTGGGTCCCGAATCATCGACACTGCAAAACGACTCAAGCGGCAAAAATCTACGATGTACTCGTCGACCGTCATGTTCCCTTGGACCAAGTCATGGAACTGACTTTCCAAGGCTCCCAGGGCCACGTCAAAAAATAAATTCTCCTTGAAAAGCTCCTTGAAAGCCTCCCAAGTAAGTCCTCTAATAGTAAGTATCGGCTCTGTACGATACCAAGTCAACGCGATATCGAACATCTGGCTGTTGGCAGCCTCGATTTCCAGGCTCTATGAAATCTGAGCTAAACACAATTTCCTCTCTATGGCCTCCAGCCCGTCGTCGATGTAGAGTATCCCCTCAACACCCTTAAACTCCCGAGGCATCATCTTTTTGAAGCCCACTATAGTGCCTAGCCTCTGTTGCTGCTGGCCAGGATACTGTTGTGTGACTCTCTCCACGACCTGGAGAGCCACCCGATGAGCATTCTCCATGCTCTCCCTTATCAACCTAGTCTGTGCTTGGTGCACCTCTGCTGCACCCTCTGTGCCTCAGCATGAACTCTGCTGGGGCTATTCGGTAGGGTGCCTTCGATATCGGTAATGTATCCGGAAAGGTGTCAATAGAGAATTTGATCTCTCGATCATGAGGCATTCCAGGCAACTCGTCCGGGAACACATTGAGGAAATCTCTTATGAAATCAGCTTGAGCTGCATCTGCACCTTCCTGTCGGGTGTCTCAAACAGAGACTAAGTACCCTTCACAGCCCGAATAAAATATGTGTCTAGCCGTAATTTCTAATATCACCATCGCCGTCTTCGGTGCAGCGCTTCACGAATAGTAGAAGTCTGCCTCGCGAGGTAAACGAAATACGACTCGCTTCTCCGCGCACTCTATTGTTGCATGTCAAGTACACAACCAGTCCATTTCGAGAATAATGCCGTATTTCTTAATGCCTAGAACAATGACATCTAAGGAAAGCTTTCTGTCTGCGATACAAATTTAGCCGTACTTATAGATCGTATTGGCGGTTATGTCGACTCCCAAAGGGGTACTCACTCAAAGGTTCATATTTAATGGAGTAGAAGGTAATTTATTCTCAATAATGAAATCAACAGATATGAAAGTATGTGTTGCACCTGAATCGAATAAGACTCTAGCAGAAAAATCTTTAAAAAGTTAGGTACCTGTCACAGCAGTATCGGAGGCAGATGCCTCATCCCGAATCAATGCATAGACTCAGCCTTGGGCACCCTGGCGTTGTGGGTTCACTGGTACAACATTAGGGCCATGTGCTGGAGGTCCCTTGTTCTGGTTTGACTGTTGTCTGACAATCGGCCTTGCGTCTCGACAGAAAAATACTTTATAGTCCAAGCGACCACATTTGAAGCATCCTACGACTTGGCACTCAGTCACCCGATGTTCCATCTTTCCGCACCTATGACAATGCAGTCCCTGAGACGGACCCCTGTGCTCGGATGTATGTAAACGCTTCGGCGCTCCAGACCCTTCCGTTTCATGAGGCCGCTTGTTAAAATTGTTACACGGAGTCTGTACATTTGTCTTTGGTGAATTGTGCCCAAAGATTCATTCTCTATTAAGGGCAGCTTTATAACATTTCTGGTAGGTCTGGCACTTTTGATTTATGACATCCCTACGCAGGTCGTCATTCAAACATTTCTGAAAATAATAGCACCACGCCTGCTGGTTATGCAAGAGGTGTCCGACAAACTTGGCGAGTCTTGCGAACACTGAATCATAATCATCAACAAACATACTTTCTTGTACCAGATTGCTGAAGTCATCTTCCTTTTGTTTTTGCACGGCCCTTGGGATATATTATTCAATGAAGGCAGATTTGAACATCTTCCTGGTGATCTTGCAATTGGGATTAGCATCATAAATCCTTTGCTTGGTGGATTCCTACCAATCATGCGCCCGTAGTTCCAGTTGTACCAATGCACAAGCCACTCATTTGGACCCTTTAATGCCAACCAGGTTGAAGAGTCCTTCGAGTTTTGTAATACATCCCATCACCACATCCGGTTCTACTCACCCGTTGAACGTTGGTGGGTGCATCTTAGTGAACTGAGTCGCTCTGCAGGAATTCTTAGCGGAAGGCTGTGTTTTCTCATATTCATCTTCTACCGCCACAGCTGACAGTACGACAGGCGTCACCGTGGCTCTGTCGTTGCTGGGCACCAAAAATGCGATCAATTGCATCATGGTATCCATCTTATTTTGTTGAGCAGTGAACTACACTTGAATCTGCGCCTGTTGAGTGGCAGCTTGCTATTGTTGTACCTCTAATAGATGCATGAGCCTCTTAGTCATATCGTTTGAACCAGCCCCTCCTAATATTCTCCAGAATTTGACGGATCGCTCTGGACAGGATGAGCACTACTTGCAGTGGCAGTATTTTTCTTTGCCATTGCTATAAAAGAGAGTAGCTTGTCAACACTCCAAAACGATAAAATTTTATCTATGGCTCATTGTATAGGGTGATTTATCTTATGCAGCGGATGCCGAATGCAATTCAATCGAGAGGTGCATCAAACTCCTAGAATATCTTTTTTTGAAAACCTAAGGAAGTGAAATCGTGCTCTGATACGAACATGTCACGCCCCGATCCCGCAAGGGTCAATCGTCCTTCCTGGATCCTTTGGGGAACTGATCGTCCTCGCTTGGGCGTGATGCCGAGCGAGCCTGCAGTTACGCTCGCACAAGACAAGAACGTGCAGTGATAGGAATCTATTTGAATCACAAGTTAGAAAACACATTCACAGATAGTTAAACTCAAAGTATAGGAAGAAAACATGATTTTTATTGATAATTCAGAGTAATTTACATAGAGTTTATATTTGATGCGCCTCTCGGCTACTTGGTTTGTATTATAAAAGAAAGACTCAAGAGGTAGGGCGCGCTATATCAGATAAGCCTTATCGTCCGTATATTACGCCCTTTATATAGATTGAAAATTCACGCCTCCAAAATGAACTGGCTTCAACTATACTTCAAAATAGAAGAGCTTCTAACGCATCTCGTCTATCCACTAGCGTTACACACTCTGAGTGCCTGAAATGATTGCCCATAACGTGGGTCAGTACTTAGCTTGTACTAGTGAGCGGGATGAACCCACTCGCCTAAATTAACACTTGCTTATTAGGGACGAGCATGCATTAAAATAATCTTGCTATTTAGAACTATGTGAATTCAGTTCATATAAGTTACAGGATTTAGAGGAACGAAAATAACGTTGAACCCATAAAGTACATCGGTTGCTTACTCAACCGTCGCATGCCTTTCCTGCAACAAAACACAAGTATACTTACCATCTGCACAAGACAATAGATTAGCATGTTTTCTATTTATATAAGGTCATTGGTGTGATCGACACCATGGGGACTTATCCATGGCATTGCGGCGCGCCCTGTCACCCAGGATAGCAAGCCCTGCTGAAGGTCCCGTAATACATCGCTATTAGCACGATCAAATATCCCCCCCAGGTCGATACGGTTCCAGTGCCTCGGAATACCGTCTCGAGGAAATGCCAAACCTTGTGCACAAGTTGTCCCAGACCATGCAAATGCGTGAACAATTCAATTAACATACAATGCATGAGATGAGGCAGAAGAAGTAAAGCAGCAATATATATACTTATGCAACAGTTCATATCTCAAAGTCGTGTTCCGATTTTGGTGTCCCATGGGTCCAAACACTCCGAGACACCAGGCCGCAACCAATATTTCAAATGCCACATTCCATCAGGCAGTTTCTTGGTTTCGAACCACAACTGCCGCTTGTATTTCAGAGCTCGTGTTTATATTGTGTTCATGAATATACAAGTTAGTCTACAATTTTCATGTTTCTTTCTTAGTGGCTGGCATGCATTGTGGTTAAGGATTTCCTAGGCGTTCAGCCGGGCATCATCGATTGAACGTTTGAAACATTAGAGATGTGGACGTTAAAAAGTAGGAAATAAGGGTCTAAACCACCCACCGAATAAGGAAAGTGCCGAAAGAAGGAGTCCTGCCTATCGACGATCAAACGTCAGTTACGCGGACCTGCAATAGTACGAGCACCAGGTTAGAATCCTTTGCCTATCCTTCCTCCCGAACTCCCCAAGAATCAAAGCTCCAAGCGAGAAAGCCAACAGCGAAAACCAAGCAAATCGAAAGCAACACCAAAATAAAATCCCAAAGCGACATCAATAAAACCAAGCAACCAAGCACGAAAACTATTGAACTCATTTCATTAGAGGCCTATCCATGAGTTGGAAAGGATCATCGCATTTTGTCCGTGGCAAGATGATGCCGAAGATTCTAAATAAGCTACAAGCCCAATTTTCGTGCTTGTTTAGAATCTAGCCACAAGCCAAAGCCCAAGCCCAATTATATAGTGCGCATCCCGGTCGGATTGGGATTTGAGGCACTACACCTCTGAGGATCTGAAAGACTGTTGTGACTTTTTTCTCCAACCCTTAGATTTCCAATTATTTAACAAAAATATTATTTGTCACCCAAATTTTCCTTGTGATACCATCTCCCATTATGTGGTAGCTGACATGATAAATGATATGGCAAATTTTAACATTAAAATTAAAATTAAAATTAAAATTAAAATTAAAATTAAAATTAAAATTAAAATTAAAATTATCATTACTATTAAATTAATATTAATATTAGATTTAATATTAAAATTAACATTAATATTAATATTAACATTAAAAAATTTGAGTGATCAATTTTTTGGATTAAAAGTTGCCATGTCAGATGTCACATAATAGGAGAGGTCATCACCCAAATTTTTTGGGAGATGCAAAATTGATTATTTAAAGGGGTTGGACCTTCAAATCCGGTTCCTAATATCAATAAAATCTATTACATTCTCTGCATTTTTTTCCATGGCATTTTCCCGGTCTCTTCTCGATCATCTAATATTGCAATGCAGGCGCAACTACATCAGAAAAACCCACCGTCAGGGAATTCTTCTAACAATTTCTATTTGTTGTTTAGAAATTGGCCCATTCAAGGGGATTTTAAGAACTTTATGAACCAAGAAGCATGTATTTACTTCATATATTTACCAACATCAACTTACATGTGTTTCAGTAAGGAAAGAAGATGAAAATAGATCAAGTAATGAAGGGGAGAAGTAGTACGTAGTGAAGAACAAGAGGGCAAATATAAGCAGAATAAGATAGATTGCAGTTTACATCCATAAAAGTGTGATCACAGTCAATTTGCTTACACATACAAGAGAGTAAAGTCAAGAACGCAACAGAACATCGATAACAATAGAGGAAAATCCATATACTAATTTCAACAATATATCTATCTATCACGCACCTAAAATATCCTTGAGGTTACTTGACATCTCCTTCAAAAGTTGGGGGCTCCTCCTCTCTTGACTGCAACATTTCAAAGCATAGTATGCCAGTTGCTCGGCCACCTCGGAAGGCCAAACCCCAGCTGTAGGATCAACGACTGCCATCATCGATTGTTCTTTGTACGCATTAAGCACTTTCTTCTTGATTCCGATAACTTTATGTCCAGTCAAAACTCTCATAATGGTAACCCCAAAGGAGTACACGTCACAGGCTGGTGTGAGCGTCCCTGTATCCAGGAAATCAGGATCTATGTAGCCATACGTGCCTTTGGGATTGGTGTCATGGAACAAAGGCGAGGCCTCTCCTTCCGGTAAGAAGCGACATAGCCCAAAGTCAGCCAGCTTGCTGTTGAAGTTATCATCGAGGAGGATGTTATCGGGTTTGAGATCCCCGTGAACCAACGGCTGAGGCTTGTGAGAGTGGATGAAGATGAGAACAGAACAAATCTGGTAGATGATGCATGTGCGCATCTTACATGTGAGGCGCTTGGGGTTCCTCTCGAGACAATCTTCGAGGCTTCCGTTGGAAAGAAACTCGTAGACTAGAGATCGGAGATTGAAGCATGCTCCTACTAAGCTAACAAGGTGTGGGTGCCTGATTTGTCCGAGAACTGCCAGCTTTGCACAAAAAACAAATCCCATCAAGAGTACTATCAATTATATGCAAATTAATATTTGGACACATGAATGTTTGTGATTGTTCAATTTACCTCTTGAAGGAACTCATCTGAACCCTGTTTGCTTCCTGCATCTAACATCTTTATAGCCACTTTCACATTGTTAATACAACCCCTGTAGACACTCCCGTAGCCTCCTCTTCCAAGCTTTTTTGACTCGCTTAAATTGTTAGTTGCAGCCCTGATATCGGGTGGGAAGAACACTTTGAAGCCAGATGTGTCATCCTTGTCCTTGTTTCAACATCAAAATAGATATAGTTAACCTTCCATTTTCGATTAGTTGACTATTGTTTCTATTACTTTGGTATATCTTTGTTACTTGATATTGCATGTGACCAGATACTATTTTTGATACATATTATGTATTGATTTGGACACTCATGGTGATAATACACTCTTATTGTTCTCATACATTACTTAAATATTTCCATGCACCTGAAATGGATAAACAAATGAGATATTGGGTGATTTAAGCCTACATGTAGCAGTGCATGTTATTAAGTATCAAAGTACAAGCCATGGAATTCAAGTTTACTGCAAGCATTTGATGAAACAATACGAAGTTTTTGAAATGTATTTAGTGTAAATCAATAAATTTGTGTACGTTGATTAATTTTGTGTGTATTCTCTCCATCTAGAAAACTCAATATATAGGGATTACAAATAGTATAAAAGAAAACAAATATTCCTAAAATCACTCCTAACAAATCTAGCTAAATCAAATCAAATCAAATCAAATATTGACATATATATAGCAGAGAATAATGATGATAAGAAATCACGAAGGTTTAACACTTCCCCGCAAACTCGGCAGTCCAAGAGAGACGATTTTAGACGGTAATAGTAAACCGGTGTTTGTGAAGCCCTTTGGTAAAAATATCAACAAGTTGATCTAGAGACAGTGCAAAGAGCACACGATGAGAACCGGAGAGAAAACTTTTCCTGATGAAGTGGTAGTCAAGCTCAATATATTTAGTGCGAGCTTGGAAGACGGGATTGGAGTCCATATACATCGTACTGAGGTTGTCACAGAACATAGTGATAGTTTTCAGTGGAGGAAAGTTACGTTAACCAAGGAGATGCGATATCCAAGTAGTCTCTGTACAAACTTGTGCAAGTGAGCGATATTTAGCTTCAGCACTGGAGCAAGAGACTGTTGGTTGTTTTTACAATCCAAAAGATGAGATTGGACCCTAAGAAAATGCATAAACCAGTATTGGAGAAGCGAAAATCGGGACAGCCTTCCGGTCTATGTCCGAGTAGGCAGTGACTGTGATCGGTCCAGCTAAGCGACGGAAGATTAGGCCCAAATTACGAAATCCTTTGAGATACCGAAGGATCCGTTTGGTAGCAATGAGGTGGGGAGAGCGGGGTTGGGTTATGAACTGAGCCACAAGATGAACAACATAAGAAATGTTCTGATGGGTAAATGTAAGATACTGCATAAAACTAATCAATTGACGATACTCAGTGACATATGGAAGAAGATCACCAATATTGGCTAAGAGCTGAAATTGGCACAAACTAGTGTGGAGCATAACTTACACTCTATCTGTTATTCCCGAAGTGGGATCAGAGAAGATACGGTCCACAAGAGACTCACACAAGAGTTCGTCTCTACTATCTCCAAAAGAGAAGTTGGTGCACTGAGATTAACACAAGAGTTCCTCTAGAGTGACACGCAACCCCCAAGAAGTACAATACCAAGAACAGGTTACAAACTGACTGAACAAGAAAATGAAAATACAACGAAGGAAAAAAATGTTCTTCTCTTTACGTTCGCAGACGCTACAATGAGAAAGAAGAGAAATACAAAGAAATGAACTCTTTGTTGTGGTGATCAAAACCACCGGTGCTCAAGGCAAGATTCTCCCTACACGACGATCTGCCCCACGACGATCTGCCCCAGGATCCAGCAAGCTCACACGAGAACTTCTGGAATGCTCTAAGTCACCTTCGGATCACTCGAAAATCACTAATTGGGAGGGAATCTCTCTGGGCCACAAATGCACTGGTGCTCTCGATTTTTTCTAACATTTCAAATGAAAGAGGAGCTCATTTATATATAGACAAAATCGGCACCTATGCGGCCTGAGAAAGCCTATGTCGCATATGCGCCTTCCGATCAGACACCAAGCCGCATGCGTAGCCGGAGCCGCATGCATCGTCGGTTACGCTGCACAAAGTACCGCCGCCAAACGCCGAAAACAGCTGCCACTGTGCACAGACACCCGCGCGCCGCATATTCCGGAAGGTACGAATAATCATGCGCCGCATGTGCCGTCAACAGCAAATTCTTTCCCCTCCACACTCAACTCGCTCATGCTAACTCTCTGGCTGCATAGTACCTGGCCGCATAGCTCAAGGCTGCATAGCCCCTGGCCGCATAGCCCCAGACCACATAGCCCCAGGCCGTATAGATCCCGGCCACATAGCACCTCGTCGCATGTGACCGATCCAGCAACCGTGCATCCAACTCGCGCATAAAAAGAGTGCAAGAGCGCCATGCGACGATGCTGGTGTGCTAAGTGCAAAGTGCGCCAACAAAGTGTCACTTTGTGCCCTTGAGTCCGAGTCCGAGTCGCTCCTAAGAAAAATATTCCAAAGATGGTGACAAAATAAAGATTGTTATAAAGGGGTTCACACTTAATCCCTCTAGGAAAGTCAACCTACATGGGCCACCACCCTATGTGCATAAACCAATACTAAGCAAAGCTATATACTGAGATATACACATTGGTGGTTTTCCAATGTGGGACTAAAATTCTACAGAAAAGTAAAAAATACCAACAATCCTCCATATAAATCACAATATATGGTCGAGCATACTCACAGTGACTGTCCATCATGCATTAGAATAAATGTCGCTCATGACTTGAATCTTTCCGCATGGGTCAAACAACAGTACGATACTAGAATGGATTACGCCTTGAAGCTGCAGTTCTTTCCACTCGAACAATGACATCAGTTGTGCCTCCGCACATTAAAGGCCATGTGCTGACCTGGTTTCGATGTATATATTTTGGTTGTCTACAAGTTTACCCTCAAGAGACGGCCTATATCTCTGTCCATACACCTAGGTGAGTTCCTTTTAAGAGAGTTTAATATTTTTCAGCATGAAGCCTTACGCTTCCGTACAGTGCTACGCCGTTGTGACATGGCTCACAGCCGAGGTTAACTACCACTTGTGGGGTCACCTACTGTAGCATAAAGTCATTAGCCTCTTAGTAGTTTTGTACTACATCACAGCATTAAGCCTTGTGCTTCCGTGCGGTGCTACGCCGCTGTGACATGGCTCGCAGCCGAGGTTAACTACCTCATATGGTGTCACCCACTGTAGCATGAGGTTACCGGCCTCTTAGCAGTGCTGTGTAATACTCTTTATTTTTTTAGCATTAGGCTACATGCCTATTTGCAGTGCTACTGCCGCTGTGACATGGCTCGCAGCCGAGACTTTATATCTTTTACCCCATCGTGGTGTTACACCACTATATCATGGAATACAAATCCCTTATAGTGCTGAACTACACGTACTTCTTAATAACGAATGCCAGACATTTCACTCTGCCTTAGAACTCATTAAGGCGTCGAAGCTATCCTTACACAGAAATTGTTCTATAAAAAAAATAGACTACAGTGGTTCCCGGTACGTATCCCACACTGTCCCAAGGGACTACCTACTGTGCCTGATATTTTTCCAGTTAGTGGTCCTCCTTTGTCTAGTAGATTTTTCTTTAAACTAATAGCATAAAACTTAATGGTAGGATTACAAAGACATAATATCAGAGGTCCTTCAAGCCCATTTTACATGTGTCTTCGAATAGTTGGCGCTTGAGGCCTTTAGTGAACGGATCCGCCAGGTTCTCCTGACTACGAACATCCACCACTGCAATGACACCAGCCTTGATGAGATTGTTCAGTGATCTGTGCCGAAGCCGCACAATCCTCTTCTTGCCATAGAAGAGATCGTTAGATGCTACTACTGCTGCAGCCTGGTTGTCGCAGTATATTGGTACAGCCGAAATCTGCGCACCAACCATTGGAAGATCGTACATGAGCTCCCGAAGCCATTCTGCTTTATCTGCTACAGCTGCAAGTGCATAGAACTCAGACTCCATTGATGAGCGTAAGAGCATTGTCTGCTTCTTCGACTTCCACGATATGGCAGCTCACCCATTGAGAAAATATATCCTCTTGTGGATCTCTCGCTCTCTTCTTCTAGGAACCAACTAGCATCACTGAAGCCTTCTACCACTGCTGGATCTTCGCTGTAGTATAGTACAAACTTCTGAGACTTCTTGAGGTATCTTATCTCCCTCTTTATAGATTTCCAATATTCAACACATGGATTACTCATGAATCTACTCAGCATCCCCACAACAAAAGCAATATCAGGCTAGTAGCATTCGTAGCATACATCAAACTTCCGATGACACTAGAGTATTTCAACTGTCTGACGCTTTTCCCGAGGTTTGGATTCAGCTTCTTGTCACACCTGTACGGAATATTGATCCCTGGAAGATCCTGGTATCTGTAGCGTGTGAGCATCTTCTCCACGTAGTGAGATTGTGAAAGAGCAAGCCCAGCTTCCGTCCGGATTATCTTAATCCTAAGGATGACATTTGCATATCCCATGTCCTTTATACTGAATTTGGACGAGAGAAACATCTTTGTTCTGGTGACACTTTCTACATCCATACCTAGGATTAACATGTCGTCCACATAAAGACAAACGATGACACCTCTATCACCAGCAAACTTTGTGTACATACACTTATCAGTCTTGCTGACCTTGTAGCCATTTGACCTGATAACTTTGTCAAACTTCTCGTGCCACAATTTGGGAGCTTGTTTCAAACCATAGAGAGATTTTACCAGCTTGCACACTATCTTCAAGATCCTTAACGATAAAATCTTTTGGTTGTTGCATGTAGATCTTCTCTGTCAGTTCACCATTCAGAAATATTGTCTTGACGTCTATCTGATGAATCACCAACATATGAATAGCACTAAGTGCAATCAGCATCCTGATAGTCGCCACCCGTGCAATGGGAGCATAGGTGTCAAAGTAATCAATCCCCTGCTGTTGAGAAAATCCTTTGGCTACTAGTCTGGCCTTGAACTTGTCAACAGTTATGTCTGCCTTCACCCTCTTCTTGAAGATCCACTTGTATCCGATGGATTTAGCTCATTCGGGCAGATCGACTAACTTCCAAGTATTATTAGAAATTATCGAGTCAAACTCGTTATTAACGGCCTCATTTCAGAAAATAGCATATCTGGTCTTCATTGCCTCATCATAGGTAAAATGATCTGCTTCCACATGATAGGTAACAAAGTCTTCTCCGAGTCGACACTAATGGACATGTGTCGCAGAAACTTACTTTCAGCAGTCAGCCTCTGGATGGGTGACGGTCAGTTTAAAGACTGGACGACGTTCATCATAAGCGCAGTCAGCGCTGAGAAGAAGGTCAAGGACGCCCGACTCTTAGGAATACAGATCCGTGTCGCCAATGATAGAGAAAAATGTTTCAACAACAACAGCAGCAGCAACAACAACCGCGATGGAAAAGGAAAGCAGGCATTTGTGGCCAACTTAACCAAGAAGTCCGAGCAAAAGCCGGCTGAGCTTCCAAAGCCCAAGAAGACTTACTCTTTCGAAGATGACGACGTTATGCCCATCTTTGACGTACTAATGAAGGGTGGTAAGCTCCAGCTCCCCGACGTCAAATGCCCTGTTGAGGCAGCTGAGATGAATAATCCGAAGTACTGCCACTACCATTGTTACGTCCATCATACAACGCGGGACTGCTACACGCTAAAGTGATACATCGAGCGTCTGTTCGATACCAAGGCCCTCACCTTGGATATCGATGATAAAACGGTTGCCGCTAACATGGTATCGCTCCAGTTCGGCAACTTTTCGGCGACAGCAGCCCAGGACGGGGTAATCCCAAATCTCCGGACAACGATGGAGGTCGTCAATCTTCCGCCAGCTCGTAACCAATCGGCCGGGCTGATACCTCTCACCAAGCCACGTGAGGAGCTCATGTGGGTTCACTCCCGATCTTGCTCCAAAATTGATGCAGCAAACAGCACCTTCTGCCACCAAGACTAAGGACAAAAAGTCCAAGTCCTGTTACACAGTTTTTCTCCCATCTGAGTACAATACCCCTGACGATGTGTACTCTCGACTATCACACCGATCTCCTCTGATCCGGGTCCATCCCAGCCTCCGCCGGCGGATAAGTCCAAGCAAAAAAATACTCGCTTCGACAAACCACTGCACAAAGATACAACCCAGGGGTTTGAAAAACCCTACAACTTCGACATCTCGGCCCAACTGGCTAATACTCCAGCAAAGTTGTCTCTATTCGAGCTTCTCCGACTTTCCGAAGACACTTGGGCCACTCTGAGTGAGGCTTTGCAGAATGCGGACATCTACCTGGCGCAGGTCAAACCGCCAGTTGAGGATCCGGCCGCTTGCCCCCACTGCAATAATATCATGGAGGCAATACCCAATATTACATTCTCGCAACAGGACATGTTGCTAAAGAATAACCGGCGCGATCGTCCCCGATATTACACAGGGTACGTTAGTGCCATCAAGGTGGACCAGATGCACAAAGATCCCGGTTCGTCAATCAGCATCATCCCACAGAGTCTAGTTCAGACCTTGGGCATTCCTATGTATCGCCTAGCAGCCACCAATACTGTCATTACTGGCTTCAACGCAGGAAGGAGCTACCCTTTAGGCAAGATCCGCCTAAAATGCCAGATCGACGACTTGAAAACAGAGGTCGCTTGCTATGTCATTGACGTAGATGTATCCTACAATATTTTGTTCGGACGCCTATAGATACACGAATATATGATCGTGCCATCGACCCTACACCAGTACCTGAAATACGTCGACGAACACAGCACGGTCAAAACGGAGTTTGCTGAGGTTAATCCGTTCAAAGGGATCGAAGCCTATACTCTGATTCGATCATTTACAAACAGGTCTACTAGGATGAAGGTGGAAATGACACCGATAAAGAGGCAGAGGCTGGGACAACACCAGAAGAGCCCCTGAGAGTCCGTCTAAAGGCACGCACTCCCGAAACAACCTCTTCCCTCGTCGTAAAACTACCAAAGAAGGCATCCGAACCTCTGGTCGTCCGCCTTCGTAGGACGGATCGATCGCCAAATAAAGGTCCGACACTATCAACCACGTCCGAACCTCTGGTCGTTTGCCTTCACAGGCCGAGTCAACCTCCGAAGGATGCTCCGCCGCCTCCTACAACGTTAGAGCCTCTGGTAGTAAAGCTGCGCCGGAAACCTCCAAAGTCGTCGATCGCACTGGGGGTAGACCTCGGGAAGGACGAGCTGGAGGGGTACATAGTTGCTTACGCAAACGTCCCTTCTCTTGACGATATAATTCCTGGAGAAAAGATACCTAATTTTGTGAATAAAGGGCTATTTGTGACCTACTCTGATGTTGCACACATAAGCACATTGTATTCCATGGAGCATGGTCTAGGTCTAGGCCTACGCCTGCAGACACATGTGACTACTACTAGTGCAATAAACCAGATCCTCCCTAGCCAAGGTTCCAACTTCACGGTCCCAGCAAGGAAGAGGAGAGACAAACCTATCATCTTCGACATGGTTGAATTCTCCCAGTCCTTCATCCCGAAGGAACAAAAGCCAGAACCCGATACCGACAAAATACAATTCTACCGGTTCAGTGGTCAAGCCCAAACACCTCATTCAGAAGATGGATTATGATCTTAAAAGCAACCAAGGTATGAATTATGGCAAAGGTCGACAACTGCCCTTGCGCCTCACCGCTCCGGCAGGCACATCCGTGGATTACTATCATAAGACCAAGCATGGCTTAGGGTACGTTACGCCTCCCACAACCCCTAAAGGCTCGGATGAAGAAGATGAGTTACACTCTCACTCTTCAGAGTCTTCCTCTTGGAACTCCGACGTCAATATCGGGAAGATGTCCAAGCAAACATTGTCTACTAACATGGTGTCAGCTGACCCTGAGGAAGACGACGAGGATCCACCGGAACTCTTTGAAGTAGAACCGTGGGCCCAATGGCCCAATACCTAGACGCACAATGGGAGATGTGGTTCGAACAACATAGTACTTCCTATATCCCCAGTCGGGCAATCAAGATGTACAGTTTTTATACTTTTGGTTTTTCATCCCCAGCAAGGGCCTATGTACAATATTTTTCCTTCTTTACAAAGCCATTATCTGTATCCAGGAGTTCTGTATATGCAACAGATGATAGATCCTCAAAGTCTCCCCAGCAGAGCAGTCCTCAAGTCCACCGACACACTCCCGCTTGGACCACCCAAAAACCAGCCTCGTTAGACTCTAGTCTCCCCAGCGGAGCAATCCTCAGGTCTATCTTCATTCTTGGATAGACCACACTCAGCAAATCACTCCTTAATGAGTTTTTCGGACATTGGTTCACGTCCATATTACCTCTGAACTACTGTACTAATATTCCTCCCTGGCAGGGTTTGTCATGTCCATATTACCTCTAAGCAAACCTTTCGGGTCTTGGCTATCGATCATTACGTCAATATTACCTCTGATATCGGTTGTCATCTCCACTTATCACCCGTACTTACCAAGGTACGCCAACGGTGTTAAGTCCATAAAAACTGCCATGTCCATCTCACCTCTGGTAGAACTTGTTCCAAATCTATTACTTGCACTCAGGTGCGCAAGAAGTAATGGATCCACAACACCTATCACATCCATATTACCTCTGATAGGGATTATTTTTGAACTTATTATTTGTACTCAACGTGCGCAACAAATAATTGGTCCACCTAAGTCCCCCAGTGAGACATCCTAGACAGGCTGCGATATTGTACTACGTCCATATTACCTCTGGTACGGTATCCAAAGCTCACACAAACAATTACAAACAAATGGAATAAATTTTATTTTTTTCTACGAAGAGAAATTGAAAGCAAAACTACATTCGAGGGTCCCCAGCTCGAAGGTAAAATGGGGACACAAAAGAGCAAAAGAAGAACTAATGGTGCTATGAGTCGAAGCATAACTCTGCTATCCGCTCATGGAGACGAGCAATATGGCCACCCGGGCACCTCTGGGCCCGACGCTCAGCTTCCTGGGCCATAACCTCGGGATCCTCGTAGCGAGCATAGGACTCGTGTCTGTCCTCCAGCTGTTGCACCAGAACCTCAATGCCAGTCATATTTTGCGTTACCTGGCTCGCTTTGGTTCAGATAGCCTCCTCCTCTTGCTAGGCCTCTCGCTGCCTATTCTCCTTCGCGTCAAGCTCGACCTGGAGCTTTCTGATTCTCTCAATCAAGTCCTGTTGCTGGGAGAGGCACTCTTCTCTGAGATTGCCCAGCCGGTCACGCCTCTCATGCAAATTCCGGAGATCACGCTGCAAACACTCCATAGACGAAGCAAAGAAGGCCTTCTCTATCGCCACCTTCTTAGAAAACTTATTATATTCATTAGATATCAGCATTCCCATATCCGCCTGCTGGTACTGCCGCAACTCCGTTAGGCATTTCTCCACCTCTACCATCTGCTCGAAATCGGGGATGCCCCTTAGAGAGTGGACCTGGCCCTCAACAAAGTGCCTTGCCTAGACAAAAGATTTGTTGCGCTCCAATACGCCCTCGATCCCTTGCTTCAAGAACATATGGAAGCTCTGAATGGAGAGCTTGACGTTCTCGTCAATCTTTTCCAACGAAGCCGGAGTCAGAGACGACGAAATTGAAGAAGAGGCCGTAGGTGCAGCAGGAGGCACAACGATGTTCGAAAACTTCGAAGACGAAGCAACAGTAGAGGAGAAACCAGCAGTCCTGTCGTAGATCCAATCTTTCATGGACGCACGAAGTGCTTGGATACTCGACAGCTGAACCACGGACGTCGTAATACCGAGACCGGAGATAGAAGTAACTGGGCACCTCGCCACATCGGGTCCCACCGGTGTACCATACCTAGACCGAATCGCGCCAGCTTCAGAAGATGACCCAGGGACCTGAAGGACCTTATAGCGCCGGCTTACTACCCCGCTGTCCAAAGAGACTTCAGCCGCAGAACCCCCAACGGCAACAGTTGGAAAAGAAGATGCCACGCCAGAAGGTCCTGTAACAACAAGAACCTCCTCCATCACAGCCTCTATAGGGGGCACGGCGGGATGTTCCTCGCCTCCAAAAAAGCGAAGAAGGGATTCAGACCTTTCCCTAACGAGCTCACTACCCTCTTCTTCCGCGATACCTTCTTCCGCGGTCACGTCCATGACCTTCAGAGGAGAGGTAGGGTCTGCAGAACCAGAACAACCAATAATTAACTTTGTCCGGAGAATGTGAAGCTGAAGCTAGAAAAACTCTTCCAAAGAAAAGTTGCGAAATAACATACCCGAAGAAGACAACGGGACCTGACGTTCGTCCAGTGCAGTCCGAACTTCCTCCAGATCATTCAAGTCTTCCACCAAGATGGGGGAGGTGACCAGTTCCACCAACGACTCCCCCGGGACATAACCACCAGAGCCTTCGGGAACAGGCTCCGTGGCCTCAGACCCAGGAGAAGCGATCTCTTCATCCGGCTACGCATAAGAAACCTTGACAGTCGTAGACCGTTAGGGTCGGTCCCTCTCCTCCTGTGTCTGTAAGTTTTCAAACATACCAGAAGAAAGATATTTATAGAGGAGATCAGGAAGAATTAAACTAAGAGGTAGCGCGAATACCGCCTCAGCATCTGGAATAAGCTCTAGGTCAGAAGTCACCAGAGCCAGGGGTCCTACCTCCTTCTCCGCTTCTTCTATTCCTTCTTCTTCGTCCCCAGCCGGCACAGGGGCCTTGACAGCAACCCGCTTCCTATAACGCGGCCTCGCATCTATCGATGGTTTCTTTCTTCTCTTTTTGGATGGAGGGCTCCGTATCGGGGAGGACCTGCGCTTCATTGAAGAGTTTACTGGAGGCGAGGGGTCATAGGAAGCATTCTCTTCCCCCGTCGTTGAGTCGGAATTGGCAAGCATAACCTTCTCCTTTTTCTCCAACCTTTCTTGGACTCCCTGTATCGGGGCTTCATTTTAGTACCCGCGATGAAGCTAGTGTCCCGGTCAAAGCCAGGTGGAGGCGCATTCACGGCTACATGAAAGTGAGCCGTTGCATGAAGGATGTGTGCAGGGACTTTAGCATCGGGCAGGGTAAATCGGACCTGAGTATTAGTGGCTAAATAATAATCCCAGGCTCGGGCTCCATCAAGAATGCTACCTTCAAAACCAAGATATGGGCTTAAATTGCTCAACATGAGCTGAATATATCCAAACTGACGGGCAAACCTACTCGGCAGGTAAGGTTCCAAGAATACGAGGTTCCGTACCAGATGGAAAGCCGGATGGAAACTAACCAGCAAAGGAGCTTGGGGGACAGAACCTGACAGTCAACACCTGTCACTACCACATTTTCTAGGAAATGATATTTTAGTAATTTCATAATTAATTAAATATTGTGCATGTTAAATAATTAATTGTTATATTATTTAATTATTGTTAGATGTTAGTTATTTATTTTGGACTTGTGTTAGTGGACTTAACTAGTTTAGTTTAGACTCATGGACTAACATGTATTAATTGTTAGAATTGAGCCCAACTAGAAAATCCATTGATTAGGAGGATGATTAATTTAATTAAACCATTAGACTAGAAGCTTCCCTCCTTAATTATTTCTTCATGAGAGGCCCCAAGGGGTATAATGGACATTATATAGTGACATGAGGAAGGGGTAAGGGGGGCCGGCCTATTAAAGAAGAGAAAAGTTTCTCTCTCCTCTTTTCATTTGAAAACTAGATCTAGAATTTTCCTCAACCAAATTCCTTCATTCCACATCATGTTTTCTACCAAATTTTATCCCAATTTCTTCTCAAATCACCATTGGAGACTAGTGAAGCAAGGATCTAGAAGGAGGAAGCACGGATCTACAAAGAGGAGCAAGGATCTACAAGTTGGAGGCCAATTTCATCATATTTGGAGGTTTCATTGGGAATCCATCTCCCAATAGGTATAATTCAGTTTTTTCCCTTAACTTAGTTTATAAATCTGAGATTTAACCATGAGAATTCAACCAATATGCATAGGCTACCCATAGGATTTGGTTTTGTGTTCATAGGAGGCCTATTGAGAAAGTTATGGTACTTTTTGTGTCAATTTTGGAGGAATTCCGAGATTGACATTTGTTGTGTGTGTCAATTGGTCCTGTAGATCAATTTGGCATGTACTGGTGTGTTTGGGGCTAGTGTCGTGTCCACAATTGGGTACGTGTAGGTCGTATCCCAAAAATTTGGTGATACGTGTTGATTTAGGGATTTTTCCTCCCACACGGGACTTTGTGCATGTCACATTTTGACATGGACACGTAGATTTGTGTTTAACTCTTCGTATTGTTCATAATTAATATATTAGACTTGCTCGTGTCCTTCGGGGTACGTTTGGATGTGTGGTGGACTCGTGTCGCAAGCGTATCCTAGATCTAGTGGGATACGGGTGTGATATGCTCCATGTGTTATGCAATTTATTTCTAGATTTACTTTCCCATTGTTTTAGTCATTATAATATGTAATTATATACATGTGTATATATATATATATATATATATATATATATATATATATATATATATATATATATTTATATATTTATGTGTTAGTGTGTCATATATCTATGTACCTATGTATTGTATATATATGTAGCTATACTTCTACATATGTAATAGCTATTAAATATAGTAGTGTATATATGTATATGTTAGTATATATATGTTATATGTGTTACTATATATTATGTGTATGCTATACTATATAGTAGCTGTACGTATTAGTAAGATTATAGATATATGTATATGTGTTACTATATATTATGTGTATGCTATACTATAGGTATTATTGTGGATAAGTATATATGTATATAGAGGAGTATATATATATGTATATATAGTGGTAGTTATATATATATGTAAGTATAAATATTTATGTGTTAATATATATAAGAGAGAGAGAAGAGGGCTCAGGATTTTAGCGACAGCAGACACGGTTTCAGCAACAGCAGCAACGGCTATAGCAGCAGCAGCAGCAGCATTAACGACAGCAGCAGCAATAACAACAACAGCAGCTTCAGCAACAACAACGCTTCAGTGACAGCAGCAACAACAGTATTAGCGACAGCAGCAGGAACCGTAGCAACAGCCGCAGGAACAGCAGCCGTATCAACAACATTTGCGACGGGTAGCAGTAGCTTTTAGCGACAGTTCTGCGGCTATATATATATAGTTATGTATTAATTAAATAATATATATATATATATATATATATATATTCCTAATTGGTATTTATGTTTTAGTATACTATTGTAAAAGTTAGTTGTTAGCATATAGTTATTATGGGTAGTTAGTATATATATGAAGTTTTGGCAATTACCTTGAGATACCAAGGTAAGTATCAAGGTATTTTAGGATAACCAAGGTATTGGGTTTGGGTATCAAGATGGAGGTTTAGTGTTGCGATACCAAGTAGGTTCAAAACCAAGGTATCCATTTAATGTTTATAATTAGGATTTTATATATTTAATATTGTTTGATATATATATATATGTGTGATATTTATCTTTTATTTGCGTATCTTGAGATACGGTATCCTAGTATCCTAAGATGTAGCTTGTATAACCTAGATTCATAGTATATGAATCCAACATCTTTGAGATAGACTCATGCAACCTACAAATAGGTAGTTTGACCAAGTTTGGCCGGTTTGACTTAGAGTTGACCTAGTTTGACTTTTTAACTTAGAAATGGCTTGTTGACCTAGAAGTTGACTAGTTTAACTTATTTTCTTTCCGAAACCTTGTATTGATGTTGTATTCCATATCTAAGTCTTTGAGGTACCGTATCAGACATCTGTGAGACTATTCATTGGACTTCAGGCGAGTACATTCTCTGGTAGTTTCTCATTTATAATATCCTCTATGTTCATTGTATCTAGTGTAGATATCCATATTTTCTTGACACGATGGTTACACGGATTGGTATATCCGAATATTGTCATGAGATGTTATTCCTTGATATATGGTGTATCTTGTGCAAGTCTTGTTTTATTGATTATCTTGTACATGTATAGACATTGATTCTCGGAGAGACTTGCTACCTTCCTAGAGAATCCCATGCCATAGCATACCATGGTTGGATCCACTATACCAGTCGGGGGTGGAAAGTATTTTAGTGTAGATATGTGATCATACCCTTCTTGTGCAAGTATTGTTTTCCCGTGAGTATTGGTCATACACCGCACGTATGACTAACCAGACCTTTATTCCTGTGCAAGTTTTCTTGTGCAATTTCCCAAGCCGATCATATGTTAAAGCTAGTACTCACACACTTAGTCATTAGTATTCTTGTTCATTGCCATATTGTTCATTATTATTTTATTTCAGTATTTCCTTATTGTATCTCTCTTGTATATATTGTTGCATCTTGTATATTCACATCTATTTACTGTTACATAGTTTTTATCATTGATTAGAACTGCTGTTAGGGATGTACTCTGCTCCTTTTCTGACTGGATATATTTTTTTCAGATGACACTGAGGAGTGGTACCCTACACATTATGGACCTCGGGGTGTTGTGGGTTTAGAGTCAGAGACCCTGGCTCAGGAGGGACTTATCCCAACTGAGACAGATGACCCGGGACTAATAGCTTCTTACTATTCTTTGTACTGGATTTGTCTCCAGTTTATTTGTTAGTATTCTTTCAGACTCATTGATATTATTATTTTAGACTCATGAGTTATATATGACTATTCTATTCTTTATCATATTCGTGCTCGTTTCTATCTTAGATCTGTGATTGAGTATATTGTTATTATTGGTGGTTCATTATCTTGCTAGATAGATTAACCAGACAGTGTTCTACCACCGATTCTGCGGCGTAGGCTGGACGTTGTTCCCGACTTGCATCTCTACATCGGGTGCGGGTCGTGACAACACCACCATCATATTGAACCCTATTCACTTCGTCCTCTACGAACTTCGGGTCCGAGACAAAGAAGGAATAGTCCGCTACGCAGGCGAGTGCATGCCGACAAGCGGGAACCTTAGTATGAACCCAGGGCATCCCACCATACTGACGAATAAAAGCATCAGCCTCTGTCGTCGTCCCCTCAACTCCAGGATGCATCAAAGACGAGTAGTGCATTAACAGCTAATCCATTAGATAATGGTAAGGCATCTCAACCCGGTTGAAATCCCCAGGGCCACCATGAGCCATCACTTTGCTCGTAAAAGTACGGAGCTCGCAATGGATGCTGCAGACCATCATTGGGAGTAAAGCTAGTTGATGGCCGAAAACTATCTTCATAGCGGGGAGGATGAGATTGCGGCTATCCCTCTCGATCGATCCGGAGCCCCCCGAGAATACACAATTTCGCAGCCATATCATCAAAAATCCATCCAGCACAGCCTTATCAGACAGTGGCTGGGTGTCTTGGTAAAAGTAGCTGAAGGTATCACCGGAGCTACCAAATCTCTCACCAGATGCGGTCGTTCTCTTATACCGCGCAATAGGTCATCGACACTACTCGGGGTTTGAGGGCTACGAACAATGACCCAACCCGAAGCTTCAATATTGAAGAGGTAATGGATCCAGGTCTTGGTGTGGGGTAACGTCCCCTCTGTGCTTCTGTCCTTCTTTGAAATTTGCTGGCAAGTGCTATGATGGCACAATAATTCCCGGTACACTGCAAGAAACCCTAGATGTTGTTTCTCCAACTCCTCGAATTTCTCATTATCAGGCGTGTACTTCTCACACGGCTCGCTGCCCCAGGGCAACCGTGAAACATAGTATATCTCGTGGAGGGCAAGTCCCATCTCCCCACTAGGAGTAAAGAAGGTCTCAGTACAACAGTTGTACATCTCGGTCAAAGTCACGAACAACTTCGGATTCTTCTCTAAACCATAATAGGAACCCCTTATGGCGTAATAGAGGTTGGCCACCTTCAGGGACTGCTCGTACTTCCCTAGCACCTACAGGGTCAAATTAACCCAAGAAGACGAATGATTCACCCAGTTGAGCAAGCATATTTTTTTCTTGGGATATGACCCCTTGTCTGTGAGATGGTTCAGAAAAGTGTCAGCTCCGTTGATACAAACATTTGGCCCCATCTTACTCGTGAAAGTGCCAGGTTCCAACCAGCGAAAAGAATAAGAAAACGATTCCTTAGTCGCCGCTTCTCTCTTCAGTTTAAAGTTAAAACGAATGCGGCCGACTTGGGCTCCCTTTTGGTCTGGGTCAGGGTGCCCAACATCTTCCTTAGGAGGAACACCATATTGAAGGCCGACAAAGGCAAGTGATGCTCCATCATAGGTATATGTATCTTCATCTCGCCGGAGGAGAAGGTCCAGCTCTCCATTTTCTTCACTACCTTAGCATCCGAGATAGTGAGAGCATCCCCAAATAGGAAGATGGACTTCAAATGAGAAATGCCCTTCGAACCCTCAATCGACCCAAAGTTCAACTGGTTGAGCAAAAAGAACGAAGACTGGTCTATTATTAACTTCATTCTCTTCTCAGATTGACCCTTGTTTATCTGGGCCTGAACATTTGCTACTATATGGTCGAACCTTACGCCCAGTGCGGCCTGAGAACGACACACAAGCACCTCCCCTGACAAAGCCACGAGTAAAGTCACTACAAAATCAGAAATAAGAAGACAGTTAGAGCCCTCGAGATGGCATACACATCAGAAATAAACTTGAGCGCATGAAGGGACGCATATGATACATGCGGCCTAGTCACGAAGAAGACCTCCATGCGGTCGAGTCAAGACCAGAGCATGCAGTTAAAGTAAGACCCGCGCATAAAACATACGGCATGGTCATATGGACGGGTCCGCACATGTTTTAATCATGCATCAGACCATACACAAAGTGTCCAAACGTCTGTACCCCTTCCCCCCACCCCTAATCTTACCTGAGATGGGCGTCTAAACGTCCTCATGAAAAGAGGACGAATTCTCTTTGGTGCTAGGTGCGGAAGCCGGACGCTTCCCCTTATCGATCTTCATCGCAGGAGCAGAGGATGAAGCCTTGGGCGCCATGGCAGATGGTCGGAGAAGGTGATCAGAGCATGGAAAGAGTCGCAGATGAAGGGCGAGGAGAACTCAGCAAGGCAAAAAAGTTGTTCTCTCTCCCCCAAGACTCCTATTTATAGGCTGCCAAAGAGATAAGGACAGCCCCCTCATTTCCCACATCCAACTGTCAGTTCTACGATGGACGGTTGGATTCTCGAGACGGCCTTACCTTCGTAACCGTCAGCTTGGGATCTATATGAAGAGATGGATCAGAATCTAAAAGGATATCCGCTCCAAATTAAAACAAATCTATCCATTAATCCAGAAGTGACAGCCTGGAAGCACTCTCTATGCGGCCAGCGACCAAGCGGTCCCAATGTCCATGCGACACAATATCCATGCGACCAAAGTGCTTTTCCTCCATGCCTCTTATTCAAAGTATTTCAAACTTGTCAGTTTGAAAACTTTGAAGGGGATCTTGTAGAAGCATAAAAAATATGCATACATGCGTCCAACAACCATGCGCCCCAAAGTAAAGCTCAGAAAATATTGGGCCGCAGAATCACCATGTGGCTCAATAAGGGGACATCCATGCGTCCCAATCAGCCAAAGCAGCTTTGGCCGCAGATGGACCTGACATGGCATCCTAGCAACAGAATCTTCTCTGACACAGAATCCTGACAAAAAGAATTTTTCGAATGCCTCGAAGGACGTGAACATACTAAACAACAAAAGTCTCATGTTAGGACAGAAATTCACCCTCGATGGATGTGCAGCGCCACGTGTACAGCACAACTGGCAATATGCATCCCTAACTCCATGCGTCCCATGCGCCTCTGGCCCCATGTGTCCCAGACTCCATACGTTCCATGTGTCTCTGGCCCCATGCGTCCCAGACTCTATGAGTTACATGTGTCTCTGGCCCTATGCGTCCCAGACTGTCACGCCCCAGCCCCAAAATACCGAGGGACCAGACACGTGGCAATGGCCAGCAGCACGCACCGATGGACAAACCCAATTTAATGGATCCATCAGGACGTACTTAAGCTGTAACACAAAGTCTACGACAACATGGCACAACTAATCTCATCCACACAAGATAAAATATGATCCACAGATATAAGAAATGTAAATCATCAAACAGTCTCACAAAGTGCTTGGGGGAACAACCTGATAAAATCTGATACAATGGTTCAACTTACCAAAATATATATGACTGAATAAAATAAATACTGAGCATGTAACATGGATGCTCAGGAAAAGTCTTCAGCTAACACCTCGTCCTCGGGTGTCGGTACAGCTCCTGTATCTGCTTCTGCTCCTGCTACTGCTGCTGTCCCGTATACCTCGGGATAAATCTCGTCTGCAAATCCTGGAGACATAATCCGGATCCAGGTCCTCAGGGGACATAGCAAGATACAGATAATACAAGCTAAAATAAATGCAGTGCAGCAAATAATGAAATAAATAGGGTAAGCTATATAACCATCTATGTGAAAATGCAAGATGAGAGCATCACGAGTACTCAGGCTGAGCCACTACAAGCTTTGTGTCGGGGAGCCGGTAGCAGTAATAATGAGTAATGGGCCAAGCTCGGGTTTCAGAGTCTTGTGCCTCACAGTAGTAGGGGATATATATGTAATCAGCCTGTAGCCTGTGTGTCTCTCCCCACCCAATGTAATCACACGTCTCATGTCCATAACGTCTCATGTACATGGCACGCAAGATCATAGCTAATGCAGTAAGTTATAGAGTATCCAAGAGTATAATGTCTCTGTTAGAAGTCTGTATCCTATACAGAATCACCATGAATATCTCAGAAAGATCCTGTCATGAATAGTGTCAAGTGTCCTGGGTATAATGTACTTGATAAGACAAGTACGAGAATGTAAAGGGGTCACGAATGTCCATCTCTAGATGACATACACAACATCGCGTACGGTGTTGGCACCCGATTAATAATCGGATGCTAAGTAAGTCACACGGTCCTAGGTTAAGCATGCACAGCAATATAAATAAAGCAAGGAAATATGTAACAAGAACTATAAAGATGGCAAGGTATACTTGCCCACTGATGTATAACTAAGTCAAGAAAATAAGTAGAAAAGCTGCAGGATTTGGCAAGGTACACTTGCCTGGGGTTTGAATATCAACAGTTGTCCCTGTATCAGTGGATCCTGTAGGTACTCCTCCAAAAGCTGTAATAAACATCACCAACAGTCTCAGAATATATCAAATAGCTAGAAACGCCTGTCCTTAAGTCCAATTTGGACACAAGGGCAAAAATGACATTTTTGGGTCAAAGCGGGGTCCACATGTGGGCCACTTTGTACCGAAAAGCGTGTCAGGGTCAATGGTCTCCAAATTCGTCAAACTTAGTGTCAACAAGTCAGGAACGATGATACGAACCCAACGGAACTTCCAGAATTGGATTCCGATGAGCTGATCACAAAGTCGCCCGTCAAGTGGAGCCGGTGGGGCCTACTATACGCGATTTTGTCAACGTTCTCAGAATCGAACCAAACTTGGGTCACAGGACCAGCGTATTGCTACGAGTCCGATGGCGCAAGTTTCGTCTCGATCCGACGTGTGTACACAAAGTTACAGCGTGTTCCAGAATGGGCGGATACGGAACGTTATCGGCGGATACGCGTTGATTCCGGTGTGCACGCACATCCGAATCGACTTCTGCGAAATCCCACACGTCTGTATCAATGACGCGCACGTTTTGGTGAAGACCGCGTGCGACCAAGTCGTCCCGTTTGGCGGGGCGCACTCAGTTCCGGGGTGAAACAGGGCGTTGGTTTTCCTGTTTTTGGATCGCGGTGTGCGATCACCACAGGACGCGATGCACCGAGCGAGTTGCACGGGCATCGAGAGGGTTATACAGTCTACGCGTTGCAACAGACGGAATCGAAAACGGAATTACGAGAAGAAAGGAAACGCTACCTGAACAGGGCTCCGTGAATCTGAATTTCACGTATCCGTGTGTCTGTTCGTGTCCGGGTCGAGAGCTCCTGCGTCCGTGTCCGCTGCTCTAGGGTTTAGGGTTCTGAACCGGAGACAGCGGGGTGGGCTCGCCGGAGACTGCGCTGGCCGGGGTTGGCTTCGCCGGACGGAGTCGACGCGAGCGGAGGCGGTTGGTGGAGTGGCCGGGCCGAAGTCGCTGCGGGGTGGACCGGACGAGATGGTTGCACTGTCGGGCCGCGCAGGGGGTCAGTTGGCCGGACGGGGTCAGGCGGCGGAAGGAGAAGAGGAACGGGCGGTGGTCTTAGGGTTCAGGCGGAGTCGTCTGTGGAGTCGGTGATCGGCGGGGATGAGTCGGGGAAGACGACGCTGGAGATGGTGGAGCGGGAATGACGGCGAGGCAGTCGGGGGAGGTCGACGACGAGGGATTCGAGCGGGGAGCGGCGGAGCGGGAGAGGGATCTGGAGAAAGGCGGCTGGGGCTGGGCACGAACGTCGAGGGGGGGTTTTATACGCGCGCAGCCGGGTCGGAATAGTGTTTCCGACCCGAATTGGGATTAGGGGTCGGAATCCGGGTTTCGGGTTTGGGTCGGGTTTCATGGATCCGACCCGACCCGACCCGCTATGCTGGGTTGGCTTGGTTCGGTTCAGTCAGCGGTTTGGTTCGGTTTATTTTGGTTCAAGTGAACCGGGTTCAGTTGGTTTGGTTTATTTCAAATAAACCGGGTTTAATTCTACGATAGTTTTTAGGGCTTTAAAAATGATTCCGGAGTCCAATAAATTCACAAAAAATTACCCTATGTCCGGTTTTCCATTTTACACCATAAAATATTATTTCCATAATATTTTATCATCAATTATCAGCATATAAAAATCTTTTAATCACAAATTTATAAGTTTTAAATCCAGAAAAATACCGAAAATTTGGGAAAAATTATATTAAAATATTCTGAAAAATCAGGGTGTTTACACAGACTCCATGCATCCCTGGCCCCATGCGTCTCAGGCTCCATGCGTTCCATACGTCTCTGGCCCCATGCGTCCCAGACTCCATGCTTCGCTGGCCACATGTGTTTTAGACTCCATGAAGACTAAATCTTGCTGTTACGACATGAGTGATTCTCTCCAACCAAGTGCAGACCATGTGTCAAGATGACCAAGTTACGCCCACAAAGGACGAGAACTACCCAGATTATCAGCATCAGAAAATTCCAACAAGCGCCCACGTGACAGTCTGGGCCGCTCACGGTTACAGCTGTATCCAGTTAAGGAGGCACACGTGGCACCCTCTAGCATCCATAAGGCCCAACATATGCACTCACAAGGATGACTATATATACCCGAGTGGCCTACCCAAACAAGAGGAAGGACAGACAGGGGTCGCCCAACACAGAGAGAGCATACAGAGATGAGCAAAGAGAGAATATAAGCTTCCTCACCCTGCATCGGATCGTCAACGAAGTAAAGGAGCCGCCACAGAACTCTTTGTCCATCGTCACACCCCAGATCAAAATATTATACTTTGATAATTATGTTTAGGATTCTTTGTACTCTTTTTCGTTCCTTAAATACAAAATTTGCAAGAACACATTTAATGGCGAACACCCGATAACTCATTAAGGCGTCGAAGCCATACTGACTGGAAAAATATCAGGTACAGTGGATATTCCCTTGGGACAGTGTGGGATACGTACCCGGAACTATTATAGCCTGTTCTTTATCTAGATGCCTAGTAGATTTATCTTTGAACTAATAGCATAAAACTTAATTGTAGGATTACAAAGACACAATATTAGAGGTCCTTCAAGCCCATTTTACATGTTGTGTCTTCGACTAGCTAGCGCTTGAGGCCTTTAGTGAACGGATCCGCCAGGTTCTCCTCACTACGAACATCCACCACTGTAATGACACCAGCCTTGATGAGATTGTTCAGTGATTTGTGCCGAAGCCGCACAGTCCGCTTCTTGCCATTGAAGAGATCGTTAAATGCTACTATTGTTGCTTCCTGGTTGTCGCAGTATATCGGTACAGCCAAAATCTGCGCACCAACCATTGAAAGATCATACATGAGCCCCCGAAGCCATTCTGCTTCATCTGCTGCAACTGCAAGTGCATAGAACTCAGACTCCATTGATGAGCGTGAGAACATTGTCTGCTTCTTTGACTTCCACTTAGACTTCCGTATAGCTCCAGGCCGTATAGCTCCTGGATTCATAGCCCCAGGCCGCATAGCTCCAGGCCGCAAAGCACCTCGCCGCATGCGCCCGAGCCAGCAACCATGCATGCAACTCGCGCATAAAAAGAGCGCATGAGAGCCATACGACGATGCTGACGTGCTAAGTGCAAAGTGTGCCAACAAAACGTCACTTTGCACCCTTGAGTCCGAGTCCGAGTCGCTCCTAAGGGAAACATCCCAAAGGTGGTGACAAAATAAGGATTGTCATAAAGGGGTTCACACTTAATCCCTCTAGGAAAGTTAACCCACATGGACCACCACTCCATATGCATATACCAATACTAAGAAAAGCTATATATTAAGATATGCACATTGGTGGTTTTTCAATGTGGGACTAAAACTCTCAAAGCAAAGTGGAAAACACCAACACTATCATGGAGAACTTCTAAAGAGGTCAAGGATATATTTAGTTTGGAAAAGGTGTAAAGAGTCCTGAGAACGGTGGCTTCGAGACCGAGAAAGAAGGACAAAGAGCCAAGATCACTAAGCTCAAATTCATTTCCAAGAGTGGTGATGAAGGAGGTAGAGAGAGCAGGAGTATTACCCGTCAAAATGATGTCATCCACATAGAGAAGCAAAAGAAGAATCGTAGAACCAGAACGGTAGATAAATAGAGAGTGTTATGTCTTACTTTGTATAAATACAAACTGGAGAAAAAAATTGCTGAGACGTTGAAATCAGGCTCGAAGAGCTTGTTTGAGACCATATATGACTTTTCATAGAAGACGTATGACGAGGATGAGCAAAATCTGTGAAACCAGACAGTTGACTCATGTAGACTGTTTCATTAAGCCGCCATGAAGAAAGACATTCTTGACATCAAGTTAGCATAAGGGCCATCACATGGGGACAACAATGCTAAGCATACTGCAGACATTAATTGGCTTAATTACTGGACTAAAGGTTTCATTAAAATTAATGCCAGCCTGCTAATGAAATCCTTTGGCAACTAGACATGATTTGTGACGTAAAATGGACCCATTGGCATGTCATTTGAGTTTGAAGACCCATTTGGAACCAATGACATGCTGCTGATGAGTAGGAAGAATAACAACCCATGTACCATTTTCAATAAGGAGTTGAATTCCAAAGTCATGGCCTGGCGCCATTCAGGATTCTAAGGAGCCTGAGAGTAATATGTAGGTTATGTAGTAGCAGAGTGGGCATGGGAATCTAAGGTTCTAGGGAGGGGATACTTGATTGTGCCATATGTATGGTTAAGAGATTTGTTGTACCCATCTCGTTGTCGAGTTATCATTGGATGTCTCGAGGAAGTAGCTGGGGGAGGTTCAGGTATAGTAGAGGTCAGTTGTTGGGGAGGGATAGGTGGTAGTTGAGATTGAGGACGTTGAAAGTTTTATGGATAAGTTCTTGGAGCCATGGCACTGGTGGGGGAACGTACCTCTGTTGTGGAGGAGGATGAGGGTATGAAAGATGAGATTGGCGATATAACTGGAATAGATATCCAAGTGGATTTAGGGGAGAGGCTTGTGGTTTTGGAGAATATAAAGGCTCGTTCGCTAAAGCGAAAATGACGTGAAATATTGATGCGATCGGTTCTCCTATAAAGACAACGATACCTTTTGTGTTTTAAGTTGTAGCCTAGAAACACACATTCAATAGTTCTTTTGTAATAACTTATTAGTGAGATAAGCACCTAAATGCGGGTAACATGCACAACCAAAGACTCAAAGAACAGAGTAGGAGGAAGATGTGCCATAAAGGCAAGAAAAAAGTGAAGACCAATTGAGGATGGAAGAACGAAGGTAATTGATAAGATGGACAACAGTGGATACAACTTCAGGCCAGTGGCATGGAGGAACATGACTAGAGACAAGGAGAGTATAGGTCATTTCAGAAATATGACAATGTTTGTGTTCTGAAAAGCCATTTTGTTCGAGTATTTGGGGACATGAGAGACATCGATGAATACCAAGACAAGTACAAAAATATTTGAATAGAACACAATCGTATTCACCCTCACCGTCACCTTGAAACTGTTTGACATTAGTGGAAAATTGAGTGCGGATATAAGTGACAAAGTTCTGGAAATGTATAATTACTTCATATCTGTGTTTCATAAAGTAAAGCCATGAATAACGTGTATAATCATCAATAAATAACACATAATAATTGTAGTTCGAAATAGAAAGAACAGGAGATTGCCATATATCATAATGCACTAAATGAAAAGAAGAAACATTTTTTATTTCATTTATCGGATTTTCGTTACTTTCAACAACATCTCTATCATGCCACCATGTTCCCTTGATACCTGATTTCCGTCCACATGTCCCACATGGATGCTTTTATAGTTGTATGCAATAAAGATAAGCTTGAGCTTTCCCAAGCCCAGGCCTCCCTCCTTTTCCATTTGTCAATCCATTCAAACATATGGCATGAAAGGATTGTGCGACAAGAAGTTGACACAAGCCCCTTCTATGACTCTCCCAGTTGTATATTGGGACTTTGGAAAGTTGGATTTAGTAGCTACATGTTGCGTATATGACAAATCATGATGAGTTCTATCCTCATTAAGAAATATCGATACCTACTGGGATTATATCCAGATATTTTTTTTGGGAACAAAATACACTAACTTAAAATTCAGAAAGCAGTATATAACATGATTACTTTCTTTCATTATTAAATGGAATATTCTAAGGTATTCCAATTGGAAAAAGGTTGAAAGCCCATACTTCTTTGATAGTAACCGAAGGTACTTGTCATCGGGTATAGCTTCTTTCTTTCCCTATTGATAGTAAACATGAAGGACTTCAATGTAATGAAACAAATTCTTCGATCTTCACAAATATACAACGTCTTCATGACATGTTATGCACTAGAGACTCTTTAAATTTGATAAAAAAAATACAGTCTACATAGACTAAGTGAAGATGTTACGACAATAGGATCAGATCTATGATATATAAAAAAATACAGTCTACATAGACTAAGTGAAGATGTTACGACAATAGGATCAGATCTATGATGCGTATTGTAGAATAATGGACAAATACATACCAATATCTGGGAAACATCTTGATGATCAGATCTATGATCCATATTGTAGAATAATTACAAGTACATACCAATATCTGGGAAACATCTTGATGGCCTTTATTAGAGGCAAGCTCAGCAGGTGTAAATCCAGCTTTATTCCTCACCAACAGTTCTTGCTTACTACCAGCTTGTACGAGCACTACACATGACTCTATATGGCCTTTTTCAGCAGCATAGTGGAGCGATGTGCAACCTAGCAACATGAAAATTGGTTATATATGCTTGATCCTTTAGAGTACATATCAAAGTTATTTTTTATTAAATTCGACAGCACCTGCTATATATATATATATATATATATATATATATATATATATATATATATATATATTATCCAAATGTCTTTTTAACTTTTTCCACTACAGACTTGGGGATATCTAAGGTACTGGTATAATGACATATGTCTTCCTTTTAATTATGCTCTCGAAGCAATTTCAATGCAAAACCAAGAATGAAGTTAATGAATTCGATATCTTAGAGAAGCATAGAGTTTGTTGGCTTAATTTCCTCTCTGTGATTCTCTTCATAATAAAGGACATACACAAGCTAAAAACATGCCAGAAAAGGGTACCTTGGGCATCTTGTGTTCCTTGACATGCACCCTTAGATAAAAGTAGCCTAATCATACTTTTGGATCCCTTCCATGCAGCCCTGAAAAGTTGTATTACGTGTTTAGTTTCAATATCCAACACACAAGCAATAAGATTTGGAAGAATTACGAGCCAAACTTCGTATCTCAGACTGGCTAGCATTCGGTTACATATACATAATAATCAGGAGAAGTGTTTGTTTGTTAGTTGGTGGTGTGGGGGATTCGACAACATATTTCTATAAGAAAAAAGGCCGATTCTATAGGCCATCACATCGAGGAATACTTATTTTTAAAATCGACTTAAAATGCACGCTGGAGTTAACCAATACTCGCAAAAGCTCAAGCTGGATAGGAACATGCCAACAATATATATTAAACTCAGAACGAGCACAAAATTATGGGGATAAATTGGGATTAGGTTTCTAAACCCAACCAACAATATCGATCATAGATGTGTTCTTGGTGCTAAATGTGAAACAATGGAAGGAGCTGTTAAGTGACTGTGCATGGTCAAACTTACCGAACGTGTCCCGTGGATGATTTTTCAAGTCATATCACGCAACTAATTTTTTTTCAATATTCATTGGTTGATAACCAAATTTAGCAAGATTGTACTGCCGGATTGGTATTAGGATTGTTATTCCCAGCATGTAGACCTTTGAACATGAGTTGTGTTGGGAACGAACGAGGAAATACCATTTCCTAAACCGGAAGAACTATGTTGAGGACCAAAGAGAAGGCACAACCTAGACACAATCTCAAAAAAAAAAAACTACACAACAAGCACAACCAAAGACATGCGATTTTTACATAAAAAATCATGATGAAAAAAAATTATGGGACAATATGAGTCCAACCAGAAAAGCATCCACTAAAGATTAAAGAAAGTACATAGACTCTGTTATAAATTTCTGGACTGATCCAACACGGATTACTGCAATACTTCAAATAGATAGAAATAACGAGCAATGGGGATTACTGAAGATAAAAAGAAGAGGACAAACCAAATAACTCCTCGAAGCGATCTTTATTAAAAAATAACTCCCAAACTCAGAATAATCTCTTTCGTTCCTTAGGAAATTGCATCCTTGATAAAAATCTCTCATTTCTTGTTGTTCTGACGATATTAGGGCTAGGAAATGCCTATTTAAGTCACCACAATTCCGAGATAATCTGGACCGTTGATGTCAATTCAAAGGTATTGATAAATCATCCGTTTTGGACCTTCAGCTCCCGCAACAGTTTGCTAGCGGTACAACGTTAGTGTAGCGTCAGATGACTCTTGAGCAGCAATTGTACCATCAGAATGTTTTGGAACACAATATGCCATGGGAAATATAGAGATAGTGTACTGTCCCCTCTGATACTCTATACACATATTTCTGATAATGGCTCAAATTTAGTCACATTTGTCTTCTTCGACTCCCCGAGTTTCTCTGACACACGGATGATGCTTATTGCACTCCGGGGTATTCTCCACATAGTTTGAAAATCCCAACCAACACCAACAAGTTGTGTGTGTACTGTCTCAAAGTTTTCCAAGTGTTCGTTGCACCGGGAAGTGATTGAAGAGTATTTATAGAATAAACTAACAAATGCAACTTCTCATAGAAATTTTACCCCTTTCCTTTTTCTCTTTTCTAGCAACTAAGATAGGTGTATTAGGTTTGAATTTTATAGGATGTCATGTCACTTCATGACTTGTCTAGAAATAGTAGCTTGTTCAAACATTTGATGGAATATTAGCCTTATTAGGGGTCTTTACAGTGTATTTAGTCTTTACAGTAAGTTTAGTTTGTGATAGAAAATGAGAAAAGAAAAGAAAAGGAAATGAAAGAAAGGAAAAGGAAAAAAGAAAAAAATATTTTTTGCTTGTTTAATTGGTAAGAAAGTTAAAAAAAAAATGTAGAACAAAATTGAGAGAGAGAGAGAGAGATGGTGGTGGTTAAGTTGACAATAGAATCCTCCAATTAGGAGGGAAATGAAAGGATTTTCTTTTTCTATTAGCTATATTCTCAGTTTTTTCTTCTTTTCTCTCTAACCAAACAACACATAAAAATTTCTTTTTCTTTTTCTTTTTCTTTTTCTTTTCCTCCACTTTTCCTAAATCCAACCACAACCATCCTATAGGAAAGATCTTATACTCTTCTTGAGCTACTTTTAGGGAAGATATAAATGTACATTTGTTCAAATAATGTTATTCTATAAGCAGGAAACTTCAATTTTTTTTTCCTTAAAAATAAAAGGCAAACAGGACTGGTAGGTATAGTAAAGATCCATACCAGTGAAGAGGAGTCATTCCAATATTATCAGGGGAGTTAACTTCTGCACTATACTTTTGGATGATGTGACTCAAAAATGCTGTATTCCCATTTGCTGCGGCAATATGAACTACCTGAAAAATGGTACCCATCAGTCAAACCGTGATTAACTGAAAGTGAGGCTATTTCAACACAACTTTCATTAAGGAGGCTTACATGTTAACACACCTAGAGCATCTCCCACCCTTTTGTGAGTTTGAAAAAAATAGTTGCCACATAGAAATTATAACTTTTTTATTTCAAAATTGTTTCTCCAATGTAAATGTAAAATAAATTGTGAAGTTAACATGTCAATGACATATCAAAAATAATGTAAAATTGGTTGTCTAGATCTAGACAATGGACTTCACAATACTTTACTTCAACATCATCAACTATGAATACAAATATTTATCAAAAAAGAAATAAGTGAAAAAGTTGTCTTGAAAATTGAAAAAAAAGTAGTTTTTATTGTCTTCTCAGTACTTTTGCATTGAAGAACATTTTTCTATCCCATTGTCTTGTATGAATATAATTTAACTATATAAAAAAGATATTGTTTTGTGCCTCGTGCAACATAGAAATCACAACACAAAACAAGACAATAGGGTTGGAGATGCTCTTACCGTTGTAATAGTTTAGCGCCCAATTGAAAATTTAAGCATGTCAACTATTAGTGGATATGAAGGTTGAAGCATTTGTTTCGAATGAGAAAACATAAAACAACTGAGAAAGTCTATTTTCCTTGTAGTGTCCCCATAATTGCGTGGGGTGATATTAATTTTACAAAGAAAATGTTGGTATTGTTTCTTTTGGACTAGTAAAAATAGTCCCACATTAACTACACCACCAAGTGGATATCTCAATATAATACTTTGTATGAGTTGAGGTGTGCACATAGGGTGTGGGGCACATGGGTGCCATGTGGGGGTATTTTTCTGGAAGAAAAAATGATTAACTCCTCAATGAAAGCATTTATGCTTTTTGTCATGCTCTTGGAATTATTTCGACAGGAGTTAAGCCCCAAATGGGACTTAGCGACTCGGACTCGGGCTCAATGGCGCAAAGTGACACTTTGTTGGCACACTTTGCACTTAGCATCGGGGCAGGCGCTTGTGATTATTTGATGCGATCGGGTATGCGCGGTCGCATGCGCTGCTGCTGCAGATATATTTGAACGGTTATGGAAAGATATGATCTGTTATTCAGATCCCTTTTTTGTGGGATTTGAAATTAATTTGTGCTTATCTTTTAGGAATTCGTAATTAATTTGTTCCTATCTTTCCGTAACTGATGGGCGTCTAGGGTTTTCACCATCTCTCTATAAATATTCTCTTCGTGCCTCTTTGATGACTCACTTGGAAAACTAGGAGACGAAGAGAGATGCTCCTGCCGAAAACATTGGAGTCCAGGGAGTTCGTTCGAGTTCAGACAGAGGTGACAACGAGCGTTCCAGAAATTCTTCGTGAACTTGATGGTTCCTAGAAGCAGATCGTGTGGGGGCGAATCTTGCTTTGAGCAACGGTGATCTTTATCATCCCAGCAAGCTAAGTCTCTTCTTTTTCTGCTTCCTCCTCTCTTCTGTGAGTTGTAACTCTGTTCTGTCCGTCTACAACTACGATTGCAAGGAAGAACGAGATGTTTCTTTTCTGGTTATTGATGTAACAACTGGTTGTAACAGGATCCATATAAATAGTTCTTCGTGGAGATCGAGAATAGTCATAGTGAAAACTTTTGTGTGAAACTCTGATCTCGACCATGCGGTTTTCCATCGTTGATTTAGCCTCAGGAGCTACAATCTCAAAGCAAGATCCGAGAAAGATGGAGAACAACCGTGCGAAACTTCTCGATACAAGTTTTAACAAACTTGAAAAGTTTGATGAGGATCATTACAACACTTTGAAGAGGAAGGTCTGCCTTAATCTTCAACTCGCAGAGGTGGACTACGTTCTAACAGAACCAGAGTCGATTGTTCCAGACAGTTATGATGCTACTGTTCGGACAGTTGATACTGTAACAACTAAGAGAACAAGTGGAGAAAAGACAACCACCTTTGGAAGTTGTTGATTCTGAACTCTATGGAGAATACTATGACGGAGTCATACAGTAAGACGGATCATGCTAAGGTCGTCTGGGAGTCTCTAGAAAAGCATTACAAGACGGATGAGAACCGTAACAAGATTCATGTGACTGAAAAGGTCTGGAACATGCGATTTGAGGACGACAAGACTATGTTGCCTCAAGTCAAGGAGTTTCTCAAGTTACGTCAAAAACTTGAGGATGATGGCATGCCCTTAAACGATGCCTTTGTCGTGGGGGATATTGTGACCAAGCTCCCGTCTGGATGGAGCAATTTTATCTCGGACATGCACATAAAGAAGATGCAAATTAGCCTTGATCAACTACTGCACAACATCCATGTTAAAGATGAGTTGATGGTTCAAAACAAAGTGGACACGTTGTCCAAGCAGTTGGTAAAAGCCAACTTGGTGCATGCGGACGACTCCAAAGGGAAGCAGAAGGCTTCTCAATAAAATAAGAAGGACTTCAACCATCTCAAGGTGAAATCGGCTTCGTTCAAGTCGAAGCCAAAGCCCAAGTCAGAAGTGACTTGCTTCAACTATAGCAAGAAGGCCACTACCGGAGAGACTGCAGAGAACAAACAGAGCAAGGTGAGCCTAACAAGGTTGCTATGATTGCGCAGGTTGTGACGACTAGTGTTGACACAGACTGGTGGGTAGACACTAGTGTATCCTGCCATATTTGCTCAAAGGAGTTGTTTACTATCTACAAGCCTACATCTGAGAAGGTCATGGTGGCAAACCAAGCACAAGCCGAAGTACTTGGGACCGGAATGGTGGTACTGAATTTGACTTCGGGGAAGTCACTGACGCTTCAGGATGTGAAGCACGTACCGGTAATAGCCAAGAATATAGTCTCGGAAAGTCTGCACTACAACGCAGGCTTGAGGATAGACATCAATACTGGACAGATGGTGATGTTGTACAAAGGAACATACTTTGAAAAAGTATTTTGTACCAAAGGGATTTTTAAACTTCATCTTGTAACTCCTACAAACAACATTAATGCAGTCTCTTCTTCTGGTTACTCTCTTAAGTTATGGCATAATAAACTAGGACATGTAAACTGTAAAAGGATAAACATGATGTCTAGTCTAAGGCTTATCTCCAAATGTGGGGGTAAGTAGGTGGAGAAGTACGAGGTCTGTGAGCAGACAAAGATCACAAGAAAATCGTTCAAACGGGCACTACTAAAAATTGCGGGATTAGCGACGTTTTTAGCGACGTCGAAGTAAAACGTCGCTAATACTATAGATTTCAGCGACTCCAAATATTAACGTCGCTATAAGTCGCTGTTTGGCGACATATAGCGACGTTTAGCAACTATAATTCAGTTTTTTAAAAGAATAGTCGCTATAAGTTATCTTAGGTCGCTAAACGTCATTGAGTTTTATAATTTAGCGACGTTTAGCGACGTTTAGCGACGTATTTAGCGACGTGTTTAGCGACGTTTACAACGTTGCAAAATATTTTTATTAGCGACGTCATAATTTGACGTCGCTAAACGTCGCTAAAATTTCAATATAGGTTTCCGATTCCCCCTTTGTCAAAATCTTCCAAATTTTCAAAACCCGCCCCCCCTTCTCCCCTCTCTCCGGCGACCGGCGTCCTCCACAGCGGCCTACTCCGTCGTCCCCCTCCTCCTCCTCCTCCTCCTCTAGGTAAACCCTAACTCTCTCTCTCAGGACACGGCATGACAATGATACAGACACGACATGTCACGCCCCAATTCCGTGGAATCGTAGGGGCATCCCCCGAGCGTGACCGCCATGCGGGCCTGGGATTGCGTCCGTACAAGGCTAGAGTATTTTTGCATAACGAGCACATACTCAAAGTACGCAGATAAATTGAAACACAGATTTGAAACATGAAAAAGTTCTCTTTTATTGATAATGAATATCTATTATAAACTCTTGAACGAGCAGCTAAAATGCCGCACGGGCTTACAAAAGTGTTGACACAAAATGAGATGGCAGTCCTGTACATTATATCCCTTTACTAAACTTTAAAATGATAAAGACCTCCGGGTGGAATGATAGTTTTTCCACGGAGCTGCAGTCTTGCTTGGGTTCTAGCTCCTGTCTTCAAGTATACTTCAAAATGTGGCGCGATCAAGATGCGCCTACAGCTGGACTGGATCGGGAAGACGACTTCGGCGCCTCGCTCGGTCCGCCTTAGTATGGGGAACCTGTTTCAACGAGGGTCAGTACATCGAAATGTACTGGTGAAGGCAAGCTAACCCAACTATACCAATCAACACGTTGTTTTAATGAAGCATGCATATTTATTGTGGTCTTTCTATCTTGCCTTAGTTCATTTACAAGTAAGCAGCATATAGAATTTACTGAAATGAACTTGCCACCGTTCGGTAGCTTTTACCTGTCCGTCTGAACTACCTGCACAATACTTACCATGCCTTCCCTGCTACGAAGACACAAGTTAGCTTGCAACAGGTTTAAATATACACGGGGATCACTGGCTTAATGCCATAATGGACTAGTCCAGGACAAGGATAGCATGCAACAAGAGTACACGATGCGCTGCAAGCCATCCTGTCCCATACACGATGACTATACACGAGTTTTGCCCGGATCGGATCGGTGCCAATGCCCCAACGACCATCCGCAGAACTAATACCTTGTGCACAAGTTGTCCATGATCGAACACTTTTATTAGTTAACAATTTATGCAGTTGAGGCAACACGAGTCCACGACAAACAGTATTGCATGATTCATTTTGCATAGCCTCTCTGAACAATTATGCACAATACAAGGTGTGTTCCATACTTAGCACAATTTAAAGAAGAAGATGCATTCTAACTAAAAATTGAAGCATGTATAGAACATTTGAAACAAGCTAGCATACAATAAGATAACAGTTCACATGTTTGATTGACAAACATAATAATCCAAGTCTATTCCCTTTTTATCTTGACATCTTTTAGTTATTATTTGGTATCGCTTGATCGAGGCAAACAAGGATGCAAGATTTTTTGGTGTGAAGACTTGGAAGAAGGGATAGCTAATCGGGATGGTAGCCACTCACTTAGTTGGTTGGAAGGGAGAAGGAAAGAGACGCTTCAAGACTCCGCTCGTAAGCCGCCTACTGTTCGTTCACCTACATCACGAACAGCTTGATCAATACCTCTTCCCCTCTTTCCATACTCGGAATTGAAATGCAGTTCAATGAAGGAAAACAATAAAATCTATCGAAACCGTTCAAGAAAACCCAAGCAAATCCGAAAACCAACTCAAAGCACGAAAGCAACAAGCGACATCGAAATCCGAGGCAACAAGGATACAGCGGAGAGGTCCCTCCTGACTCTGCCGCTAAGTCGATCCCGGGGGCATGGTCCACTAAATATGGTAATCGATTCCAAAGAAGCAAATTCATAACGAGGACGAGTTCTTGTTTTAATCTATCCCCATCGAACGATACCATCTTGTGTTTCTTAGCCGCGCTCCACGAATAGAAAGAACGGGGCGCCACATCCTACCCAACTAATTGGAAGTTTCGTCCACGAAACTTAGGAATAGGACCTACAGTTAGGGATTATTTTGTTGAGGGCGACGATCAGGAAGGTTCGGACAGGAATTAATGGCATGGCCTGATCGTCCACAAGCTAGGCATAACCCAAGTCTCAAGCGACAATTGTTGGCTGTATGCCCACGCTTTTTGCTGAACTAACATGTATTGCTCCAATCCCTTATTTGCTGACCACCGTCGTTTTGTCGCTTTGCAGTGTTGTTTCCTCTATGGTTGCTTTGGCGTTTGTGATTGTAGGTATGCACAGTGCCGGTAGGAACATGAGGATATTGCGGTTCAAGTGATAGGGCATGATTCATGACTTTCCGCATTGTCTGATACTGATGAACGACTACGTGCGCATGGATGGCAGGGCACAGACCACCTTCAAACCTTCTAGCTCGACTCGTTGCATTAGGTAAATAGGCGCTAGCGAATTTGGAGAGTCGGTTGAATTCGGCAGAATATTGTTTGACTGTCATGCTGCCTTGCCTCAGTTGCACGAACTCGTTCTCCATCTGACGACGCACTGGAGGGGGTATAAACTCCTCTTCAAACACATCACGAAAAGTCGTCTACGAGATCGCCTCCTCTCCATGGTCAACTTGAAGAGATCGTCGATGCACGTCCCACCAATCGTGCACGTTGAGGCAGAGCTGCAGTTGCGCGCATACGACGCGCTTCTCTTCGGGGACCTCTAGCAGAGCGAAGTGATCTTCAAGTTCGGCCAACCAATCTAGAACAACGATTGGGTCCTTAGTCCCATTGAATGGAGTGTTGCAGACTTTCTTGAAGTGGCTAAAGTCGAAGACAGTCACATCCCTCGTACTTGGAATTTGCGGCATCTCGACTTCAAGCACGGGCTGTTCCACCGTTGTCGCTGCTGTTGCCGCGGAATGGTTGGAAGCCAAAGTCTGAACGATCTGTTGCAGGGTATCTACCTGCTTCTGTTGGACTGAAAATCGAGCTTCTAGATTGCTTTCGAACTTGGCTTGGCGAGCATCATCTCTGTGTCATTGTGACTCTAACATTTGCATCACTCGCTCAAGCGGATCCACTCGAGACATGCCCCGTTGGCTCTGAGAGCTTCCTGAAGTGCCAGAACTACTCTCTTGGCCATGCGTCTCGCCCGGTGCTAGCGCAGAGGATTGCGCTTGTGCCATTCCTTCAAAAGAAGGTAAATTATATTAGGATCATAATGTATTATGGACTTATTGCATGAACGTATCTCATTTTGGCCTAACGAGTTCAAGAGTTCGCACAGGGATTGATCGTTAAAGGAACTTTTCCAGTACTAGGGTCAGGAACTTGAATCTGTGCTCTGATACCAACATGTCACCCCCCGATTCCGTGGAATCGTAGGGGCGTCCCCCGAGCGTGACCGCCGTGCGGGCCTGGGGTTGCGCCCGCACAAGGCTAGAGTATTTTTGCATAACGAGCACATATTCAGACTACGCAGATAAATTGAAACACAGATTTGAAACATGGAAAAGTTCTCTTTTATTGATAATGAACATCTATTTCAAACTCTTGAACGAGTCAGCTAAAATGCCGCACGGGCTTACAAAAGTGTTGACACAAAATGAGATGGCAGTCATGTACATTATATCCCTTTACTAAACTTCAAAATGATAAAGACCTCCGGGTGGAATGATAGCTTTTCCACGGAGCTGCAGTCTTGCTTGGGTTCTAGCTCGTCTTCAAGTATACTTCAAAATGTGGTGCGATCAAGATGCGCCTATAGCTGGACTGGATCGGGAAGACGACTTCGGCTCCTTGCTCGGTCCGCCTTAGTGCGGGGAACCTGTTTCAACGAGGGTCAGCACATCGAAATGTACTGGTGAAGGCGAGCTAACCCAACTATACCAATCAACACGTTGTTTTAATGAAGCATGCATATTTATTGTGGTCTTTTTATCTTGCCTTAGTTCATTTACATGTAAGCAGCATATAGAATTTACTGAAATGAACTTGCCACCGTTCGGTGGTTTTTACCTGTCCGTCTGAACTACCTGCACAATACTTACCATGCCTTCCCTGCCACGAAGACACAAGTTAGCTTGCAACAGGTTTAAATATACACGGGGATCACTGGCTTGATACCATAATGGACTAGTCTAGGACAAGGATAGCATGCAACGAGAGTACACGATGCGCTGCAAGCCATCCTGTCCCGTACACGATGACTATACACGAGTTCCGCCTGGATCGGATCGGTGCCACTGCCCCAGCGACCGTCCGCAGAACTAATACCTTGTGCACAAGTTGTCCATGATCGAACGCGTTTATTAGTTAACAATTTATGTAGTTGAGGCAACACGAGTACACGACAAGCAGTATTGCATGATTCATTTTGCATAGCCTCCCTGAACAATTATGCACAATACAAGGTGTGTTCCATACTTAGCACAATTCATAGAAGAAGATGCATTCTAACTAAAAATTGAAGCATGTATAGAACATTTGAAACAAGCTAGCATATAATAAGATAACAGTTCACATGTTTGATTGACAAACATAATAATCCAAGCCTATTCCCTTTTATCTTGACATCTTTTAGTTATTATTTGGTATCGCTTGATCGGGGCAAACAAGGATGCAAGATTTTTTGGTGTGAAGACTTGGAAGAAGGGATAGCTAATCGGGATGGTAGCACTAACGTAGTTGGTTGGAAGGGAGAAGGAAAGAGGCGCTTCAAGACTCCGCTCGTAAGCCGCCTACTGCCCGTTCACCTGCATCACGAATAGCTTGATCAATACCTCTTCCTCTCTTTCCATACTCGGAATTGAAATGCAGTTCAATGAACGAAAACAATGAAATCCATCGAAACCGTTCAAGAAAATCCAAGCAAATCCGAAAACCAACTCAAAGCACGAAAGTAACAAGCGACATCGAAATCCGAGGCAACAAGGATACAGCGGAGAGGTCCCTCCTGACTCTGTCGCTAAGTCGATCCCGGGGGCACGGTCCACTGAATATGGAAATCGATTCCGAAGAAGCAAATCCATAACGAGGACGAGTTCTTGCTTCAATCTATCCCGATCGAATGATACCATCTTGTGTTTCTTAGCCGCGCTCCCCAAATAGGAGGAACGGGGCGCCACACGACACACACACATGACAGACACTGACACAGACACGACACACACACGTGACACTAACCCTAACCCAAAATTGACACAGACACGACACATACGTGACAGACACGACACACACATGTGACAGACACGTGCTTTCTGTTCTTGCTGACTGCTAGTGCAAGCCTTGGGTTGATGTACTGTGCTGAAACTGCTCTGGGACTACTCAGTGTTGTGCCCTGCTTGCATCTCAGTGCATTAATGCACTACAAACTGCACTTGTTGCTGCTGTTGATCTTCTTTGATGTTGATTGCTCTCACTTGCCACCTCCTTGCTGAGTATACTGCTCAGTGGCCGATGCTTCTTGTTGCACGGCTATTGATTGCTCTCACTTATATGACTTTCTAGGTCAGTAGCCAGCTAATTAGTGCTTTGTACTGTTCTTATATCAATATATAAAGTAATACAAAGAATTATAGTCTATGCCCCAAGGCCATGTTATTATCAAACTCATCCTTCGTTGAATTCAATAAGATCTTTCCAATCGGGCCATCTAAATGGTCTGGGGTAAGATTCCACTCAAGGCAGCTGACGCTCCATGTCCGCAATATAAAATGCAGATAAAGGAAGCTAACACTCCTCGGTGTATCATAATCCAATTGATGTTACTTTAGCAATTGTTTTAGATAACATTAATTTATGTGTATCATTATCAATTTGTAATGTTACTTTGAAATCATATAACACATAACAATATAAAAATAATATGCTAAATTTAAACAATTTGAATTTGTATGACATCAAAATTGAATTTGGGAACGCCTATGATAATCTTTTTCTAATTCTAATACTCCCTTAAATAAGGCACACATGGGGATTAGTTAAGGAAACTCAGAAAGAGAGCTTGTGTTTAAAGGGGCAAATTATGAACCTTTACCAAATCATAACAACTTTTAAATATTATATCTATCATAAGAAAGAGATGAAAATCAAAGCCATAGAGGAATTAGTTATTTCTTCATTCTTTCTTCTTGTTCTTTGATTATTGGTTCCTTTCATGAGAACTTTGTATCTATTTTCAACTAAAGAAAGAAGGATAATTGGATTGTCCAGAGACTTCTAAGTCATTAAAGTGATATTTTTATTGATTATGAATTACCTGTATTGATTATGTTATTAGAATAATATATTTGTTAGTTAATTAAACAATATTAATTTATTTTTTTGTTCTATTATGTTTATTGTAATCGTCGAGACCCAGCCTTGGTGGTCATTTGTTGTGGCAAGGGACATCGAGATGTGTTGTTGATCGGTATAATTGATAATGTAGAATTAGAGGTCTTAATCAGTCATGATTTTGTAGTCACGTGGGATTTTAAACATATGTGACATAAATATCTTATAAGGCTAAACTGGTCAGTAAACCATACGTCTATACTTTGTACGATCCATGTTCTCTGTCTATGCGGCCTTTAGGGTATTAATATATCATGGACGTTAGGTGCCATTGATCTTGCAAAGTGACAACTGGCTGGACTTGTCAACCAGCCTAAAAAATAGGCTCTAATTGTTGATCCTTGGTTATGGGTAAGGGGATTATTCTAATATTCATTTAATGATTCCATTAATCTCCTATAGCTTGCGCTAATGACTAAGGATAAGTGTATGTACCATTATCAGAATTTGAAATTAAAAAGAAGCACTTTTGCTTATTTATATAAAAAGCCACAATATAAGTTGTTTTGATAAGCTAGTTACTTTTTAGGGTATCTTTTGAAAGCGCGAGAAGTCTTCTATCAAAATATTTTCTTGACTAGTTCTAGAAAATCATCAACAATGCAAATTCGGCCTAATTAAGCATGACCACAACCCCTTCTATTGAAATACAAGCATATATTAAGCCAATAGCTATTATCTTGTAACATACCGAGAATATATACTTTAGTTCTGCCTCACCAGCTTTAACTTATCTAGCTGAAATATTGGATCTAATAGTTCCTTTAGTGATGAAAAGGTATAGAGATATAATATTCATGGTATTAATAAACTTAAATTGTTAAACCACCAAAATTGCAAGTCTGTTCTCCAACAACACTTAAGAAGTGGAGAAGAAGAGATATTTGAATGACTTAATAACTGATTATTTATCAAACAAAATGTTATAAGTTCAATGCGTCCGGAAAGCCTTCGGAAAAAATGAAGAAGAGATATTTGAATGACGATGAGCTAAGGGCTGCTCAGTTGTATATATTACTCAATTGCGACCAGGATGAAGTGGAGAAGCTAGAGGGGTAAATAATTAATACGTCCACGTTTACATCATCTCAATGTAATAGTATAAGCTACTATTATGCTACTAATCAGCGGTTGCTTCGTTGTTTTTCAGCACATATAATGATGAGTTGAGGTCGGTTAGACCCTACATAACAGACGAAGAAGTAGAACAAGAAATGAGATGCCATTTTCCTTCTTGGTTGAGCACATATGTAAGGAGCTTGGTAATTACTTTTTTTTTTTGCACTTGCACAATAAATAACTTACTATCGCTACTTTGGTATTTAGGTCGATCGTCTAATAACACCCGAGACTGAATCTATTAGTACTCTAGCCCAAGGGACCAATTACTGCCGTTAAAATATGGCCAAGTTTCTATGTGAATGGGTTCCGGTTCAAGTCAACAAATGCTCCTATCAGAGACAGCTTTCTGCATCTTGATTCCACGAAAAACAGTTGTTTGTGTATCAAATCTTCCAACTACAAAGACGTCGATCCAGCCAATGATTTCTTTGGCATCTTACGAGAGATTGTGGAGTTAACATATAATTATGGCATAGAACCAGCTAAGATCGTGCTATTCAAGTGTGAATGGTTCGATCCGATTCAAGATCAAGGTTGAAAAATTGACAAGCATGGCCTTGTGGATATAAACTACAAGCGTAGATATCAAGGCTACGAACCATTTGTCCTATCAAGTCAGGCTCAGCTCATGTACTTCACAACTTATCCTAGACGGGGGACAGCGAGGTCGGGTTGGTGGGTAGTATGCAAGACTAAAGTTAGAAATACCTTTGACATTGACGAAATAGCTTATCAGGAGGATGAGCTACCTCTTGTAACAAATATTGTAGATGTGGACTCAACGAAAGTTACTCATTACACGAGTAATAATGTAGAAGATGTAGAATTATCCGAAGAGGAAGACGAAGACGAAGACGAAGTAGATGAAAGTGAAGACGAGGAGGAAGAGGAAGAGGAGGACGAGGAAGGCGAACAAGATGAATTTTCTGAAGATGATTGAAAATAAAATATTTTGCCTGTAGAATGTACTATCCATTTAGACTTGTGACACCACTAGTTATTTACTATACAATTCTATGAATGTTGTGAGATATGCATAAAATTTTGACTGTAGAATGTACTATATATTTGTGTATTTCTTTATTCATCATATGTTGTTATCAGGTATGACAGGACGACGCGGAGGGTTCAGCAGGTCCCGAGGTAGACAGAGTGCTCCTCCGGTACTGCCTACTGTTGGTTCTGGATCCTCGTCGCCTAGTACTCCAGTATATCGATCAGTCACATCTCCGACTGCGACGTGGCATCACTCCTGGGACGAGTAGTTCCAGGCCTAATAGTACTCCCTCGCCCAGCGTTCCTCCTGCTGACGGAACCATGAAGACAGATGAGCATATGGAGGAGGTCGGGCCGACGTTGTCCCAGCATCAGCTAGATCCTCTATGCGCACCTCCGGAGGAGACGAGGACAGGGATTTGGGCCGACGGTACAAAGTAAGTCAATTAGATGGTTTAGCATCATATATATCGTGTATTTTTTTATTCATCATATTTTGACTTTTTCGATCAAAATAATTATCTCTGTACAGATATCGTCCCTCGTCGGTACAGAAACGCCTGGCCCTCTTTCTGAGGAACAACTATGGTGGCCCTTGGATCAACTACTCTGAAACTCCGGAGGAGAGAAGGCGTTCTGGTTTGCGCACTTCAAGGTAAAAGTATATTATATAAATTCTCTAATTTATACATATTATATAACTTACTAAATTATTTATTGTAGCAAACGTATTTCTATCCTCCGCACCGGGCCGAGTTGATCGAGCGGATGTTTCCTGCCGTTGCTGCCAAGCTTATCCGTGATGCTCTGGATGACCAGAAGGCTCGTGATCGCGTTGGAAAACCGATCCAAGGTTGGATCACGCCTGAGCAGTGGACTGCGATGAGGGCTAGATTCGACGATCCGAGGTATAAGGAAAGGTCTGAGAAGGCCAAGGCGGCTAGGCGGAATACAGCAAAGTGGTGTGGTGGCTCGATTCCGATGACAAAATATTTTCGTCATTTGGTATATTTTTTATTTCAGATATATTATTTTAATGTAAGTACGTTAAAATGGTAGTAGGAAAAAATATTTAATTTTAGTACTGAATAATATATTTTTAACAGGTACAAAGGGGTGAGGATGCAAATATGGTGATCGTCTTCCTGGCCACCCATCGAAAGGGCAAAAATCTCATTGATGAGAGGGCCTCGCAGACCTATGTAAGTATTACTTTACTTTGTGTTAATTTTAATATAACTTAGGCAATTATCGAGTATCCAAACTTTTCTAGGCCGAGTATCTTAGGCTGCGTGAGCGGGCGACTGCTAGTGCACCTACAGCGGGAGAGGCTGGTACTTCCTCGCAGCCCTCTCCAGCTCCATCGGCGGACGAGCTGTGGGTGACCGCCGCTGGTGGTCTCCAGAGGGGTACGTACTACGGTACGGGATCCTATGGCGTCCTTGTTGTGACGCAGTCATCTAGGGCCTCCCCGACAAGTGCACATTCCCCACAGCCCTCTCAGTCGTCGGCCCTAGTCCAAGAGGTCGTTGATCGTCAGATTGCGTCTCTCCGTGACGAGTTGCGGCGAAGGATAGAGGAGCAGCCCTTGTCCCAGCCGTAGGCGGACGATGCGATGCTCATCGCACGATTTGATATGCTCAAGCGCAGCATCATGGAGCTTCGGGATTTGACAGCTGATCTTAGAGCGTCGATAGAGCGCAGCGTGACGGAGCTGCATGCATCACAGCTGTCCATGGGCGAGAGGCTGAAGATGATGCAGGATTCAATAGTTCATAGCAGTACGAGGCTGTTATCTACCATGGATTCATATAACCAGCGACTAGCAGAATTGGAGCGGATACGTCCTCCTGGTGCGCCTACATCGAGACAGACTCTACAGACGTCACTGCCTTCTCCATTGACATCGGTAACGATTTTACGGGAGTAGTATGATCTGTTCTTATCCTTCATGCGCACCGGTGGTCATCCTCCTACAGATCCGTAGTAGTCCTATTTAGGACCGTTTATTTATTGTTTGTGTTTCAGACCTATGATATTTGGTCATTTATGAATATTTTTTATTTTTGATGCATTCAGACATTATATCTTGTATTCTTTAGGATGAGGCATTCAGACATTATTACATTATTCTTGATTCGGTTTGTAATTTCAATGTTATGTTTTCTTCAAATTTTATTATATTATTCATATTAAATATATGTTAATTTACCGGTGTTGAGTGTTCAACCGAAGGAGATCGACGAAGCCAGCAAATTCAACGGAGGGTTGCTCCAGGTCTATTTGTACAAATTGTGAATTAATAAACTATACGAAGAATAGTTTGGAAACAATTCAGTATTCATTTTTTTATTTTTTTCACTGTGTCTTTAGTGACGTTTTTAGCGACATTTTGCGACGTTTAGCGACATCTACTGACGTCGCTAATTACGTCGTTGAATACGTCGCTATATACGTCGCTAAAAATATCGCTACACACGTCGCTAAACAAGTCGCTGTCCGTTGCAAATTGCTGACATGGCAGTATTGCCAGGTCATAATAACGTCGCTAATTTAGTCGCAAAACGTCGCTAATTTAGTCGCAAAACGTCGCTAAATGAGTCGCACAAACGTCGTTATAAAAGTCGCTATTTACGTCACTATTAGCGTCGCTAATTACGTCGCTAATTTAGCGACATATAGCGACAAAAATACACGTCGCTAATTTAGCAACGTTGCGTCGCTAATATAGCGACGCATTTACGTCGCTAGAAAACGTCGGCATAGCGACGTTTGGCGACGTTTTTTCTGTCAGCGACTTCAATAAAACGTCGCTAATTACGTCGCTAAAATTATTTAGCGATGTTTTTTGGTCATTTAGCAATGTTTCTTTACGTCGCTAATTTGACTTATTATGGTAGTGGGTTAACCGTGTAACGACCCTCTCCGCTCAACCCGGAGGGCCGATTCAAACGACACAAGTGTAGCAAACGTACTTGCCTTGCTGAGCGAGAAGACTTGTTCGATGCAAAGACATTCAGACTTGGATCTTTAAATGGAGTTTAAACTTAGACTTTCAGAGGCACGCTCGGAGTCTCGCTCGACCGATGCGATTCATCACTAAGGTGGGTGGCCCCGGTGAACCAGTCCCTACTTAGCTATACACTAAGAAAATGAAAGATACATGCTAGTTTTCAAACGATAACCTTTGCATACTAATAAAAGAGATGAACGCATATAGCTAAGGGGATAACCCCGCCTTATCATTGTATAGAACATAGAGATCTTACTTGCTATTTGCGTAGTCGGGCTTATTGAGTTAAGATGTAGTAGTTTCTTATATATGTCACAAAGATAGTTGAGTTCATACTGAGGCATCGCACCGCACGGAACATGACACGGGATAGAGTATAATCATGTTGCATACATAGACGAGAAAGATTATCAAGTAGTCGTTCCGAGTCAGGAGAAGGAAAGAAAAGAAAGTACTCAGAATATCCAGATTATTGAGGCAGTCTCTAATCAGGGAGCTGCATAAAGAAGAAAGATCCGAGTGTAGTCCTCGGCAAGATTGAACCGAGTTGTTTCTCGGCTAGGATTGGAAGTGGGGTAGTAGTTGCATGGTCACGGACAACTGGTTGCATACCAGGTAGAGATGAGTCCTCGACACGATTGATGAGGCATCCGAATCATGTCGTCCCGGGAGAACAATGCCATTGTAGTCCTAGTAATACGCTAGCTGAAGACTAGCGGGAGAGAACGGGACATCCAGCAAGGCTTGCTACCGACCTGGATGGTCGCTGACACGTCGGATGGTTCGGGACGCCTAGCAAGGATAGCAACTGAGCTGGAAATACAGTCGTTCCATCCAAGATCATGTCCAATATGGCTAACAGAGCCAGTAACCTTCATATAGATAAGTCATGCTTGTATTGCGGCTATCCGCATTCAAAAAAGGAGTAACATGAAGGAGTATAATTACACGGCACTTGTATATTTAAAATTGATGCACGATAACAAACACCGTTGAGTTGAATGGGTCTGAGGCAGAGACACAAACATAACACTTGAATTTCATAGATGTTCTTTGTTATTCAGTAGATTATTATTCATATTGCTGCGTATGACAGGGAAGGCCGAATGGTAAGAAACGGTAAGACGAACTCAGTTGTTCATTATTATGACACTCTTGAGCAGACGCGGATATTACTTTTATTATATTGCTATGTAACTGATCCTAACGCAAAAGACTAGAAAGAACATAATCAGTCGATGCACATAACTAATGAACGTGCTTGTTTTGTGGCGTGGGCGAGAGGCCTCCCCACCAGTGCATTCAATGTACTGATATCCAACCAGATTGCATGAAGGGTACAGGGGGAACTCGTACGGATTCGAAGATCGCTTAACGCAATGAGGCACTGGACAGCACTTGGTGTCTTGGAGCATGGCACGCGGACCTGGAGCTCACATATATGAGACATAATGTATGGGAACATCATCATCCTGATTATTTGAATCAGTTGTAAGCCTAAGGGCATATTCATTGTAGAGAGAGCATGAGCGACTTGTAATCTCGGCCGCACCGCTTGTAATCTCGCACGGCATCGCCTCCCGATGGAAACGATCGTCCTGCGGGAGTGCTGGCGCGGTGATTCGCGCTCAGTGGGGACGATCAATTCCTGCAGGAGATCGGGGCATGATAAACCGAAGCACAGATCTTCTGGAGTTGGCGCACTCAGATATCTGTGACTTCAATAAGTTTTCCACAAAAGCCAGGATGAAGTATTTTATTATATTCATCGACGACTACTCGAAGTATGCGTTCGTGTATCTGCTCAAGTCAAAAGATGAAGCGTTCGAGAAGTTTAAGGAGTTCAGGGCCGAGGTTGAACGTCAAACAGGGCAACAACTCAAGAGACTCAGAAGTGATCGAGGCAGAGAATATATGTCTATTTAATTCGTATCGTTCTGCAAAGAACATGGAATTATCAATAAGACAACTGCTCCGTATTCTCCTCAATCGAATGGAGTAGTTGAAAGAATGAACATGACGTTGACAGAGATAATGAACTCAATGTTGTTAACTGCGGGTCTTCCAAACTGCTTCTGAGGAGAAGCTGCGCTGACGGCTATATTCATTCTGAACAGAGTACCGTATACAACTTTCGATGTTATTCCTCATGAACTCTGTCTCAAAGGCTGACCCAACTTGAATATCATTTGAATGTGGGGGTATCTGGCGTACGTGAAGCTTCCGGACTTAAAGATTCAGAAGCTGGGTACGAGGACTACCAAAACCATCTTCCTGGGATATGCTGAAAAGAGTTATGCTCGGAGGCTTCTTGATATTGAAGCAAATCATATCATCAAATCTCGCAACGCAGAATACTTTGAAGATAAGTTTGCAAGACACAAGAACATTATTATCGCAGATATTCCAGAGAATAGTACGAGTACACAAGAAGGCAACACTTCCAATAAAGATGTAGTCCAAGAAGAAGTTGTCATTACAGAGACAAATTTGAACCAGAACTCGCAGAGCTGGTGTCTAAGCGAGTAAGGAGACACAAGGCTTCGGAGGTGATTTCGCCGCCTATCATGTGGAAGCAGATCCGCTTACCTATGATGAGTCAATGAAGACCAGAGATGTCTTCTGGAAGGAGGCTATCAATGATAAATATGACTCAATAACCTCCAACAACACTTGGGTGTTGGTCGATCTACCTGAAGGAGCAAAACCAATCGGATGCAAGTGGATCTTCAAGAAAAAAAATGAAGGCCGATGGAACTGTTGACAAGTTTAAGGCGAGACTGGTAGCCAAGGGGTTTTCTCAGAAGTAGGAGATCTACTACTTCGACACATATGCTCTAGTAGCACAGATGACGATCATCAGGATGTTGATTGCTCTAAGTGCAATTCATAAGCTAGTCATTCATCAGATGGATGTTAAGACAGCATTCTAAATGGAGAATTGATCAAAGAGATTTACATGCAACAGTCAGAAAGATTTGTCATCAAAGGGCTTGAAGACAAAATCTGCAATTTGGTGAAATCATTATACGATTTGAAGCAAGCTCCCAAAATATGGTACGAAAAGTTTAATAAAGTCATAAGATCAAATGGCTACAGGGTCGGTAAAACGGATAAGTGCGTTTACACTAAGTTCGCTGACGGGAAAGGAGTCATCGTTTGTCTATATATGGACGATATGCTAATCCTAGGTACGGATCTAGCACGTGTCACTGAGACAAAGAATTTTCTCTCATCTAAGTTCAGTATGAAGGACTTAGGGGAAGCTGGTGTTATCTTGGGGATAAAGATTATCCTGGCAGACACTGGAGTAGCAATATCACAGTCTTATTATATCGAGAAGATGCTCATACGCTATGGATATCAGGATCTTCTAGGGATCGATAATCCGTACAGGTGTGATAAGAAGCTGAAGCTAAATCCAAAGGAAAGTGTCAGCAGCTGGAGTACTCAAGCGTCATCGGGAGTTTATGTATGCAACAACTGTCACTAGGCCTGACATAGCTTTTATCATGGGAATGCTGAGTCGGTTCATGAGCAATCCAGGAGTAGAGCACTGGAAAGCTGTGAAGAGAGTGATAAGAGATCTCAAGAGGACTCAGAAGTATACACTGCACTATAGCGGTTATCCGACGGTGGAAGGCATCAGTGATGCAAGCTGGTGTTCAGAAGTAGAGAGCGAAAGGTCCACAGGAGGATACGTCTTCTCCATGGGTGGAGCTGCTATATCGTGGAAGTCAAAAATATAGACAATGCTCTCGTATTCCTCGATGGAATCTGAGTTCTATGCACTGGAAGCTGCAGCAGATGAGGCAGAGTGGCTTCGGGAGCTCATGCATGATCTTCCAGTGGTGGGTGCGTAGATTTCGGCGGTACCGATTTACTGCGACAACCAAGTGACTGTAGCGGTAGCATTAAATGATCTCTTCAATGGGAAGAAGAGGACTGTGCGACTAAGTCACAGGGCAGTAAATGATCTTATAAAGACTGGAATCATTGTCGTGATTGATGTTCAGAGCCAGAAAAATCTGGCCGATCCGTTCACCAAAGGTCTTAAGCGCCAGCTGGTCGAGGATACAACAATGAAGATGGGCTTGAAGACATTTTGATATTGTATCTTTGTAATCCTACCATTTAGTTTATGCTATTAGTCCAAAGAGAAGTCTACTAGGCATCGAGCTACTGGTTCAAGGGAGGATCATTGACTGGAAGAATATCAGGAGCAGTGAGTAGTCCTTTGAGACATTTGAGGGATTATGGACCCAGAACCACTGTTGTCTACTAATTTTTCTTTTGTGTAGAACAAGTCCTGTGGGAGGATGGCATAGATACCTTAATGAGTTCTCAGGCATTTTGAATGTCTGGTGTGCTTAACAGGAAGCACAGAAGTACAATACTACAAAGGAGTGTAAGGTCTCCATGCTACAGTGTGTGACACCACCAAGAGGTTCCTCGGTAAGGGTAATGCCTCGGCTTCGCGAGCCATGTCACAGCGGCGTAGCACCGCACATAGGCATGTAGCATAATACTGTAGAATGAAGAGTATAGGCAGCACTACAAAGAGGCTGGTGTCCTCATGTTACAGTGGTGTGACACCACAGAGGTAAAAGATGTAAATCCTTGGCTACGCGAGCCATGTCACAACGGCGTAACACCGCAAGGAAGCGCAAGGCTTCATGCTGGGTAGTTTGGTACTACAAAGAGGCTGTGACCTCATGCTACAGTGGCATGATACCACGATGAGGTATAGCCTCAGCTCAGGGCCATGTCATAGCGGAGTAGCACCGCAAAGAAGCTCGAGGCTTCATGCCAAGGACTCTTTACAAGAACTCACCTAGAGTGTATAGAAAGAGATATAGGCCGTCTCTTGAGGAAAAACTTATAAATGCCCAAAATATATACACCGAACCCAAGCGTGCACAGGGCCTTTAATGTGCAACCGGAAGCACAGCTGATGTCATTATCTGAGTGGAAAGAATTACAGCTATGGTGCAAAATGCAAGGCTTAGTCCATTCTTGTATCATACTGTTATTCGATCCATGCGGGAAGATTCAAGTCGAAGCGACATCTATCATAATGCATGATGGGAAGTCACTGTGGGGAATGCTCAACCTATATATTAAGATATGTGGGGGATTGTTGGTGTTGCTTCCTTTGGACTAGTAAACATAGTCCTACATTGGCTAACCACAAAGTGAGTATCTTAATATAATACTTTGTATGAGTTGAAATATGCACATAGGGTGTGGGGTACATGGGTGCCATGTGGGGGTGTTTTCCTAGGAGAAAAAAGGATTAACTCCTCAATGAAAGCATTTATGCTTTTTGTCATGCTCTTGAAATTATTTTCATAGGAGCTAAGTCCCAAAAGGGCTTAGCGACTTGGACTCGGACTCGGGCTCAAGGGGCAAAGTGGCGCTTTGTTAGCGCACTTTGTACTTAGCACGTCAGCACTTAGCACGTCAGGGTGAAAACCATTGCTGCATGCGCGGTCGCATGGGCCGATAGCATGCGCGATCGCATGGGTGCATGGGCGGGTCACATATGCTGCCTCATGTGCTGCCGCATGCACTGTCGCATGCGCTGCCACATGGGCTGCCGCATGGGTTGTTGCATACACTGCTGCTGCGGATATATTTGAATGATTATGGAAAGATATGGTCTGTTATTCAGATCTGTTTTTTATGAGATTTGAAATTAATTCGTGCCTATCTTTTAGGGGTTCGTAATTAATTTGTTTCTATCTTTCCGTAACTGATAGGCAGCAATGGTTTTCACCCTATCTCTATAAATACTCTCTTCATTCCTCTTTGAGGACTCACTTAAAAAATTAGGAAACGGAGAGAGTTGCTACTGCTGCCACCATTGGAATCCAGGGAGTTTGTGCTAGTTCAGACAGAGGTGACAACGAGCGTTACAGAAGTTCTTTATGAACTTGCTGGTTCCTGGAAGCAGATCATGTGGGGGTGAATCTTGCTTTGAGCAACAGTGATCTTTATCACCCCAGCAAGCTAAGTCTCTTCTTCTTCCTCCTCTCTTCTGTGAGTTGTAACTCTGTTCTGTCCGTCTGCAACTGCGATTGCAAGGAAGAACGAGAGGTTCCTTTTCTTGTTATTGTTGTAACAGCAGGTTGTAACATGATCCATATAAATAGTTCTTCGTGGAGATCGAGAATAGTCAGAGTGAAAACTTTTGTGTGAACCTCTGATCTCGACCAGGCAGTTTTTTATCGTTGATTAAGCCTCGGGAGCTACAGAAAAGATTCCCCAAAAAAGTAGTTTTTGGAAATTCTTAAAACTTTCTAGAAAATAGTTGACCAGTTTGTTCCTTTGAGGATCCGAAGGAAGAAGGCTCTATCTTATAGTTTAACTTATCAATTTTCATTAAGAAATTAAACTAGAAAAAGGGTTAGGAAAGAAAAGAGTGTTGTCATGTGGCTGTTGGAGATGATCCGATAGCATAAAGTTATCTAAAGTTATCTCTACTACTGTCTACTCTTGCCTCTCCTCTCCTCTCCTATTTTTTTATTATTCAGTCCACCGTGGACTATATATTTATTAGTATATATGTACGTGTCTTGTACGTATTTTATGCTATTTGAAAAAACAACCAATAAATAATTTATTTTTTATTACTTGAGAAGAGCAAAATCTATTAATTCTTTACTTCTTGAGAAGAGCAAACAACAATATCTTAGTAAACATAGATAAGAGTATTTTAGGAACAAAAACTTCCACGGTGAAGCCTCACTTTACTTATTATATAGTAGTATAGATGAACAATTTTAAGAAATAAACATAGATAAGGGTATTTTAGGAAGAAAAACTTTCACGGTGAAGTCTTACTTTCCTTATTATATAGTAGTATAGATTTTATAGAGTTCTAAGGGGTATAGTATCCCATGTATAACATATAGCATTCAGCATGGTTGAAGCCTTAAGCAAGGTTGGTCGGCACGATTGTGCTATGGCTATTGGCCTTCCTACCAAAAAACTTTAGGAGTTATTGCCATAATAGTCCATAATTGGGGTACAACAACCCTTAAAATCTCGCTTGGGCTAAGTGGGCCAAATATCTGCTCCCAAACAAAATGTCTAAGGAGTTGAACGGTTTGAGGTGCAACTGCCTTCTGTGACGCAACTGCCATAGGGCGTGCAATTGCCTCTTCGGCACGGTCGCATCTGGAGCATGACTGTCTGTTCGCCTCGATCGCGTCTTGGGTGTGACTGCCTCTTTGGGGCAGGGGTTGGCGCTAGCGCGGGCGTGTATGGGACGACATCAATTTTGGATAATATTTTTCAGATAGCATCCAAGGAATTGGAATCTTTAAAGAAACAAATTAGTGAGGGAGGCTAAGGGGTTGATACATGGAATTGTAAAAACATGATAAATTGAAGGCATGCATCCTCAAAATGAAGGCAGGCCGTATAGAGCCCATGCACCCTCGAAATAAAGATAAGCCTCATAGTCTGCAAAAGTTTCCATGCGGCTTGAACAGCTACGGAAATAGGGGCCACATAAGATCCCCTGACACAGCATTCAATGAGTGTCAAAAAGTTCTGACGTGGTACTTATTGTCCTGATCGCTTCGTGGATCGTGAAAGAGGCGGCGATACACAAAAAATAAAAAGTTACGTCAGCACATTAATGACTTTGTCAGGCGTGCAGCGTCATGTGTTCGCTCTTATGCGGCCACGACTCTACGCGTCCTTGTCATCATGCGGCCAAAGTGTCCATCAGACCCAGGCCAGACGAGAGAACGTATGCAACCTCACCATCATGCGGCCAAAAGTGTTCATCACACCCAGGCCAGACGAGAATACATATGCGGCTAAGACTCTATGCGACATTCAACTTGCAGGATCCTTCCGTTACAGCTGAAAAGATCCTCATACAATCAGTGTTGACCACGTGTCCAGTTGACCAAGTCACGCACACAATGGGCTGAAATTGACCTCGTCGTCCAACCGAGATTTCATCAACAACATATCCCAACAGGGACTACGTGGCAGCCCGTCGGTGGTATGCATCCATATTTGCAATTGTATTCTGTTGAAAGAGCCCCATCGGCCCCCAAATAGAGGCATATGCGGCACATATAGCCCGTCAGCATAATAACTATAAATAGTGGGGTTGCATACCTACTACATACGCAGAGAGGCATACACAGACAGGCACAGGAGAGAGAACAGAAAAAAGCATTCTCATTCCCTCATTGAACCGTCAACGAAGTAAAGTAGTCACTGTAGTACTCGATCTCCATCGTCACAGTCCCCATAATCAAAAATATTGTACTTAAATTTTCTGTCAAGAATTTTTTTGTACTCTACTGTTTGTTAAATAACAAAGTTTGTTCAAACTTTACATCAATGGCAAAGAAGGTGGCAACTCTGCTAGGGATATCCTTCTCCTCTGATGAGAAGGTAGTAATGCAGTCCGATGCAGCAAAACTGGGTTCGACCCAGAAGATGATGGTTATACACTTCGACCAGCAGGCTTTCGAAGAAATGCTTTCTGAGGTCAGCGCAAGTCCTTCGCTGCCACGTCCCGATTTCGAAGAACCGAAAGTAGCCACAGACATGATATCGTACAAGCCCAGATTGTACTTGTACAAGGCAAAAAGATAAACAAGGCATGGTATATCTCAGAAACAACGACATCGCAGCGGAATTAAGCGGACAAATTGAAGTCACAACGAATATAATGAAAAGCTTCTCTTTATTGCTAATGATAATTGCGTACATGGCTTACAAAAGATTTATGTAGCTCTAAAATATATCTATTACTTGGCCAATTACCTTACATTGATATTTGCCGTCTTGGCTTACAATCTCACTGATACAACTAGATTACAATATTTCATACATTATGTCCTTTATAACAAAAGATGCCTCAAATGGAAGAAGAGCTTCTGCGTGCCCCAACAATGTTTCGATGTCTCGGAACTGTTTCAGCCACTCCTAAATGTTGAGTACCTGGGGATGCCCACAAACATGGGTCAGTACATATCGCGTACTGGTAAGCAGAAAGTAGCCCACTCGCCAAAACTAACACTAAGTAATCATGTGAGAAGTATGCACATTAATTTAGTGATCTTTTTATTAGGGACTAGATTCATTTCAATTATCAAAGTATTCAGCATACTGAAACATATTTTGGAAATAACAGTATACATTGAATTTATATATAATTTGTACATATCGCTTAATAGCGACTCTTACCAACAGCCCGCTATTCTTATCTCTGCAAAAGAACGATTAGCTACAGCATAATTAATATGAATCATTCTTATAGAGATGATGTTAAGCCTGCATAATTATTCTCGTTAGTATGCAGCCTAACTACATGAGGGTCATTGGTGATATGCATTCGCACCACGAGGGACATGCCATATATGACTTCGAAGGACGTACGAAGCGTCATTAATGAGGTTGCGATCCCCAATGAATGTCTCGTTTATACCCGGTGCTACCAAATTACTGTATTTTCTCCTAGGTCGAACAATCATGGTACCTCAGTACATCTCGTTAAAGGAAACTTACCAAACCTTGTGCACAAGTTGTCCATGACCATGCAACGTTTATGCAAATAAAATACTAAGTATAAATTGCATGGTAAAGAAATATAAGTAAAATCTCGCATTATTGATCCTTCTTGTTTTGCTCATTCTCATATCGGTTGATGACTCGAAGGTCCCAACTTACAGACCTTCTCGTGACCCGGTAGTACCAAACCATAATTATACTCACATATGAAGCTTTTCCTTTATAGTTACTGTGCACTGATGCACTTCTACCTGTACATATGTTCAATGTTCCATTCTCAGTGTTACTAGCATGTGAAGTAGATTACATAATATTACTTCTTTCTCATGGCATGCTTACTTTATAACATTCTTGTGTTAATAGTACTAACAGTTCATTATTCATGTATTTCATTGATTACAACAGCATTGAACATAAGGCATCTTATCATTGTGTGGACTAGAGTAGAATATAGTTATGACATACAGCAAAGAAATACTAGCATTCATTTTATTAGGGAATGAAGGAGTAGAGGAGAAGGGACAGTTCCACTCACTCATACAAATATCGTTTCCATGCCATGATCCCAAATTCGCCTATGATCCCTCAAGAATGATCTGACGCGATGTACAGTCTTCTAACTTGGCATAATCATACATTCGAACAATGCCACATAAGATATTCCATCCGGCCAAGTTTAACAATACTGCATCATCATACCAAGCATCTCGATTTTTTTTTGTACTAGTATTTCATCGGTCTGATCCATCTATAATTCCAATGTGATTCATTTCCGCAGAGCGAGACATTACATAATATACCACTCAGAAAAGGTTTCGTCCTCGAAACTTAAATAAATAACTCAATTCACCATATCACTTAAGTCACCCTACGAAAATGTCCTACGCTAGTTGTAGTTCAATATCCCATTTCAATCTCTTGTCAATATGCTCATTCATGAATCTCGTATTCTGATGCATTTAATTCCACCATCTCGTTTCTTCCCAAATAATTTTTTTTATGTTCTATATTTCACCAATATTCTCCTGCAGCTCTATTTGAATTTCGTTTACCACTTCGCCTGGATTATATATATATTTCAGGCATCTCAAAAATATAGTGCACTCAACCAATGCTAATGGTTGTAGAAATCAAACGGCTACATATGTACCTTTATTCCTCATTACTGATCACTTAGTGATTTCGGTCAAGATGTTCCCTAACATCGATTTTTCATAAATCCAAGTTCTTGCAACACTCACTCGGTCAATCCCATCGATATCCTTCCAACACATTGCATCGAATTTCGGTCTAAGCATTTCTCAATATTCACCATCATCCTTCCGTTCTTAACATATGCACAATTCTTTTATCTCGTTCATAGTATTCTTTCATATAACCGTTTGCCACAATCGCTATCTTCCAATCTCGTCAAAAATATAAAAATCCTTGGGCCCTACCCAGGTTTAGCCATTAACCCAAGCACGATACTTTAATTATTTCGAACAAACCGACCATAACGATATTTTTATTAATTTCGAATTGCAATATTCCTTCTTCTAATGTCAATTCCGTCATTCCCACCTCTTATGAATAATTTGACTTGTCATTACTTTGTTTTAATTAATCCAACTTTGATTGATTACATTAAGAATATCTCCGACCTTCTCTTTATTATGACCCACATGTATTTATAATCGTTCCGACAGTTTCTCCAATATTTTAATTTCTTTCATTCAAACTTCTAGCATCAAAATTCAAATAAATCCAGAGTTTCCTTTGGTCATGTTGTTGTACACGCCACAAATTCATTATAGTTTAATAATCACAATTTGTCCCGTACAATAGTCGCATTAGCCGCAACACATATCAAGTTTCTCTTCCCAACGAATGAATTTTTTATCAGAATTCTCGAGCGATGGTTTCCTCTTTTTATTCCAATTTATTCCTCATCCCAACTTGATTCCAAAAGAAGCTATTTCAAGAAATCCAATCGACCAAACCAATAATTGATTTTCCATTCCAATCAAGGCAATCAAATCCATCTTTTATAATCAACAAATTTTCGAATTTGCTTATCCAACGGTTTAACCCTTCCAACATGATCTGCTATTCCAAAATACTTGCTCCCAAATCTCACAACCAACAATCCAATATAGGCTATACACAGGATGACTTGCAATATACACTATCCCAGTCTCACACGATATTATAATACCCATGTAACATTAATATGGTCATCATATGGGTCTCCGACAACCAACATGACTCTTCGGTCAAGTCTCTATGGTTAGCTATACCGACGGCTAAACCTAGTATCCATAGACAACTCATCTCATGCTAAGAAGTTGTTAGGGACTGTTCTCATCTTTATTCTTAGGGCCAACTGTAATCCGACAAGTCTAAGGGACTTCTACCCAACTCTTATGGCCAACTCAAACCATGAATGCACTACTATTGACCTATCCATAAAAATAAGGAATGTCCAAGAGTCTGGGTCAGGTCTATCTACCCACGATCAATATCATAAGGGTCTACCACCCATAAAGGTTCGTTATAGACTTACCCAATCCGACTAGGTCAATCTAGAACTACATAATCAATTTCCATATCCATCAAATAAATTTCCAACGAAATCAAAATTCGAAGAGCTCACATGTGTTATTGCAACTTTCTGATCTAATAATCATTCTTCTAGTTGTATCAACATATCATTCTTGAATTCACACGCGTCAGATTTATCTATGAGACAAGACAACTAACCCAAAGTTCAAATTCCGATCAATTACTTTTACTAGTACATTGTTCATGATCCTTGCTCTCAATTATTTCTCCTTCATATTATGTATTTGTGTGTTCAGTATCACCCAAATAATTTGTAGCCGACAATATCATCTAATCAACACGTTGAAGATATCTCTCTTCTGAGTCGTTTTATCGATCTTACCTTTGCCAAATTTATTCTGATAGGGTCAACTTTTGTTCGCATAAACCATCAACTTAATTGCATTACCTAATCAATGTCTCATAGATTTTTATCTCGCTAATCCACATTCGATAATTATTCACGTATTCGATATATTGGTCAAACCACCAATCTAGGAATTATCCCACATTAAGAATTTGATAAATTATATTCGCCAATCAATTGTTACCCAAGCGACTAAGGTTTCTGCCAACCAACTGTTATTGATGCGACAAAACTTTCCATCGATAGTATTTATCCCAACGTGCTAGACCTCAAGCTTTATTTATATTCCATCCAACGAAGTCTCTTGAAGAACTTCTATCTATTGTCATACAATAAGGGTCATCGATTAGTTCTTTTACAATCCGTCGAGTTCGTATGCCGACTAAATATTACCCACCAATCGATAAGTTCAAGTATTCCTACTTCACAACTACTACCCTTTTAAGTTAGGCCTGTAGTAAGTGCTACACACCTAAGAAAAAAAGGAAGCAATTTCCAACATACTCGGTCCAACTGAAATTTATTTTCCAGAACTTCCAATTTAGGCAACCGAGATTATACCCTGCATGTGATTTTCATTCGATTCCAACCAATCTCATTCAACATACGGTCCAACTTTTTTATCGATAGTAACATTCGATCATTGATACAAAATTTAAAACTTTTATCCAACCGATTCTAGTCATCGTCTAACCGTATAATCCAACTCGTTGTTCCCAACTAAGACATTTATCTCATAGCTTTCACTTCCTTGCTATCCAATGTAATATTAAGCCATCAAGGGTCTACTATTAATACTCCAACCAAATACCCAAGGGACAATCGCACCATAACATAACTAGGCATCGATCCCGACTAAGTTTCGGTACTGCCCCATTGCTACTGATAGGCTCAATATTATCACTATGGAAGGGTCACTGCACAAGCATTACTAAGAGGGTAGAGACATATACCACTTAAAGACAAAGTCGTTTCTGACAACCAAATTATCCTTACACTAATCCAACATTCATTCCGTACTACCTTTACATAGTAGTATTGCCAGTCACAAACATGATTTCCATACTCAGATGTAGCACACAATCTCGTCATCACATAGGAATCAATTTAGCATTCCTGTTGATTTTCTTTATTGAAATTACTCAAGCACAATCCATATTTATTACAGCACACATATTGATTTCTCTTCATTCCCACATGCAAATTATTAATCACAAGTTATTCTTATTTGGCATCGAACCATTGTTGAGTTCTTGGTATCTTTTACAAATCAAAAATCATAACTTAGGGCAATCACAATATTTAGGCTTATTGTATGGAACATCCAGTGAGTGTACCCAAGCGGTCAAATACTCACAATTATGGAAACACTTTCGAACAATAGCGGAAGTAACACAGAACGATCACAAATATAATTTTTATAATCGCATAAGCATATTTGAGTACTCACAGAAGACAACTTTGGATATGCACTGAGGCGACTGTGGCTACTCGCAAAAGAGATTTTGAATAGTCACCGAAGCAACTTTAAGTATCCGCGGAGGCATCCTTGAGTAATCGTGGAAGCAACTTTGATTTAGAACTTGCCGAGTCCAAGGACGCATAACCATGCTCTAATACCAATTTGTCACCCCCGATTCTGAAGAACCAAAAGTAGCCACGGACGTGATGTCGTTCAAGCCTAGATTGCACTTGTACAAGGAAAGAAGATAGACAAGGCATAGTATATCTCAGAAATAACGACATCGCGGTGGAATTAAGCAGACAAATTGAAGTCACAATGAATATAATGAAAAGTTTCTCTTTATTGATAGTGATAATTGAGTACATGGCTTACAAAAGATTTATATAGCTTTCAAATACAACTGATACTTGGCCAATTGGCCTACATTGATATTTGTCGTCTTGGCTTACAATCTCACTGATACAACTGAATTACATTGTTCCATACATTATGTCCTTTATAACAGAAGACACCTCCAATGGAAGAACTTCTGCGTGCCCCAATAATGCTTCGATGCCTCAGAACTGTTCTAGCCACTCCCTAATGCTGAGTACCTAGGGATGCCCACAAACGTGAGTCAGTACATATCGCATACTGGTGAGCAGAAAGTAGCCCACGCCTAAACCAACACTAAGTAATCATGTGAAATGTATGCACATTAATTTAGTGATCTTTCTATTAGGGACTAGGTTCATTTCAATGATCAGAGTATTCAACAGCATAATGAAACATATTTTGGAAACAGCATTATACATTGAATATATATATATATATATATATATATATATATATATATATATATATATATATATATATATATATATAATTTGTACATATCGCTCAATAGTGACTCTTACCAACATCCCACTATTCTTATCTATACAAAACAATAATTAGCCACAGCATAATTAATACGAATCATTCTTAAAGAGATGATGTTAAGTCTGCATAATTATTCTCATTAGTATGCAGCCTAACTACATTTAGGTCCCAACTTACAGACCTTCTTGTGGCCCGGTGGTACCAAACCACAATTATACTCGCATATGAAGCATTTCTTTCATATTTATGTGCACTAATGCACTTATAAATGTACAGATGTTCAATATTTCATTCTCAGTATTACCAGCATGTGAAGTAGATTGCATAATATTACTTCTTTCCCATAGAAGACTTACTTTATAACATTATTATGTTAATAGTACTAGCAGTTCATTCTTCATGTTTTCATTGATTATAGCAGCATTGAACATAAGGCATCTTATCATTGTGTGGACTAGAGCAGCATATAGTTATGACATACAGCAAAGCAACACTACCATTCATTTTATTAGGGCATGAAGGAGTAGAGAAAAAGGGACAGATCCACTCACTTATACAAATATCGTTTCCACGCCATGATCCTACATTCGCCTTCAATCTCTCAAGAATGATCCGACGCGATGCACAGTCTTCTAACTTGACATAATCATACATTCGAACCACGCCGCATAAGAATCACATCCGGCCAAGTTAAGCAATATTGCATCATCACACCAAGCATCTCGGTTTTCCGTACCACTTGTATTCCATCGGTCTGATCCATCTTCGATAGAATCTCATACGGTGTTGACTCCATGCGCCATGATAAAGAAGAAGAAAACTCAAACTTGGACTCCTCGTATTACGCACCAGTGTAGGGCAGGGAGGGCCCGCCAAGCCCAAGTAAATGCTCAGTTGGCTGACTGTCAGTGTGCGCCGCTAAGTGTTATGCGCCCTCAAAATAAGATTGGCTGACTGTCAGCGTGCGCCTTCGATCTTCTAAAAGCATGAAAAATCTGAAGTCATGCACCCTCAAAATGAAGGCAGGCCCCATAGAGCCCATGCACCATCGAAATAAAGATAAGCCGCATAGTCTGTAAAAATCTCCTTGTGGTTTGAACAGCCACGAAAATAGGGGGCACATAAGATCTCCTGATACAGCATTCAAATCATGTCAGAAAGTTTTGACATGGCACTTATTGCCCTGATTGCTTCGTGGATCGTGAAGAGGCAACGGCACACAAAAGACAGAAAATCACATCCGCACATTAATGAATTTGTCAGGCGTGCAGCGCCACGTGTTCGCTCGTATACGGCCACGACTCTATGCGTCCTCGTCATCATACGGCCAAAGTGTCTATTAGACCCAGGCCAGATGAGAGAACGTATGCGTCGTCACCATCATGCAGCCAAAAGTGTTCATCAGACCCAAGCCAGACGAGAACACGTATGCGGCCATGAGTCTATGCGACATTCAGCTTGCAGTATTCTTCCGTTACAACTGAAAAGATCCTCATACAATCAGCGCTGGCCACGTGTCCAGTTGACCAAGTCACACACACAATGGGCTGAAATGACCTCGTCATCCAACCGAAATTTCATCAACAGCATATCCCAACAGGGGCTACGTGACAGCCCGCCCGTGGTATGCGTCCATAATTGCAACCGTATTCTATCGAAGTAGCCCCATGCAGCCACCAAACAAATGCATATGCGGCACATAAAGCTCGTCAGCATGATGGCTATAAATAATGGGGTTGCATACCCACTACATACGCAGAGAGACATACACACAGACAAGCATAGGAAAGAGAACAGAAGAAAGCATTTGCATTCCCTCAATGGACTGTCAATGGAGTAAAGGAGTTGTTACAATACTCGACCTCCATCGTCACATTTTCCAGAATCAAAGATATTGTACTTAGATTTTATGTCTAGAATTTCTTTGTACTCTTCTGTTTGTTAAGCAATAAAATTTGTTCAAACTTTACATCAATGGAAAACAGGAATGTGTCATCTTGGGATGCACTAATACTTTTTGATAAGAAGAATTGGTCGACCCTCATATGAATTGACTATAAGGAGCTTATTGCAAAGACTATCATGAACAGGTACATGTTATGGAAAACTGATAGGTTTTTTTCTCGATTAGTTGAGTGAAAAAAAGATGTGTATCCATGATTTGTTTGGGTTCAGGATCGTACATGGTAAAGGTTAAGGACGAGAATGTACCCAAGACGATGTCCAAGTGAATATACTACTACTGAGAGATTCTAATGATGTCATTCGGTTTGACCAATGCCCCTGTAATTTTTATGGACTTGATGAACAAGCTTTTCAGATTCTATTTGAATAAATTTATGGTGGTCTTCCTTGAAAAAGTTTGGTTTACTCGCACAAGGGGCATCTTTGCATTGTATTATAGACTTTGAGGCAGAGCTACTTTATGACAAGTTGAGTAAGTGTGAGTTCTGGTTGGATCACATCTCATTATTAGGCGATATCATTTCTGACAATAGTATCTCGATAAATTTTAATAATATTGAGGCCGTAGAGCATTGACCAGTTCCAAAGGATATTGGCGAGGTTCACAATTTTTTGGGTTTAGCAAGCTACTACAGAAGATTTGTGAAGGATTTATCCAACATTTCTTCATCATTATCTAAGTTGACTCGAAAGGATGAGAAGTTTATTTGCACAAATAAGTGTCAAGAGGGCTTCATGGAGTTGAAGAAGAGGTTGACTATAATGCTAGTTCTTACCTTATCTTCGGGCGCTAAAAGTTTTGCTATCTGCAATGATACGTCGGATAAATGATTGGATTGTATTTTGATGCAGCATAAGAATGTGATAACATATGCTTCTTAATAGTTGAGATCGCGTGAAAGGAATTACTTGTTTCATGATTTGGAGCTTGCAACATTCTTGTTGGCTTTGAAGCTTCTAGGGTGATAACATGAACATATATACTAATCACAAGAGTTTTAAGTATATCTTCACTCAGAAAGGTCTCGATATGACGCAGAGGAGGTGGCTAGAGTTTCTAAAGGACTTTGAGATTGATCTTCGCTACACATGTATTGCCCCGCTCCGCGTTGGCACTGTGTACATGAGATATCGGTTTGCTGACTAAAAAAGGAAACCTTCTTGGAGAGCTCATTGTTGAACCAGAAGATGACTAATCTAGGTGAGTAGACAGAACTTCATTCTCTGATTCTTACACGTCTTAATAATGAATCTGAGTTTTTGAAATGCTTGTTGTTTAATAAGATAAGTTTGCATGAATGATGGAACGACAACCTGCCTACCTAAAAGAGATAGAACCATTGTCATGCTAAGTATAAGAAATGTTGCATGCTAGTTACACTGACACAGCTATCGAACAAACCTTGCCATGGTAAGAAAACAGAACTGTATGCTAAATTGAAAGAGATAAATAGACCCGTGCCATGCATTGCTTTAATTAAAAGATCGTTCATATGTTTGCTTGTCATCGTATATATAATTGCTTGTCTTGGATGCAAAAGCTTGATGGAATGTATGCTTATTTGTTATAAGAGTAAATGGCTTGTCTTATTTGAAAAGGGACTAGTAGCCCGCCCTGATGTTCCGGTCCCACGGGATCTAGGGGGTGCGGCTATTAGATAAAAGATAAATGGATTGAAAGCGTGTATTGTCACGTTGTGTTATAATTGTGATATGCTTGTTATCGAGGAGCTTTCGGGGGCGGAGGCTAAACGACAAGTTAGAGACTAATAGTCCGTCCTGATGTTCCGGTCCTACGGGATCTAGGGGGCGTGGCTATTAGAATGGTGGATAGAGATTGATGGGGTGAGACTAATAGTGCGTCCTAAAGTTCTGGTCCTGCGGGATCTAGGGGGACGTGGCTATTAGGCGGGGGATGGTGCTTCGGTTAGGAAGAGTTTGAGTTTGTGTTAGAGAAGTTAGCTGGTTCATGGAGATAGCTGCATTCAGGTAGTTAGGGCGCATGCTAGGCTAGCCTTCTTGCATACCTAACTGCTTGATGTAGAGACGAACAGGAAAAAGAGAACCTTGTATATATATACAAATTGTTGCTAACTTGTATGTCTGCTACAGGGATAACCGTTCGGCAAGGGGTAAGAAATACAAAGAGTTTATATATAGCCTGCTTGTTCATGATCATGTGCATCTTAGAGTTTATCTGATAGTATTTCATGCATTTGTATCAGTCGGACAATGGCTATTAGTGCAGAGCTGAACCTTGGTCCCAGCTGCTAATATGTTAGTGAATAGCAACCATGAGTCACAGTTGCTAATAGCATCAGATAAAAGAGTCATTGGTTAGCTGGATTACTGCTACTAATCCTGAGTTTCTCGGGGACCAAAATCTTATAAATAGTTTCTCTTGTTTGCTTGATTGAATGATAGTCCACTGAATGCATATTGTCCCTAGAGTCTTTGAGTATAGCTCATAAGACACGCTGCGCATACCCTGATAGTAGAATAATCGACTTGTCTTGTGTGCTTGAATGATATCGAACATGAACTCTGATTTCAAAGATGTTTCCAAAAGAAGTAATATGACTCCGTTCTTGTACTGCATGAAATGAACCTAGGTAAAACTAGAAAGATTACTAGTAATGTAATATTTTATAACATAATTACTTCGTGTTGGTTTTAGTGAATGTTATTTCTGTTCATTGATTTTATACTCATGAGTACTTTCTCCAAAGTACTGACCCACCAACAGTTTGCTTGTTCGCATGTGCTGGATCGTCCGAGGAAGCGATAACCGTGCCTCTTCCCCAGGACCCAAAAATCTGGTTTCGATACCTTGAGCCATATCGATTGCTTTAAGATGCTTTTGTATAGAGGGACATAATGTATGGAACGATGCCATTGTATTCAGAGAACCTCGTGTCTTGATCTTTGCCCCGTATACTCAGAAGGATTTATTGTTTGCAATACTGTCCCTCCGCTGCGTACTCGATCAATTCGATGATAGCCACAACTTTAACGATGTTGCCTTGTGCGGGCGCAACCCCAGGCTCTCAAGGCATCACGTCCCGATGGAAACAATCGTCCCGCGGGAGCGCTGGCACAGTGATTCGTGCCCGACGGGGACGGCCGATTCCTGCGAGAGATCGGAGCGTGACAACACACATATAAATGAAAGCGTAGTGTCAGATGCACTTAGAAAGAGGCCACTAGCAATGTCATATTTAATTTTTTGACAAGGAAATATCATATCATTGAAGGTATTCAGGAGATGGGTATCGAGGTGCGCACTACAAAAATACAGTTAAATAGCGACGGAATATAGCGACGAAACTATTTCCGTCGCTGAGTAGCTACGGATATGTGACAAAAAGTTTGACAAAAAATTATATCTATTTTTCGTCGTTGATCAGTCGTTAATATTGTAGCGACGTCTTAGCGACAGACTACTTCCGTCGCTACGAAATATTTTAATTCCAGCGCCAACTTTTTTCTTCCCCCCAAACTTCATCTCTCTCTCTCTCTCTCTCCCTCTCTCTCTCTCTCTCCGTCCGACCCCCTCTGCGCCAGACCCCCCTCTCCGGCCCCCTCCTCCAGCGCCATCTCTAGCGGCCCCCTTCTTGACCCCCATCACCGGCCCCCTCATCGTGACCCCCTTCTTCGGCCCCCTTCTCTTCCCCCTCCGGTCCCCTCCTCCTTGACTCCCTCTAGCTCCGGTGGCCCCCTCCTCTTCCCCCTCCTCACCGGCCCCTCCTCGACCCCCCTCTCCAGCACCCTCCTCAACCCCCTCTCCAGCAACATCCTCAACCCCCTCCCTCCGGTGAGACAATAGGTAATGACCCTAGCTAGGTTATTTTGAATTATAATTTGGAAATGAACACATGACACAAACACAGAAACCGACACACGACACATTGGTTAGTATTGATTTAGGTTAAAATATATAGTAGTTTTTAAACTGATTTAGGATTACCAATATGCGACACAAACACGGACACATGACATAAACATAGTTTTGACACGGACATAATCACAGTTAAGGGTAAGCATTATTCGGTTTAATTTGGACAAAAAATTAAACCGAACTGAACCGAATTGTTTATTTAGTTACTAAAAACGAATATTTAGCTAGTTAATATATATATATATATATATATATATATATATATATATATATATACTATAATTTAGTTACTATATTTAGGTTTTGAAATTGAATGAAATAGTAGTCACCCTTGCCGATTAGTTTACATGTGAAATTGAATGAAATAGTGGTCACCCTTGCCGATTATATATGTAGGTATTAATATATATTGGCGTGTATCAGCCATATTTGGATGAGTGTCGAGGAAGTATGGTTTTGGATAAGTTTAGAACAAGTATCCTAACTCTTCCTTTAGCAAATATCATAACTCATCTTGTATCTAATCCATATTGTTTGAATATATATGGTATATACAAAAGCAATGAATCGATAATTAGTTGATTGATCGTGGATGTACAATCGGCGACATGAGAGTATGATTGGTTTGACAGATAATTTCAGCCATGGCGTTGAGAAATTTCTCAAATACGCCAGTAGTCAACCTTATTTCATGGATGGGAGGCTCATCGAGTGCCCTTGTGTCAAATGTCATAATATACCATTCAAAGAGGTGAATCTCGTGAGGGAGCATCTCTACAAGAACAGTTTCGTACCAAACTACAAGAAGTGGATGACACATGGATAACCTTTATTTTTGCAATATCATTCCTCCTTTAATATGGAGGTAGAAGAGTATCGACTGCGAAACCTGACGCATGAGTTGGTATTTAATGCAGCCGGTCCAAGTTTTGATTCGGAAGATCTGAATCCTGATGCGAAAGAATTCTACGATATGTTCAAGAATGTCGATACTCTGTTATACCCGGATTGTGATTCTCATTTTGTCCTGTCGGTGATGATGCGGCTGTTGAACCTCAAGTCCAATTTTAACTTGCCATAGGAATGCTACGACAGGATAATTTAGTTTGTTCGAGATTTATTGCCAAAAGAATTGAAGGAGTTGCCTAAAAACTTCTACAAGTCAAAGATGATGATATGGAAACTCGGATTATGCTACGAAAAAATAGATTATTGTCGAAATAGTTGCATGTTGTACTAAAAGGAGAACAATGATAAAGATAGATGCATTTTCAATCACGCGGACCGGTACAAGCCAATTTAGAGCAAAGGAAAGTCAACTGCCCAAGTAAGATTGCGTCCCTACAAGTACATGCAGTTTTTGCCTATCACAAAGAGGCTGTAGAGGATGTATATGTCCGCAAATATAGCAGAACACATGACATGACATAGCAAGAAACGAAAGATGGATGATGGAGAATTGTCTCATCCTTTCGATGGAGAGGCAGAAAAGCATTTTGATCTGTGTCATCCTGAATTTGCTGCGGAGCCCAGGAATATTCTGTTGGATTTATGTTTAGATGGATTCATTCCTTTCGGACAGTCGGGATCTCAGTACTCTTGTTGGCCGGTAATTTTGACTCCTTACAATCTACCATCGTGGATGTGCATGAAGACTATATACATTTTTTTGACATTTATCATACTCGGTCCAAAAAATCCAAAGAAGATCGATATCTACTTGCAGCTATTGGTGGATAAGTTGGCAGTTCGGCGTTCAGACATATGATATATCGAAGGAGCAAAACTTTCATATGAGAGCGTCACCCATGTGGACCATCAATGATTTTCCAGCATATGGATGTTATCATGGTGGAGTACTCATGGTACTTTGTCTTGTCCGATATGTATGGAAAAGAATAAGACATTTTGTCTCCAGAATGGAAAAAAGCATACTTTTTTTATTGTCACAGTCAGTTCCTTCTTGCGCCGCATCTATGAAAAAAGGAACATAGATGGCTTTAGAGCTGGTAAACAGGAACTATTTCCGCCCTCATTGAGACTGACAGGAGACGGAGTTTTGAAAGAGGTAGATGAATTACCGACTATGATGGAAGATCCGATATCGGCCCTTCAGTTTGAAGGGTTCAGACATAGACATAATTGGACAAAGCGGAGTATCATTTGGGACTTATCTTATTGGAAGGACAATCTCATAAGACACAATCTTAATGTCATGTATATCGAAAAGAATATATTCAACAATATCTTCAATACGGTGATGGATATTAAGAGAAATACAAAAGACAATTTCATTGCAAGAAATAACTTGGAAATTATTTGCAGGCATTCAGATTTGCACCAAAAATGAAATACAAACGGTAATTGAGTCAAGCCTCCAGCACCATTTACATTGAGTAGAGAAAAAAAAATTATAATATGCAACTGAATTTCAAAGTTGAGATTTTTTGACGACTACGTATCAAATCTGGCAAGATGTGTCGATCTTAACGAACGCAAGCTGACAGGGATGAAGAGTCATGATTGTCATGTGTTTATGGAGAGGTAACTACTTATTGCTCTAAGAGAGATTGTCTCATCAAGTACGGACTCTGTTGGCCAAATTATCTATATTCTTTAGTGATTTGTGTTCAAGCAAGTTGACGGTGCAACATTTAATAGAACTTGAGGAGAAGAATGTATTAATATTGTGCAAGTTAGAAATGGTATTCCCTTACGATTTTTTTGATAGTATAGAGCATTTGCCGATTCATCTTGCATATCGGTATTCCCGTCCATTATCGATGGATGTATCAATTTGAGAGGTATAAATTGATTAGTTTGTACTATTAATTTCTTTACTCAAATAATTCTAATATTTAATATATAATCTATAGGTATCTACATCACCTAAAGAAGAAAGTGGACAATAAGGCTCATGTAGAAGCTTCGATATGCGAAGCATATATCATTTAGGAGGTTTCAAACTTTTGCTCCATCTACTTTGATACTCATGTGAGAACAAATCATAATAGAGCCCCAATGAATGATGACGTAGGGGTTGATGCACCGAATAGTGTAATCATCACTATCTTCAATGTGGGAGGCAAGCTTAAAAGTGCTACTAAAGTACGGTGGTTGGAAGACAATGAGTTTGAAGCTGCTCATCGGTATATATTGTTAAATAGTGGTCTTGAGGAGATGCAAGATATTGAGAAGTAAGTGACACATCTTTACTACATATTTCAATTCTGTATATGCTTGGAAAAAAAAATGCTATAATTGTTCTCCTTATTATCACAGTACTTTTATAGCTGAGGTAAAAATGGAGAGACCTAATATTAATGATGATGATGATCGTGCTAAGGGTGGTCTCCACACGGGTGGATCCATTCCAATCGTCGAGAGCATTTTCGTCGGATGGTCAAGTATTATAATTTTTTGCTTGATAAATTTTTCATATTTATTATTTTTTTTATTAATTAATTATTTAATTTTGTAGTGCGTGAAGGCCATCAGAGATGTAAGAGACCCGAAGACCGTCGACTTTTCCGTAATCTTCCAGCGGCCCCACAAAAAAAGAAAGATGGAAAGCTCGTAGATGAGCGGGCAGCCAAAGCATACGTAGGTTATGTTTATAAAATTTTGTCAACTTAATTTAATTAATTTTTTTATAATTTAACTATATTTGTTTACCTACCCTAAAAATCTAACCTTAACAGTAATATCGTTACCTATGAAATCTAAAAACCTTAACTCTAAACCTAACCTACGATATTTAAACTTAACTCTAAACCTAACCTTAGTTGTAGTCAATAAAAAAATTAATCCTAACCTACGATATCTAAAGCTATTTACATAAATAAATATAGGAGATGTATGAGACGTTGGAGGAGGGATGAGAGTAGTACGCCGACTGAGAGAAATGATCGGTGTGTATAAGTTGTCGGGAGAGGAAAAGGCAGCAGCCTGTACGAAACCGGATCGTTGGCATCTCAGCCGTCGGTTATTTCCAGAGCTCCTCCGATGACTCCTCCAGCTCCATTAGAGCCCAGCCCCGGCATTCCTTCCGGTGCTATATCTTTGGAGCAGCTCACGACGTCTATGATAGAGCTACAGAGGATGGTTAGACACTTGGCAGAGTCTCGTGATACTACAGCTCTTGTTCCTCCGACGACTCCAACGATGGCTCCTCCAGTTCCTCCGACGGCTCCTCCAGCTCTATCTCCGACTTCTTCTGGTGTTCCATCTGTCATTCTTGATGATCTATAGTAGATCATCGTTGCGGTTATTACGCAGTACATGGCTAGCCGACAGCTATCGCCACCTCCGTCTCCACCGTCGACTTGATGTATTTTTAAATTTTTTGATAATATGATACTTTGTTTGATTTATTGATTTACGTATAGTTTTAAATGTCTGGAATATGTGTTTAAATTGTGATTATTTTTGTATAATATCTTATGCTACTTTATATCTTATGCTACTTTATATCTTATGCATTACATAGTATAAATGTACTCTATGTTTGAATCTGTGATTGTTTTTTAATAATGTAACAGTTATATGCTCAGCAAAAAATTGATTCTATTCTAGAAAAAATATTAAACTTAGCGACAGATTAGCGACAGACTAGCGACAGAATACTAGAACAATTCCATGCCAGCGACGGATCATCGATGTATCAGCGACGTCTTAGCGACAGAAATTTCGTTGGTAAATATGTCTGATACCAAAAATTTACCAAATATGTATCAGAAATAGTCGCTAAATCCATCACTAAGACCGTCGCTGTTAGCGACGAATCAATGACGGAATTTCAGTTGGTGATCTTCTGAAAAATTTGATAAAAACCTGTTCTAAGTTTCCGTCAGAATTTTAACGCTATTTCATCACTAAATGTAGTGACGGAAATAGTATAACACTACTCTGTGGCTGACATTACGTCCCTATTTTTGTCGTTAATTCGTCGCCATGGCGACAGGTTAGCGACAAAATTGTGGCAGCGACACTTAATTTACATACGCCACAATTTCGTCGTTAATCTGTCGCTAAATTCAAATAGCGATGGAAAAATACATTTTAGCGACGAAAAATTCCTTCGCTAAAACTTTGTATTTTTGTAGTTTGTTATACCCAAGTATATTGTTACCTTGGCGAGTTTGCAGGTGCATTCATCTATTGTTGATAGGATTAATGCGGCTCATCCTAATTATCCTAGACTGTAGAAGTTGCAAGCAGAGCATAAGGTGACATCGGTGAGAGCTAAGAATTTGTGAGGACGAATCACTCCATTTTGAAGAAAGATTGTTTGCGCCTAGTGGGGAGCTTAGGCATGAGATCAGAATAAGGTGCATAGTTCTCAATATTCCATTCCTAACGTGGCACAAAGATGTATAAAGATATTTGTAACTACTTCTAGTGGTATGACGTAGAGAGGGAGATTGTTAGATTCATGTCATGACACTTGGTTAATTTTGTTAGCAGGTTAAGGTATAACATCAGCGACCGACAAGATTGTTACATCTCGTACCCATTCCATAATGGAAATGAAAGCACATTGCTATGGATTGTCACAGGTACATTTGCTTTGGTCACCGTGTGGTAGAGATGAAGTTTTGGTGGTTGTTGAACGACTCACAAAGTAGCACACTTCCTACCATTAAGAATTAGCTAGACTACAGAGGCCTTAGCAGCAAGGTTCAAGAACTCGGTATCGGTATCGGTATCGGACAGTTTGTATGAGTATCGGTATCGGCAGTATCGGCAGTATCGGCGGTATCGGATCGGAGTATCGGATATGTTGGTATCGGATGTATCGGCAATTTAAATAATTATTAATTAATTAGTAAAAAAAAATAGAAAAATATAATTTACATATTTATGCATTATTTAAGTGTTTTTCATGTTTTTTTTAACTAGAATTGAATAAAACAATAGTCATCCTTGTTGAATGGTTTACCTGCGATATATACGTTTTTTTCCTTTACATATTTTTAGTTACAATCTTACTATGTCATTATATTCGTACTAATTGAATCTTGTATTGTTCTGTAGGTTTCAATTTTGACGAATAAAGGCGCATAGAGGGAGGCACAAGAGATTAGAAGCAAATAAGCAATGCAAATGGCAGGATGAGATAATGAGACAAGTGACAAGACCCATAATTATATTTGTCGAGGAATCGAGAATTTTTTTAAAATTTTTGTAAATAAATAAATATTTAATTGTATTCAGAAATTTAGTATAAGTGAGTAGTTATAAATTGTTACAATGTTATCTATGACACCAATTATTTTGTTTCATAATATATCGAAATAAAATTAGCAACAAGATTTACATGTTTAAATATAAAAGTACGACAAAAAATCACTTGGCCAAAAAAATTCATCGGGACTCTGGCCTATCCCTTCATTTAAATTTCATGAATAATAGTCTTTTTACAATAACTACGAACTACAATTTCTATACACAAAAAAAAGTTGTGTATGAACTATCAAATACAATTTGTATACAAAAACTTGTGCATGAACAAATACAAATACAAAAATTTGTATACAAATACAAAAACTATAATTTGTATACAAATACAAAAATTACAAATATATCACTAAAATTGATCATAATTATCATGATCGTCCTGATATGGTTCTTGGTTATGAGGGTAGTAGTGACTGATATCTGTATTATGAAAAAAATTTGTCATGAGGCCATCAAATGTTGAATGTTGTTCCGCCTCTGGAGTGTTGTATGGATAATAACTTGTGTATGAACTATCATATGTATTGTTGTAATTGTCTGAAGGAGTAGGTACATCATGATGGCTAGATCCTCCAGCATATGTATCATCCATGCGGTGCTCTCTAGGTTGATAATCACTTGGCCAGTCTTCAGAGTATTCATGAGACTGATCTCCAGGACTTTCATATTCATTAGTATTGTCAGCACCAGCAGCGAGTGTAGCTCCATTGCCTCCACTATCAGTAGTGTCGTCATTATCGCTGTCGACCTGTCGAGATTGTACAGCTGGTGTTTTCTTTCTTTTTCCAGGCCTTCCAGCATTTTCGGCAATATCTTGTGGATCGACATCCAAGTTATCATCTAACCACTCATTTTCTCTGCCATCTAAGAGTGGTGTTTCCCTTTCTCTAGTCCAAGCTATGAGTGGATCTTCTTCATGAAATATCTCATCCAAATCAATAATATTTTCTTCATCTTGTGATCTTTGCATATTTCGAACCCTCAATCTCATATTATAATGGACAAAAACTAATTTTTCTAGTTTTGTCATTAAAAGTCTATTGCGGGGACGAGTATGGATGAGAGAAAATGTTGTCCAATTCCTTTCACAGTTAGAAGAAGACACTGTTTGACTCAGGATGCGCACAGCTAATCGAGTCAAATTTGGGGCTTCCTCCCTAGCATGTATGGACCACCACTCAGCTACAAAATAATAAAATATATTAGCTTTGTAAGTATATAAATTTAATTAATAAATATTTTAAAGTATGAACTATTACTACCAGGAAGACATCTATTTACAGCACTTTGGAATTGATTTGAATTAAATACACCACTCCTCAATCTGAACTTTTCTGCCTGCAAAGTGATATTACAACAGTTATGGGTCTTATGACATTAAAATTCAATATTGTAAAGTTATAAAAAAATCCAATATCAAATAATATTTACCTCTTTGTTTATATTAAGGCGTGTTGTATTGTCATTTACCATTCTATTAACGATGCGGTGGAAACCATTAAGTACCTCGTCGTCATTTATAACATCATTAGAATATTGGTATTTTGGATTCAAGAAATAACCTGCAATATTGAATAAATAACTAGTTTTAAAATCACTACAAACATTATAAAATAACATTTGAAGGGTATTAAATTTATAGAGTAGTTACCAGCTGCATGTATATCTCGATGTAGTTGAGAATTCCATCTGGTATCAATCATTTCCCACCACTTCCTATATCCTTGACCAACATTCTTTTTGATCATTTCTTTAGCCCTGTCCATAGCCTCGTAAAGATGACCCATCTCAGCTTTATCATCGCTATCCACCATCCTCAAAACTTTTACTAGAGGTCGAAATATAGCAGTGACCCCTGCAATATCCCTCCAGTAAGTTTGACTCTCGATTAAACTGACAACCACATCTGCCTTGTCTCTATCTTTACGATTGAGTCTCATGTAGTTATCTGTCCAACCCCGTGTATTTATCATCCTTTTTAAATCAGCCTGATGTTTAAGGATGGAATCAAAAGCAATAAAATTGGTAGCAAACCGAGTGATGGCTGGTCTAACCAATTCTCCATTCTGAGTCTCAGTCCTCATGATGCTAAGAGCCCAACCATGATTATATATGAAACACGTCATATCTTGAGACTTCCGTATTAGTGGCTTAATATGTGGATCATTGGCTATATCCTTCAGCATGAGATCTATGCAATGTGCTGCACATGGCGTCCAATATAAATTTCTTCTCACCTGCATATAAACATATATATATATAATTAGAAAGAAGCTATATTTACAATAATAAATAACATATATACAAACATATTTATAATAAAAAAAATTCAGTATAAGTGCATTCTCACCTCCATTAACCTCATTCCCGCCTTCTTGTAGTTGGAGCCATTGTCAGTAATTATTTGGACGACCCTGTGTTCTCCAATCTGTTCCACAACTTCATTCATCAGTCCAAATATGTATTTACTATCTTTGTATTTGTTAGAGGCATCTACAGATTTAAGAAATATCGTTCCTTGTGGAGAATATACAAGAAAGTTAATGATGCATTTTCTGTTCTGTGTACTCCATCCATCGCACATAATGGTACATCCACACTCATCCCAAGACCTATGAAATGATTTTAGGTACTCATCCATGTCACTTATTTCCATATCCAAATAAGTATTTGAAATCTCAAAAGGAGTTGGACCCTTTACTCCACCCCCGGAAGCTGCTATGGCATCTATCATTGGTTGATAGTGTGGACTTTTAGCAGCATTGAATGATATATTATTGTATATAAAGAATTTTGATATAAATCTTCCTATATGATTTTTGGCATTCTTGATCCCCTTAATTGCACCCTTTATTTTGGGTTGCATTGCCCCTTGTTTTCTGAGGACATAAGGGTCCATACTCCTTACTTCTTTCTCTGGAATATTTCTCACCTCCTCCCCACGATATGCGACTGACTTTGATCGGCCACCTAACGTCGGACCCCTGCTTGACCCTGTTTCTCTGTCCCCGACACTCCACCGTCTACCCCATTCCTCAGCTGCATGTTCTCTCCTACTTTGTCTCATGTCCCTTCTAAGATCCGTGAAGTCTTCAACTTCTTCTTCTGAGGAGGAATCTACTCGAGCCATCCTTGTCAACTCCTCCTCTACCCTTTGCTTTCTTTGATTCGCCACTATTTTATCCTTTTTTTTACCCTCAACAAGCAACAACATTTCTTTTTTTATAGCAATTGGTACCTCAGGACACGATGCTACATTTCCTGTAATACCCGCTAAGTGTTGTTTCAGCCGAGTAACACCTCCGTCCATTATTTTGCTACAATAATTGCATTCCACCCTCCTCTTATTATTAGGATTGACACATTTTCCATGTTTCCAACCAGCATCCATTTCCTCCGGCGTACGACTTTTTGGTGCCATTAAGTAATCCTGAAATATATATAACATGCATTAATAAATATTGTTAGATAATCATATATATATTGTTAGATAATCATATATATAATCATTAATAAATATTGTTAGATAATAATAAAAAAATTACATAGATAACAATAATAAATTGTTACATGCAATAATAAAAAAATTGTTACATGCATTAATAGTTCAGTGTTAGATAATCATATATATATTGTTAGATAATCAGATATATAATCATTAATAAATATTGTTAGATAATAATAAAAAAATTACATAGATAACAATAATAAATTGTTACATGCAATAATAAAAAAATTGTTACATGCATTAATAGTTCAATGTTAGATAATCATATATATATTGTTAGATAATCAGATATATAATCATTAATAAATATTGTTAGATAATAATAAAAAAATTACATAGATAACAATAATAAATTGTTACATGCAATAATAAAAAAATTGTTACATGCATTAATAAATATTGTTAGATAATCATATATATATTGTTAGATAATCATATATATAATCATTAATAAATATTGTTAGATAATAATAAAAAGATTACATAGATAACAATAATAAATTGTTACATGCATTAATAATAATAATTAGATAGTATATATAATAATAATTACATATATATATATATATATATATATATATATATATATAATAATAATAATAATAATAATAAATACATAGATAATAATAATAAATTGTATATGCAATTTATATATGTAATTATTATTATTATCTATGTATTTATTATTATTATTATTATATATATATATATATATATATATATATATATATATATATATATATATATATATATATATATAAATTGCATATACATATATAAATAAATAAATAAATAAATTGCATATACATTAATAAATAAATTGCATATACATATACATATATATATACACAAAGGAAAAAAAGGTTAGATAGCAAAAAAACAAGTTAGTCAACTAGTATTGATACATAATATATATATGACATGTTAGAACACCAAAAAAATGTTGCTTTGTGGTTAGCCGGCTGATGATAGTTTCTGTTATAAGTGATCATGAGTTCGATTCCTGCTGGCAGTGAATTTTTTTTTTCCTTCTGATCTCATAATCGATATGGACCGTTAGATTTAGGCCAGGGATCGCTGACGTGGACGGTCGAGATGGAGAGTTCTGTGTTTCGATATGGACCGTTAGATTTAGGCCAGGGATCGCTGACGTGGACGGTCGAGATGCTTTCTTTTGTGTTTCTGGCTGTCGTGTCGAGCCACGTGTCGAGCCACGTGTAATTTTTTTTTTTTTTTTTTCTCGTGTATAACACAGAATCGGGGAGAGGAGAGAGAATGTAAACTCTCTCGAGTTTTTCTCCACAACCCGCGGCGGTCGTCCACCGCCGCGTCCACCACCGCGTCCACCACCGCAGTCGTCCACCACCGCAGTCGTCAGCACTCCACCGTGCGGGGTGAGGCCAGCTCGAAGAGGAGAGCGTCTCCACTCGTCCACCGTCGGTTGAAGGACGTCTGCGGCGGCGGTTGCCCTGACGACGGTTGCCGCGGCGGCGGATAAGGCGGGTTTTTCGAAGGAGGAGCTAGGATACCTTCTGAAATTAGGTATTTTCTTCACAAACTTCTCCAAATTCTTCTCAATTTCTTTTTCTTCTTTGTTGTGGTGTTTTTGGTAGAGAAATTTGATTTATTTATAGAACAAAGACTAGGAACTGTTCGAAATTTCAATTATTTGATGTCATGTCTCTGCAAAGTTTTTTGTTTATGTCGGAAAGGGAATCTCTACTGTTATTTCTTCTTATTTTAGGGTTTACGACACCGTATCGGTCTGTTTCGGACTGTATCGGACACGTATCGGACGATACTGGCCATTATATCTGGTTTTTCGGACTGTATCGTGACAGTATCGGCCGATACCGATATTTTGGTGACGTATCGTATCGACTACGTGCAAACCCGATCCGATACGACCGATACGTATCGGTATCGGCCGATACTTTAAACCTTGCTTAGCAGAAATATAGATGCAACAAATCGTTAGACTTTATGGAGTACCCGTTAGCATTGTTTAATATCATGACTTGCAATTCAATTCACATTTCTAGAGGAGATCGTCTGAAGTTCAGCACAATCTACCATTTATAGACATATATATGGCCAGTTTGAGAATACTATTCAGACTTTGGAGGATATGGCCAGAGCTTAGACTTTGATTTTGGAGATTATTGGAAAGCTTACCTACATTTTATTGACTTAACAACTATTAATAGGTGAGCATTCAAATTGCTCCTTTTAAGGCCTTGTATGAAAGGTAGTGCATATCTCTCGAGTTGATGACTTTTGTGAGAGCATACATTTGAGACTTGAGACGATTGTTCACACTATTGAGAAGGTTGACTAGATTCTGCTTAGCACATAATTATTAGAAGCATTGGACTGATAAACAACGATATCCGTTGGAGTTAACGGTCGGGATCACGTGTTCCTATGTATCTTACAAACAAGGGACATCATTATATTTGGTGCCAAAGGCAAAATTAGTTCGAAATACATTGGTCCTTTTGGCATCTTGGAACATATCAGTGATGTGAAGTATAGACTTGTTTTGCCGTCGTCCTTAGACGAAGTGCATAACATATTTGAGTAGCCGGTAGGCATCTTGGATCAACATGAGAACGGTGATTTGGATTTCCACTTCGTTATTTCCTTTTCTTGTGTATTTTATATTTTATTTCTACTATCTCTTACACTAAGGGGTTGTTTGTTTCGCGGATTTGGAGTGCGAAAGTGGCCAAAATCTGAATTTTGAACCACTTCACATGTTTGGTTGGAGGATTTGTGGACAAGATTTTCTGTGATATGAACAGTAAATCATGTCTGCTTCGAAATCAGAGTTTTGACAGAGATTTTTTTTTTTCAGAAGTGGAACGCAGAAGTAGAAAATCCCTATTCTCATTTCGTGCGTTTGGTTGGAGGGTCACTTACACTCTACTTTAACCAAAAGAAGTTTTACTATTGGTGTCATTTCAACAAAAAATATACTATTTCACTCACTTCAACAACCAACCAAATACCAAACTTTATGATTTCCTCCTTTTAACGTGCACTAACTCAAAACACCGAAACCAAGTGTTTATCTCCACTTCATCCCAATGAGTAGGCAAAATATGGATTTCTAAGTTTTCCATCTCGCCGAACCGAACAGCCCCTAATATGTTGATAACTTTATTGAAGAATAATTACGTATCCCGCGTCCATCTGAAGTGGCAATCTCCAAGGAAGCTCCATTATTCAGCAGCACATCTGCCACGGCCACAGCATTATGTTCCGCAGCCCAGTGCAGAGCCGTACGTCCGGATCTGTCGACGGCATCCACGTTGATTCCCCCACGCTAATTCAAATTCAAGAAAGAAAGAAAGAAAGAAAGAAAGACCAATTAACCAACCAACCAACAAGCAGCTGGCTATCAGAAAACTAATTGGTCGGCAATGCAACCAACCAAACTTGGGATGAAGGTTTCTTACCTTTATTATGTATAGAGCCATGTCGATCTTGTTCTTGAGAGTGGTCTGGTGGAGCGGATAGGAGCCGACGTCAGTAGTGTCGGGGCGGTTGAGGGGATGTCCCTTCCTCTCCACGTACTTGCGCATCTTCCCCATGTCGCCGTATTGTGCTGCGGTGTGAACGTCCTCTACCGACAGCTTTCGGTCGATGAGGGCGCACAGCTGCTCCCCGGGAGACACGTCCTCCCCGGGAAGCTCCGAGGTTAGCTTCCGCTCGATGTACTCTGGGAGGTCCGTCGCCAGCTTTCGCTCGATGAACTCCAAGAACCCATCCATCACAGACTCAGAGCTAGCTAGCTAGAGTTGTAACCTTAATTTGTTTACTTGATTTGAAGGAGCTAGGACGAAGAGCGGAAGAGTACTGTGTGTGTTTTTTCAAGAGGCTGAACAGTCATTGATATGTTATATCTGTAATCTGTAATGTAAATTATTATTTTGAGTGTTTATTAGAGTTTCTTTATTCGTATTGTCAAATAATAATATTTCACCACTGTTGGGTCCGGTCTACTCAAATAATTTCTCCAAACACTATTTCCCCTAGAGAATGGATATATCTCATCGGGAGTAGCGACTATCACGTGGTTGAAAGTACTTAGGAAAAAAACAAAATAAATAAATAAATCTATAGTGCAGTGCAGCCAACAGAATTCCCGAGATTGGGATTTAATATAAACTATAGAAAAAGAGCAGGAAAATAATACTTACATACCACCTTGCTAGGGTTTCGTGCATACGAGTTGCCAATAGTTGTATCTCCTAAACCTACCTCAAAACCAATCATACCTTTGGGTCAACTCTTTTAAGAACAATATTAATCTGTCCTATATGTTTTTTTTTTCCTCGCTACGCGGAAGACCAAACCAACCACCAAACGTAGTTTACTTTAGTACAAACTTACAGCTGTAATTGTTAGGAATGGGTAAACATTCCCTTGTTTTATACAATTATATACAGGGGAATAATATTAATCATAGACCATATATCACAATGAATGACATTATAATAGTATAAGAGGACGTTTTGTGCACGAATTTTTTTTTTTGTTGACAAATTTAGAATAGAAAATCTATTCCTATGCTTAATTTAGGTTATAAAATTTATTTTAAAAAATTATAAATATCTGGATAAATAAATTATCAATAAAATATGTGAATCATATTCCTCAAACATAAATGAAAAATTTTTGTTCTGGGTAAAATTTTTGTTGTTGTTGTCTTTTTTCTATACTCTTTTATTATTATTTGTTTCCCTTATTTTTCATTTTTTATCCTTTCAACATTTTTTTAAGAATTTATTTTGCTATTTGTTGATTTATTGTTTTTTTTTTTTTTTTTTTTTTTTTAAGAATTTGTTTTCATTTTTGTAAGAACAATCTTTGTTTTTTTAAGTTTTTTTTTTTTAAGAATTTTGTTGTTTTTTCTTTATTTATTTTATTTTTTCACGAAAATATTTATATATTTTCCAAACATGAAAATATAATATTTTTAAAATTTGATTACTGAAAATTTTATTTTAAGTAATACAAAATTCATGACTATATAGCATTATACGTATAAAAAAAGTCCACCTAAAAGTATAATGTTAGACTATATTTAACACCTCCAACCCATCAAACTAACAATTTATTGACCAAGAGTTTATGGAAAAGAAACTTGTGTGATTGCATCTGTCATATTACTCTTCCATAATAAAGCAAGCTATAAATTTTGGTGAGACCACTAACTAAAAAAAGGTTTAATTTCAGTTTGATACTCTTCAACTATTTCAGTTTTTCAACTTGGTATATTAAACTTTTACATACATCAACTTACTATCCTAAAAAAAATTGAAATTATTCCGCCCCTCCATTCTCCCTTCCACCGATTGCCACTCCTGCACCCCATTCTCCCGTCGCTGTCCCCTCCCGCCCCTTCTCCCGCCGCTACCATCTCCATTGTTGCCGCAGCCGGAGAGAGAGAGACATGTAGTTTCAAGTTTTTTTAGGGTATAAAGTTCAAAAATATTCAATAGTTGATGAATTTAAGTTGTTGAGTAAAAAAACTTTAGGGTATCCACACTATAGAAAATGGACCTTTTGCGTCACCTTCTAGCAACGGTCTATACCAGCCGTCGCAAAAAAGTCGTTTGCGACACACTTTTACGATAATTTCTTAAAGTATGGCAAAAACATCTTTTGCATCTTCTTTTTACGACGGCTTTTATATGTTGGTCGTAAATATCCTTTTGTGTCACTTTTATGCGACCATATAATATTTATGTCGCAAAAAAAAATTTGCGTCTGAATTTTGGCAACGATTATCTTTTTTTGTTGCAAATATCTTATTACGTCATTTTTTTCATAATGACTTTATTTTGTCATCGCAGTAAATACTTTTTTTTCTTGTGATCGGTGTTATTGTAGTCACCCTCGTTATTGTAGTTCAAAATATTTTATACTTTTTTAAAATAAATTTTTTGTGCAAGTATATATTTATAAAAATGAGAAAAAATATTTGGAAGGTGCTAACTTGTATCTTTTAAAACCCCAAACCTAAGTAATATTTTTCTTTATAAACTAGATAATTATCCTAAAAAATCAACCCATAAATCCCTAGTTCTCCTCCCCATTAGCTTCCCCTCCCCTCCTCTTCCAAAAGCCTCATCCCATCAGCCCCTCCTCTCACCACCATTACCTTCATGGATCCAGACTTCCATTTTGATGCGACGAGCTTGAAGGAGGCGTACGAGAGCAAGGAGGACCTCTCCCCCACTCCATATGGGACTTTGCCTCCTCCTCCATGTCCGTTGCCGAGGAGCACACCGACATGAATATCACTTTCGTCGACGCCAAGATATTAAGGGCCTTTAGAGACCACCCCGCCGTCTCCGTCACAGCTCTCGACGAACCCTAAGAGGGGAGAAAAGACGAAGATGGGGACGAGGATGAGTAGGACTAAGCCATCGGTGGTGGCCAAGGGGTTCTGCGAACAAGGTAATACACAGTTCACATTCGTGTGTGGCTTCAGTTGAATTTATTTTTACGAATTTGAGTTTGTTGTAGGCTGTAGGCGGAACCGTTGGCAAAGCGGCCTGAAATTTCTCTGCATCGTCGGAATGGGCGTCGTTTTATGCTAATTCATTTCTCGAGCTCAATCTGTCTCATCATTTGCTTAGGGCTTAAGAATCTGAGATACCAGAAACCAACCCCAATTCAGGTGGTTGTTTTTTATTTTAACCTAGTTCTGTGATTTAGGGTTGTCGGTTAATCATGTTATGTTATTTGAATTTGATAAGAAACTATGTTACATTTCATGCACCTCTGAGAACTTTATTGCCAACCTAGGAGGCACTAACACTCCAAAAGTCGGTGCCGGTGGTGTTGTCCATGTCGCGTTACTTCATATTGACACACATTGGACACGACACCAGCTCTGTGCCGGTGGAAGTTGATTTGGACATATGTGCACACCGAAATAATCCGTATCCGTAAAAAGTCTCCCGTATCGACGTTCTACCAATTTTCTCACTAGTCCGTGCATGCTCGTCGGAACGAGATATAACTTACGTCATCGGGTTCGTTGCATCACGCTGGTCATGTGACCCAAGTTTTGCGCAAATTCGAGACCGTGACCAGATTGCCGTTTGGCGAGCCTCACAGTTCGAATTAACGGACGATTCTGTGATCGGCTCACCGGAATCCAAAAATTGACATATTGTTGAGCTCATATCATTATTTAGAATTTTTTTTGACCAATAATTTGTCCCATTTAGAGACCTTTATCCCACATATTTTGGTGCAAGTAGCCCACATGTGGATACCTCTTTAGCCCAAAATTACCGTTTTGTCCTGTGTCTAAATTGGACGAAAGGGTAGTATTTTCTGACTATTTTTTTGATTCTGGAAATGTTGGTGATGCCTATTTTAGCATTCAGAGATGTTCGTTCTAAGTCCATAGTTTCTGATTCCTTGTGCTTGTCATCTGGACGCATATACCACATTGATTGCTTGTCAGGCAAGTATACATTGCCATAGTACTGTTTAGTTATAATCCTTTACTATATATTTATTTTCTGTTATTTATTTCTATTTATTTTGCTACATAAAACTGTGTGTCCAAGAAAGATTTGGGTACAACGACAGTAGCGTCGTCTTTTGTTCTCACTTTTATTATGCATGTTGACCTAGTTTTATGAGACCATCCTATGATTTTGAGGTATTATTATTTTTTATTTGGCCATGACACAGTTGTTACACGAGTTGTGAGGCTCATGTAAGACACAGACTTGTGTAATAGGCTGGCCGCCTTTACGTATAGGTCATGCGACGGATAAAGAATAACTGCTAATAAAAATATATTATTTTAGCGGACTTAGCAGTTACTAGCGGTGTTTACATGTTATTGATGTGACACATTAGTAGCATTGGATGGAAAAAATAATGAGTAAGCGTATGTGACTCCTTTACGCTTTTTTTATACAGGTCGTACGCTGCGCTGGAGACGCGAGTCATGATGACCCTATATTTACTTAGCGACCTATGACTTCCGTGACGTTATGCACATGGCCCATAGATCTCCAAGAGAACTACGCTCATCCCATTATTTTAGCCAGATAGTCTATATGCGGAAAATTTATTCTTCAACTGCATATCACATAGACTGATTAGGCGACCATGTTGGATGTTTACTTTCAGTACATTATTGGCATACTTTTATGTATCTTGTTACGTCTCGCTTAGGGCCTGGTCCCTTTCCAGGTATAGACGATCATGGCTATTCGTAGGATCATGGATCAAGACTTGCTACTTCTTTCTCATCCGAGGAGGTCTTCTCTTCGAGCCTCTCTGATCACTAGATGATGTACTTATTATATTTCTTTCATATCCTAGTTTGGTAGTGGATTTGTCTCCACCCAACTATTAGTTCTTCTCGATTATTTCATACTTGGTTCATTACCATATTTGGTTATTTATTTCTATTTGGTTTGGTGGATGGGATTATTATTGTCTGTGACTTGTGACATTATATACCACTTATCAATTATGATTCATAATACAGCGTACGTATATGTTATAGTTTCCATATATTGGAGTTTCCAGATACATACGGCTGGCATGCTTACGTATTCTTGGTCCTACGTATTTTGGGACTGTGGCGTGACAATGTGGACGATATATTGATCCATGGTACGAATCTAACACGTATCACTGAGACAAAGAAGTTTCTCTCATCCAAGTTCAGTATGAAGGACTTAGGGGAAGCTAATGTTATCCTCAGAATAAATATCATCCGGACGGACACTGGAGTGACACTTCCACAGTCTCATTATATTTAGAAGATGCTCACACGCTATGGATATCATAATCTTTTAGCGATCGATACTCCGTACAGGTATGAAAAAAAGATGAAGCCAAATCCTAGGGAAAGCGTCAGGCAGCTGGAGTGGGTATCTCAATATATGGAGGATTATTACTGTTTTTGCCTTTGGACTATGAAAGATAGTCCCACATTGGCTACACCACCAAGTGGGTATCTCAATATAATGCTTTTCTTGGGTTAAGGTATGCACATGGGGTGTCGTGGGACACATTGGTGCCATGTGAGGGTATTTTATTAGGAGAAAAAAATGATTAACTCATCAATGGAAGCTTTTAAGTTTTTTGTCATGCTCTTGGAATTTATTCCATAGGAGCTAACACTACAACAAAAATACCTTTTTTATGACGGCTAAAAAGCGTCATAAATGACATTTTATAACACTATTTTGTAAGCCCTCAGGCGTTATAAAAACCAGTATTATAAATATTTTCTAAAAGCGTCATAAATGTTTTGTACATATATAACATTTTTTTTCCTAAAACTTTATAAATAAGACAAACATATATAACACTTATTTACCAAAGAGTTATAAATAAATTCATATATATGGCACTTATTTTAAAAGTGTTATAAATATAAAATCTATATATACCATTTATTTTTCAAGATGTTATAATTGTAGTGCACATATATATCATTTTCCAAAGTCCTATAAAAAGCAATACTCAAATACTTCTTAATTTCAAAGTAATCTGAGCTAGGTATAACATCAATTTAAGAAATGCTTAAAACATTCATTTCAAATTTAAAATATCATTTAATCATGATCCAAAAGTACATAATACCACAATCATAATTATATATTTCAAAATAGATCAAAATACATATATACTAGAGATTAAACTAATATCATCCACTAGTCAACAACTTCCTCAGGCTTCAACTTTGAGCACCCTCAAAACTGTAAATATCACATTCAAAACTGACAACTGGACCCTCAAAATCTAACAAGCAAAATACTAAAAATGAAAGCATCAAACAACCATGAGATATGACTTAGCAAAAAAATATAAAAAAATCATAAACTATACATCGTTTAAAATTGGGAGTCAAAAGTAGAGACTATCTTAATGTTATATCATCAGTTTAAAATTTATCAAAAATGTACATTGAACCTTTTAATTCTTTCTTTTATTACTTTAAACAATACATAATTGATTATTTGAGTGTAGAGAGAAAGTAGCTGCTCTTGCAATCCAATTAATTAATCTTGAAAGCTACGATAAGTACCTGGGTTATTCCTATTAGTATTTGGGAAATCAGTTGGAACAAGAATTGTAATGCTTAATACTATTACATTACTGCACAATGAAAATAATATCTATCAGGATGGCGAGGTACAAGTAACAAAGATCGAATCGAAATTATCCATTTGTATGAGCTACCTTAAGCAATTGAAGATAGGTTCCCTCAGTATCCATGATAATATCGTTGACTGGTCTAGTTACCTGAATAATAACTGCAGCTCTAGTCTGCTTACTGAAATGAAACACCTTTGTTTTGCCTACCTAAAATATCAGATATTTGGTCTTAACTTAAATTAAACATAGTTTGCAGCCCCTACAAGTACATGTACAACATGAATAAAGTAATAAGTAATAACAAACAATTAAGGTTGGCTTGGTGATGAAAATAATATTCTGATGATAAATGCTAACATAACGATATGATTTCAAAGCTTGCCACTATAGAACTGAATTTTGTATTTCTACGAAACCAATAACAGAGCTATTTTTAAATGTTAGTGAGTACTAAGAAAGTAATTTAAAACTAAGACTATGGCAGAGAAAATCTCCACAATTATCATATATACATATCAAAATCACACAATCTTGGATGCAATTCAATTCTCATAAAAACCGAAAGATAATTTCTCCCTCATCTATTAGGAATTTATAATATAACCTGCAATAACCTAAACTGAAGAAATGTATAGCTTGAACAGAGGAAAAATACTGTTTAGTGAATACTATAATCTAAAAACCTTTTGTCACGCCCCGATCTCCCGCAGGCAAATCGGCCGTTCCCGCTAGGCGGGAATCACCCTCGCCAGCGCTCCCGCGGAACGGTCGCTTGACCCATCCGGACGTGATGCCGCACGAGCGTGAACCGCACCCGTGCAAGGCCGTGATTCATTGGCTGGCGGTAAGAGTTCTAAGCCACAGAGTCGCACAGATTGTCCGAGTGCAGCGGAGTCATGAACGCATAGGCGATCGGTAACAGGTTCACTGAGTCGACAAATATAGCGGAAGCATTGAAACACAAGTTTGAAGTAAAGCAACTCTTTTATTGATATGAACAAGTATTACAGGCGGAGTATAGCCGAGATTACAAGTCGCTCAAGCCTCTCTCTCTGAAACAGTAAAAGCGTGCCAAGTGGCTACAACTGTGGAATGATTTGTACAGGCGATGTTCGGGCTATGTTCCAATATTATGTCTTGTATATGTGCTTCTGTTCCGGACGCACCATTGCTTCAGAGTGATCTCCACGCCTAAGCACGCACGTTGGAGGCATCCGCACCGAACGAGGTTCTCCCGCACCCTGCATACAAACTGGTGGATTATCAGTACATTGAATGCACTGGTGGGGAAGCTACTCGCCCGCTCGACAAATCCAAACACGTAATATAAGTTTCGTGCACCAACTATTAAGTTGTCTTTCTAGTTGCCTTAGGATCAGTTTCATGCAAAGATTGAATAGCCTAACGTGTCGGGCAGTGCGCCGTGCAACATGAGAGGAAATACGGCGAGACTTACCAACTTACCATCTCCTTCCCTGTCCAAGGCAAATATTGAGGCAAACATTGTTAATTCAAGCACGACAAGTATAAACATTCAGGGGCATAGCATATGCAAACACGAGGGTCATTTTAACATGATCGTTCAGGTGTTCAGTTGTTTCTTGATGTGATGCAATGACTCGCACGCGGATAGCCGCTAAGCGAGGATGACTTATCTATATGAACATGAGTCGCTGGCATAGCCATAAAGGACCAATCTAGTCAATGACAAGGATGGTTTGCTACGTGCAAGAACGTGAGGCGCCGCATACCACCCTGTCCAAGTACGTGAGACTATACGTGCATTCAGTCTGTGACGAAGATGGAATGCAGCCAATAACGTGAGTGCTACAAACCATCTCGTCTAAGAACGTGAGACTGAACGATGAGTTCCATCCGGATCGGATCGGCCCCAGTGCCCCGGAGCCGTCCGTGGAACTTTACGTCGTTTCCGAGTTGTCCGCGACATGCATTTATTTGATTTCTTTTCCAATTCCATTATTCTGCCAAGCAGGCTACGTGATTACGTTTCCGCCAAGCAGCCTACGTGATTACGTTTTCGCCAAGCAGGCTACGTGATTACGTTTTCGCCAAGCAGGCTACATGAGTACGTTTTTGCCAAGCAGGCTACGTGTGTCACGCCCCAATATCCCGCAAGCTCCGATGTCCCCGCTGAACTTGAAATCACCATGTTGCAGCTCTCCCGCGGGACAATCGTTCTCATAGGGACGTGATGCCATACGAGCCTGGAGTTGCGCTCGTATAACGCGATGTTGTTAAACACCAAAGTTATCATCGAAACGACCAAGTTACAGCGAAAGCCGAATTGTGTACCAAGCACACATCAGAGTATACGCAGCGAAGCTCACGATAGGGTCCAAATAAAATGCCCCGAGGCAATGCCACAAAGGCGATGTCCCGAAGACGATGAAATGCTCTTGCTCTTTTCTCTAGCCCACAAAGGTACTTACAGTTCATATATCTTGTCCCGTATATCCAAGCAGCGCCACTACGCCTGTGTACCTGAAATATTGCCCACAAACGTGGGTCAGTACACAACCGTACTTGTGAGCGGGGTAACCCACTCGCCTAAGCCGACACTAAGTAAAATAGTGAATGCACACAGTTAAATGGTGATCTTTCTAGTTGAATCCTAGATTTATTTCATGGCATATGAATGACATATTAAGGAAAGCTGTAAAGCAGTTTACGCATGCAAGCATTCAATCTCAAACCAAACGACAAGCATTTATATAACCGACCCGTCTAACTCAATGCCATCGCTTGCACGATAACATATCGAACCATCAGTCTCACCTCAATATCCATCCTCAACCAAAGTTTATATTCCAAACTCTGGTGCACACTCTTGCCGAGGCAAGGTGGCCGCGCCTACGCGAAAGCCAAACCAACAAAAGAAAAATAAGCCATCACTTATACTATATGGAGTCACTGGCTAAAAGCCACGAAGGATATTGATCGGACCAAGATCAATAGGGCAATCCTACCCGATCCAGGGTTGGGCAGCTACTCCCGCCTGGTGGTATCGGACTACCAACACTGTGCCCAATTGCACGATGCCCATTGTTTCCTTCATAGTGGAACGGTTCCGGTGCCCCGGTGCCTCATCCCGTTCCAGGAAACCAAACCCTGTGCCATGCAGGTTGTCCGTGACTATGCAGACACAGTAGGTATTGTCACGCCCCGATCTCCCGCCGGAATCGGCCGTCCCCGCTAGGCGCGAATCACCGCGCCAGCGCTCCCGCGGGACGTACGTTTCCATCGTGACGCGATGCCGCACGAGCCTAGGGTTGCGCCCGCGCAAGGCAAATACCGAAACGGCCGTTGATAACTAGTTCACAGAGTCGTCATAGCGGAAACATAAAATGAACACAAGTATTGAATCCAAATTAAGCTCTTTATTGATATGAAGTAAAGATTACAAGCGGTGCTAAGCCGAGATTACAAATCGCTCATGCTCTCTCTCTCTCTCTCTTACATTGAATATGCCCTTAGGCTTGGAACCAATACAAACGATCTGGATGATGATGTTCCCATACATTATATCTTATATATGCGAGCTCCAGGTCCGTGCGCCACGCTCCAAGACGCCAAGTGCGGTCCGGCACCTCATTGCGATAGCGATCTCCGAATCCGTACGAGTTCCCCCTGCACCCTGCATGCAGACTGGTTGGGTATCAGTACATTGAATGCACTGGTGGGGAGGCCTCTCGCCCACGCCATAAAACAAGCACGTTAATTAGTTATGTGCACCGACTAGTTCCGTTGTCTTTCTATTCTTTTGCCTTAGGATCAGTTACATGGCAATATAAAGAAAGTAATCTCCGTGTCAGCTCAAGAGTGTCATATTTATGAACAATTGAGTTCACCTTACCATTTCTTACCATTCGGCCTTCCCTGTCATATGCAGCAATATAAACAATTATCTACGAAATAACAAAAAGCAACTATAAAACCCAAGTGTTATGCCGTGCCTCTGCCTCATAAGACCCATTTTACTAGAACTATGTGTGATACCATGCATCCATTCTAATTATGTATAATGTCGTGCAAACACACTCCTCCCCGTTTCTCCTTTTCTCAGTGCGGATAGCCGCTATGCAAACATGACTTATCTATATGAAGGTCACTGGCTCTGTTAGCCATGTTGGACAATATCTGCGATGGACGGCTGTCTCCCCAGCTCGGTTGCTAGCCTTGTTGGGCCTCCTAGCCGTCTAACGAGTCGACGCCCATCCAGGTCGGTAGCAAGCCTTGCTGGATGCCTCGCTCTCGCCCGCTAGTCATCAGCTAGCGTATCGCCAGGACTACACTGGCACTCCGTCCTCCCGGGCCGACACGATTCGGATGCCTCAGCAATCGTGTCGAGGACTCTCTCTACCTGGTGCGCAACCAGTTGTCCGTGACCATGCAACTACTCCCCCAACTATCAATCCTTGCCGAGGACTACACTCGGATCTATCTTTGCCGAGGACTACACTCGGATCTTTTCTTCTTTACGCAGCTCTATGATTAGAGACTGCCTCGGCGATCTGCATATCCCGAGTACATTCATTTCCTTCCATCTCCTCACTTGGAACGACTATTTGATAGCCTTCCACGTCTATGCATGCAACCTGGTTTTACTCCATCCCGTGTCATGTTTCGTGCGGTGCAACACCTCAGTAAGAACTCACACTACTTTATGGCATATATGAAGGAAATTACTACATTCCAACTCAACAATCCCGACTACGCAAATAGCAAGTAAGATTTCCAAGTTCTACTCAATGATAAGGCGGGGTTATCCCCTTGGCTATGTGCGTTCATCTCTTTTATTAGCATGCAAAGGTTATCGCCTGTAAACTAGCATGTAATATTCATTTTCTTAGTGTGCAGCTAAGTAGAGACAGGTTCACCGGGGCCACCCACCTTAGCGATGTATCGCATCGGTCGAGCGAGACTCCGGACGCGCCTCTGATAGCCTAAGTCTGACTCCATTGAAGATCCCAGCATGAAAGCCTTTGCATCGAACGAGCCATCTCACTGAGCAAGGCGGGTTGAATAGCTACACTTGTGCCGTTTGAATCGGCCCTCCGGGTTGAGCGGAGCGGGTCGTTACATCATACACCACTCAGAACAAGTCTCGTCCTTGAGACTTCCTGAGCGCAACTCGTACTATCGCACATCTTCTAAACCCAACTCTATACACCTTGCCTAACTTCCAAGGACTGTCTTAATACCACAATCATTTACTTTCTCACCATGCGTTACGCCAACGTTAGCCAATTATCATCGAACGACTCTATCGTTCAATGCTATCGAGTTATACTCAACTCACTCGTTGCACTCCCGACTCAAAATCTACTGCACCTACCAATATGTCATGCCCCAATTTCGGCTAATCGATAATCGTCCCAGGGGCGTGATGCCGTGCACGTGTAGGGCTATAATACCCAAGCACATGGTATTCTATAACTTAATGGGCACTTACAACTCACAATTGGGTGGACTCGTCCAACTTGTTATATTACCTCTCATAGGAACCAAATGCATCCGAACACATTCGACAGTTTACTTGACGTCGCCTATCGAAACCCATCGTTACGCCTAAACCAAAGGTTTGAATTTGGGCTAATTTTCCAATCTCGTTTGCATCACTCTCTTTGAGTCACCGTCCAATCTCGCTAAGTAAATCGCAACCAATCACCTACGTTTTCTGACTCAGTCTATATTGCGCCTTAGCGCAGAGCTAAATTGCCCTCTTGGGGTACGCTCTAATTCTTCACGTCTTTTGGTTCAATCGAACTTAACTTCCTATTCATTTTACTCGTTCCGTTCGCCCGAGTGCTAAATCATTTTATCCGAATGATCTATTCGTTCAACTATTGCATCCCCAAACTCAGTCTCGTACTGCGCCTTAGCGCAGAACTATCCCGGTAGCACGAGGAGCGATACAATCTTTCCTCTATGAAAATTTAGGTTGAGACTAAATCATTTCAGTTGCCACACTCATCCATGCGAATTCGAACATTTTTCTTTGCAGCTGCATCCGAGTTATGCATATCGCTAAGTCTGGATCGTACCCATATTCAAGGCGTCCCCCAAATATGTGTATTTCAACCAAGCTCAGTGACAGCTAAGTCTGACAAGCTACTCGTGAAAATCTTTCGAAACGCGGATCGTCCTGCTATATGAATGACCGAACTCTTGTTCGATCCAGCTATCGTCTTATCATTTACCGTCGCGTAACCTATCCAACCAAACCAATTATCACCCGAGTCCTATCTTGCATTACGTTTGTTTCAACACGAACGTTGCTAGTGTATATTCCCAATTCCAAATTCTAACTCTAAGTCTTGTTGCCCCAGTTCTATCGTTCTTCCCGAACGATACTCTGAAGTCAGCCACTCCAGTTTAACTCAAGGCACAAGGTCGTCTACCTAGCCACTAGGTCAGCTCACACAGTCATAGGTACAACTCAAGTTTGTGACTCATCGCGCAACCGCGTTGCACAACGCTCGCCCCAAACACCCTAAGATCAAACCATTGTTCCTTTACACGGGTATTCTACCCAAGCTCGTTTCACTCAGATTTCTAAACATCGAGCACAGTTCATCCTATCACACCAACACGCTCGTCCAACCGAACTCATGATACGCCCATGTTTCAGGACTAACCCATCGATTCGCACACACCATCTCTTCCATCACGTTGATAGAATTCACCAATCCATCCTTTTCTACACCTGTATCACTAAGCCACAATTCCATTATAAATCATCGATGTATATCATGAACTCTAAGTCGTCCAGCACAATCTACGTATCCGTTCATGAAAACATCCAACATCTCTTACTTCACGTTTCTAGACTAACTCCTCAAGAAAATCCTTAGACTCATTTTATCCTGAAACTTGTCTTATCGTATTAAACCACAAGTCAGAATGATCCCTCAATTGTCACATTCTGGTCTCCCGCTAGTTCAATCATCCTCGTCGGACGTGATATCACCACGCCAACGCTCCCGCGGAATGATCGTCCTATCCGGACGTGACGCATGTGCGAATAAGAAGTTATACCCGTACAAGACAAGAAGGTCAATCGTTATGGTTATCCTCGAACGAACATACACTTCATCATCAATTTTCGTTTTATCCCAAGTTGCACATTGATCCCTCAAGTCATGTTCTTCCAACTACCGTTCTTACTGCAATCAAAATTCGCTAAGCCAAAATATCCAACTTCAACATTACCATTTTGAACATTTCTTTGTCTACTCTTAGCATTCCTCAAACAACTAAGTTCAAATGCCAAACTCAAAGTCTATCCCATTTGACACGTATCCATTCATCGTGTTCGTTTGGAATAATCACCGAACATGTTCCCTTGAGTTCGATTATCCCTGCCGAACGTGAAATCACCACGTCGGTGCTCCCGCAGAATAATCGTTCTCACTGGGACAGATTTTGGATGTTATCTCTCCGAACTTGATTTCAAGATCGTTCTTCCAAACTCCAAGCCAAATCTGTTACCGCTTAACTCGATCCACCAAAATCATAATTTTACTAACCTGCATCAATCCACACTATCTTCCAACCATTGTTATGGTCTAAAAATCCCAAAATTTGAAATCATGGCACTCGTACTCAAACCGAACTCTATCGATCGATATTCTACTCAAATCTAAATTTCCCATGCACGCTTTCATTCATTCATTCCATTATTTCCAATTGCACATACTCCAACCGCATCTCAAATTATTCAATCTCAACTCAAGTTTCTAATTCACTTGTTTCAACTCAAATCGCTCGTACAATCCTCTTAGTTTTCCCGACCACGATATCAATTTCAATTGTCCTGAATTCCTATTCGATGTATGCCTTATCTCTTATTTAACTCATTGTAACTCGTTTGAACCGAATATTGTATGCTTTCTCCGAGTTCGCTTACTTGCTAGGCATTGTTTATTTATACTAAGGCTTTACCCAATCTCGTCGTTCGCCGCTAGACTCGCTTAACTCCGAATCTACGACTTCGTTCGAGCATTTCTAAGCCGACCAATACACCACTCAGGGTTCGAGTTATACTCCCAGAATCTTTACAACTCATTATATCCACAATTCGCATAATCGAACAGGGGACTATCGTATACACCACTCAGGAATCGAGTTATCCTAATAACTCCTGATTCGCGTTCGCATCCTTCACTCATATTTCCAATTCGTTCCTTAGAACTCCAACACAGTCCCTATTTATCGCCTTAGCGATCTTAGACTCGTACACACCTCTATTCATAGTCCTCTATACAGACTATGCTTCAAATCATAACTTATCGCTATGAATAACCGTCCAAACTATTTCTGAAAATTCCCTACACGATTCCCATTACTCGCCTTAGCGGCAATCCGATAACGTCTCTATCGATTTCCCTCCAAGTCAACTTTATTCTCATCCCAACAATACCCAATCTCGCTGCAACTCACTAGCACCAAGGGTCTTGGTGCACGATACTCAACACAGCTTGGCCAAAAGGCCATGTACAAAGACCACTGTCTGAACGATATACCGTCTCGCACTCTACTCGCTTGGTGTTTTTATATCGACATATAACTTGCCGATTAACACGAGCCTACTCTCACAACGTCTTTCACAGGTTGGGACAAAAGCCCTCGCATCATAATCCCGTTCAAGCAACCGTATAACTTACACGCGCTTTTCAAAAATATTTAGACTTATTGTATGGGACATCCATCGAAGCATCGAGAGAGAGCATCTACCACTTCTTCAATACACAAGTTCAAAACTGAGAGAATCGAAATGAATTCCAAGGACGTAAAGCCGTGCTCTGATACCAATATGTCACGCCCCGATCTCCCGCCGGAATCGGCCGTCCCCGCTAGGCGCGAATTACCGCGCCAGCGCTCCCGCGGGACGTACGTTTCCATCGTGACGCGATGCCGCACGAGCCTAGGGTTGCGCCCGCGCAAGGCAAATACCGAAACGGCCGTTGATAACTAGTTCACAGAGTCGTCATAGTGGAAACATAAAATGAACACAAGTATTGAATCCAAATTAAGCTCTTTATTGATATGAAGTAAAGATTACAAGCGGCGCTAAGCCGAGATTACAAATCGCTCATGCTCTCTCTCTCTCTCTCCTATATTGAATATGCCCTTAGGCTTGGAACCAATACAAACGATCTGGATGATGATGTTCCCATATATTATATCTCATATATGCGAGCTCCAGGTCCGTGCGCCACGCTCCAAGACGCCAAGTGCGGTCCGGCACCTCATTGCGATAGCGATCTCCGAATCCGTACGAGTTCCCCCTGCACCCTGCATGCAGACTGGTTGGGTATCAGTACATTGAATGCACTGGTGGGGAGGCCTCTCGCCCACGCCATAAAACAAGCACGTTAATTAGTTATGTGCACCGACTAGTTCCGCTGTCTTTCTATTCTTTTGCCTTAGGATCAGTTACATGGCAATATAAAGAAAGTAATCTCCGTGTCAGCTCAAGAGTGTCATATTTATGAACAATTGAGTTTACCTTACCATTTCTTACCATTCGGCCTTCCCTGTCATATGCAGCAATATAAACAATTATCTACGAAATAACAAGAAGCAACTATAAAACCCAAGTGTTATGCCGTGCCTCTGCCTCATAAGACCCATTTTACTAGAACTATGTGTGATACCATGCATCCATTCTAATTATGCATAATGTCGTGCAAACACACTCCTCCCCGTTTCTCCTTTTCTCAGTGCGGATAGCCGCTATGCAAACATGACTTATCTATATGAAGGTCACTGGCTCTGTTAGCCATGTTGGACAATATCTGCGATGGACGGCTGTCTCCCCAGCTCGGTTGCTAGCCTTGCTGGGCCTCCTAGCCGTCTAACGAGTCGACGCCCATCCAGGTCGGTAGCAAGCCTTGCTGGATGCCTCGCTCTCGCCCGCTAGTCATCAGCTAGCGTATCGCCAGGACTACACTGGCACTCCGTCCTCCCGGGCTGACACGATTCGGATGCCTCAGCAATCGTGTCGAGGACTCTCTCTACCTGGTGCGCAACCAGTTGTCCGTGACCATGCAACTACTCCCCCAACTATCAATCCTTGCCGAGGACTACACTCGGATCTATCTTTGCCGAGGACTACACTCGGATCTTTTCTTCTTTACGCAGCTCTCTGATTAGAGACTGCCTCGGCGATCTGCATATCCCGAGTACATTCATTTCCTTCCATCTCCTGACTTGGAACGACTATTTGATAGCCTTCCACGTCTATGCATGCAACCTGGTTTTACTCCATCCCGTGTCATGTTCCGTGCGGTGCAACGCCTCAGTAAGAACTCACACTACTTTATGGCATATATGAAGGAAATTACTACATTCCAACTCAACAATCCCGACTACGCAAATAGCAAGTAAGATTTCCAAGTTCTACTCAATGATAAGGCGGGGTTATCCCCTTGGCTATGTGCGTTCATCTTTTTTATTAGCATGCAAAGGTTATCGCCTGTAAACTAGCATGTAACATTCATTTTCTTAGTGTGCAGCTAAGTAGAGACAGGTTCACCGGGGCCACCCACCTTAGCGATGTATTGCATCGGTCGAGCGAGACTCCGGACGCGCCTCTGATAGCCTAAGTCTGACTCCATTAAAGATCCCAGCATGAAAGCCTTCGCATCGAACGAGCCATCTCGCTGAGCAAGGCGGGTTGAATAGCTACACTTGTGCCGTTTGAATCGGCCCTCCGGGTTGAGCGGAGCGGGTCGTTACAGGTATGACGAGAGGATCGAAATATTCTCGTCCCACCAAGCGATCCTAGACTCGTTCAACTGATATCCAACCAAATATCCATAACCATTCTTCCTTCATATCCAACCAAGGATTCCAAATCTCGACCTCAAAATATAGCCCAAGGCACCAAAATATCAAGTGTTTCATAGGCACGATGCCTCTTCTCAACACAGAGTTTCATATTGGATGCAACACCTCAACTCGGGACAATCCCATGGCACAATGCCCCAACAGTGGCACAATACCGCTTTCGTGGCACAATGCCCTATCAGTGGCACAACGCCCTCGCCGATGCAGTTGTTCGGTTTTGAATCACAACCGCTCGCTTTGTAAGACAAAGCGACCAAGTGATACTCGCGCACGGATGCACGTTCGCTCGCCCGAATTCCCGATATTCCCATTTGCCTCAATGTATCATTCCAACTTGTATAATTCCAACCGTCCAAGCATAATCCCAATGTATCCAACCGACTGCCTCAAATGTATAATCCAACTATCGCTCCAACTATCCAACGCGTAAATCATTTCAAGCCACAATCCTACCAAGCCAACGACGTACACCCTATGCACGCCTCAGTGTAGTGTTTCTCAATGTTTCAGCCCAAGTGTTCAAGCCTTTTACGTGTTTTCCATATTATTAGGCATGAAGGAGTAGAGGAGAAGGGAAAGAGCCCACTCACAATGTTGATCCCGTTAGGCATCCTGTCCTGCCGATACGGCCAATCCCTTGAACCCGTGGTCCGATGCAAGCACGATCTACTCAACTGGTATAACCGTGCGAGCAGGTCGTGCTCTCCAAATCATCCGACCGATCGGACTAAGGAAGACGACATTATCGCTTTCATCCAGCTATTCAGTACTGTTCTGAACGAACACCTGATTTCCATCGAACCCGCTAGCCATCTGCACAATGAAACCAATTCGATTAATCCTTCTTTCTAAAATCCAATATTTCAAATGTAACCAGCATTTGATTCATTCAGTCCGACTCAGCGTAACGCTCCGAGCGGTTGCGGGGCGTTACATAATATACCACTTAGAATTAGGTTCGTCCACGAACCGTGCTGGTACTCATTCCTTACTAGTATGCCACAATCCAATCCATGGATCTGCTCTATGCAACTCACATATTCACGATTCTGACTCCGCATCTCGTTCTGCTGAACGCTCGTACAATTTTCACGAATTCTCACATCCTCCTTACAGCTCAATACGAATTCATCGTATCGCTTAGTTTTGGATCGTACACATATTTAAGGCGTCCCTAAAATACATGCATTTCAGCCGAGCCTTGCGATAGCAAATTTGAACAAGTTACAAGGATATCTTTATGTTCGAGGCGTCCATTTGCTTTGCCCAATTGAATCAATCCCGATTTCCATTCCAACTTATTCGATTGAGCACCATTCACAAATATGATGATTTCCCACCGACTCAATCAGTTCGTGTTCCAACTTAATCCATCCAACTATTTTTAAAAATTAGTACTAGTAACATCCCCAATATTATCTCATGCACCGAACGATCATCGCAACTGATCTACCCCAGCTATGCGACTTACCCAAATATCAACTTTGCTTAGATCAGCTCAGTCCAACACCTGTTCCTGCCATCTCAATATCTCACAGGGTGAACATCTATATTGAGGTTCGTGTGATCCACGAAGATTTTGTCGCCACGCCAAAGGGATAGTGTCGCCACGATTTCAATATGGACACACTCGCCACAATTCTTAGGTTGCTCATGGAATAGTTCTTCGTGCTGCTTCCACTGCCTCGAAGCATAAGATATCACCTCTGCCTTCCGAACGAGCACGCTTCCCAGACTAAGTTCTGAGACATCTTGTAAATCTGAGGTAAATCTGTCCCTTCCAGTATTCGCAAGGATTTGATTCGAACAAACCGTTGCTTTAACTTCACGAGCTAGTTTTACAGTCGTCAATTCATATGAATGTTATTCCCTTCCAGGGCACGATAAGTCAGAGGCGATGCCATCGATAAAAATCTGCATCTCTGAATCTCATCAGTTGACTAGGCTACTTCCACCATCGCTTCGATCTTCCGGCTGCATCTTCAGCTGAAGACTATCCCAAGGGTCTCTCAAATCCAACACTCAGTCAATAAGCCAAATCTCATTGCTCACATCTTCCCTCGATGCATTCCCAAATATGCCACCTCAAGGGTCGTTCTATGGGTTTACCATATTCATTTCCGATTCAGCGGACAAGGTCGTTAGGGTCAGCTGTCCCGAAGCTACTCTCGATAATTGTAATCATCACGATGGACAGTTACTAAGAACCATGCTATATCTCATCTGCAAATTCGAATCAAAATTCCAACCATTCCATCCTAGCAAAGTTTTTGAATCCGAGAACCGCGCTCGTTTGAAACCGTCTTTCATCAATCCGCCGTTCTGCCCTGAATCCATCAAATTTTTGAATTGCATGTTCGATTTTTGCATCATCAATTGCAATGATTCTCGAAACTCGAGACTTGCCCAATTTTTATTTCCGCTAAACCTGAGTCAACTTCTCGAGCAGCAATATCCAAAATCTTTTCAAGTTTGTGTGAATCCATCGCATTGTCCCTCCAAACCAAATCGTGTTTCATTACTCAACCAACAGCACAAATGTGTTGCCCAAAATCGTAGTTCGTGCTCGCTATCATTCGATTCACCGATCGCTTCGCTCAAGCATAACCCAACTGTTTATTCCGATCTCGTCCATCTCTTAAGTCCAACGATGCTTTCATTTGCATCAGTCCGTTCTCGATATACTCAACTCAATATTCACTTGTTTTATTTTCATTCTTTCTAACTCAACCGACATGCACCAACCAACTTGTATTCCCAAATATCTGAGTCCGTTCAGGAAATTTCCATTGATGTCCAACCAAAACATTTTCAATGCCTTGCTCAATATGTGGTATCCCATATACCACTCCGAATTAAGTCACTACTCGCATTATGATTTCTTTCACAGATCCAAGATCCGTTCGAACCATCCCTTATGTGTGATCATGCCTTTCCCAATTCGACTTTGACACAAAACTCAGGCAATGATTGAATTATCCAACTGTTTCTCAAATCGTCCGATACTTTCGCGATACGAGCAATCCCGTGCATCGAGCTCTCTTCCGAATAATCCCAATATCCAATGGTTCCATACATTTGTTGTACGAGCAACTCGTGCTAACTTATTCTGATATTCTCAAGCCAAACTCAAACCTGCCCAACCGATGCGCCATAGCCGAAATTCCAACTTATATCCAACACAATCGCTAGACGAGCAACTCGAGCAAGGATTTATTCTCATCGAATGCTTCTACTCAAAACATGCCGCATAACCAAATCTCGTTAGCCAACCAAGTGATCCATTGAGGCAATCAGAATCTCCCCGAACGATAAGCCATGCCAACCCAACAAAAGCCCACAACTTGTTGCACAAATGCAACAACGCCACCAACTTGCTGCACGGATGCAACAACGACTAACGAGGCTAAGCGGTCCTACGAAAACCAACCAAAGCAACACAACCAAGAACAAAATACAGCCACAACCAGCAATATATATACTTATTGCATGAAATATCCGATGCGGCACCGAGTAGAGTCAAGAGCTAAACGACACGCGGAAGCTATTTAGAGTTTGTGATGAAGCGAAGGACCAAGTCCGAAGAAATGAACCGGGCGCTCTGATACCAATCTGTCACGCCCCAATCTCCCGCAAGCTCCGATGTCCCCGCTGAACGTGAAATCACCACGTTGCAGCTCTCCCGCGGGACAATCGTTCTCATCGGGACGTGATGTCGTACGAGCCTAGAGTTGCGCTCGTACAAGGCGATGTTGTTAAACACCAAAGTTATTATCGAAACGACCAAGTTACAGCGAAAGCCGAATTGTGTACCAAGCACACATCAGAGTATACGCAGCGAAGCTCACGATAGGGTCCAAATGAAATGCCCCGAGGCAATGCCACAAAGGCGATGCCCCGAAGGCGATGAAATGCTCTTGCTCTTTTCTCTAGCCCACAAAGGTACTTATAGTTCATACATCTTGTCCCGTATATCCAAGCAGCGCCACTACGCCTGTGTACCTGAAATATTATCCACAAACGTGGGTCAGTACACAACCGTACTGGTGAGTGGGGTAACCCACTCGCCTAAGCCGACACTAAGTAAAATAGTGAATGCACACAGTTAAATGGTGATCTTTCTAGTTGAATCCTAGATTCGTTTCATGGCATATGAATGACATATTAAGGAAAGCTGTAAAGCAGTTTACGCATGCAAGCATTCAATCTCAAACCAAACGACAAGCATTTATATAACCGACCCGTCTAACTCAATGCCATCGCTTGCACGATAACATATCGAACCATCAGTCTCGCCTCAATATCCATCCTCAACCAAAGTTTATATTCCAAACTTAGGTGCACACTCTTGCCGAGGCAAGGTGGCCGCGCCTACGCGAAAGCCAAACCAACAAAAGAAAAACAAGCCATCACTTATACTATATGGAGTCACTGGCTAAAAGCCACGAAGGACATTGATCGGACCAAGATTAATAGGGCAATCCTACCCGATCCAGGGTTGGGCAGCTACTCCAGCCTGGTGGTATCGGACTACCAGCACTGCGCCCAATTGCACGATGCCCATTGTTTCCTCCATGGTGGAACGGTCCCGGTGCCCCGATGCCTCATCCCGTTCCAGGAAACCAAACCCTGTGCCACGCAAGTTGTCCGTGACTATGCAGACACAGTAGGTAAGACGAGAGGATCGAAACATTCTCGCCCCACCAAGCGATCCTAGACTCGTTCAACCGATACCCAACCAAATATCCATAACCATTCTTCCTTCATATCCAACCAAGGATTCCAAATCTCGACCTCAAAACATAGCCCAAGGCACCAAAATATCAAGTGTTTCATAGGCACGATACCTCTTCTCAACAAGAGTTTCATATTGGATGCAACACCCCAACTCGGGACAATCCCATGGCACAATGCCCCAATAGTGGCACAATACCGCTTTCGTGGCACAATGCCCTATCAGTGGCACAACGCCCTCGTCGATGCAGTTGTTCGGTTTTGAACCACAACCGCTCGCTTTGCAAGACAAAGCGACCAAGTGATACTCGCGCACGGATACACGTTCGCTCGCCCGAATTCCCAATATTCTCATTTGCCTCAATGTATCATTCCAACTTGTATAATTCCAACCGTCCAAGCATAATCCCAATGTATCCAACCGACTGCCTCAAATTTATAATCCAACTATCGCTCCAACTATCCAACGCGTAAATCGTTTTAAGCCACAACCCTACCAAGCCAACGACGTACACCCTATGCACGCCCAAGTGTTCAAGCCTTTTACGTATTTTCCATATTATTAGGCATGAAGGAGTAGAGGAGAAGGGAAAGAACCCACTCACAATGTTGATCCCTTTAGGCATCCTGTCCTGCCGATACGGCCAATCCCTTGAACCCGTGGTCCGATACAAGCGCGATCTACTCAACTGGTATAACTGTGCGAGCAGGCCGTGCTCTCCAAATCATCCGACCGATCGGACTAAGGAAGACGGCATTATCGCTTCCATCCAGCTATTCAGTACTGTTCTGAACGAACACCTAATTTCCATCGAACCCGCTAGCCATCTGCACATTGAAACCAACTTGATTAATCCTTCTTTCTAAAATCCAACATTTCAAATGTAACCAGTATTTGATTCATTCAGTCAGACTCAGCGTAACGCTCCGAGCAGTTGCGGAGCGTTACAACGTGAGTACACGAGAACACGTGAACACGGATACTTGCAGGGTCATTCATGCACGAAACGACTACTTAGTAGTCTCCCGGGGTTTGGATGAAAATAAGGCAACATTCAAGCAGACAAGCATGCGTTTCTAAAGAACATAAGCAGGCACGTTTGCTCAAACCCGAAGGTAAGCCGAGAGATGAAACCGTTAGGGACTTAGCATGCGAGGGTCTGAGTATAAGCAGTATTTCATTTCCATGTTCTAGCATAGCAATACAAGTTAGGATTATTCCCTTAGCTAGGTGCGTTGGATTTATTAGCATGCAGGGGGTGAATCACCTAGCGACTAGCATGAATATTCCAGATTTTATGTGTGCTGGCTAAGCAAAGACAAGTTCACCGTAGCCACCCACCTTAGCGATGATTCGCCTCGGTAGAGCGATACGTCAAGCGAGCCTCTGAAAGTCCAAGCCGGATTCCTGTAGGGACAAGTCTGGATATCTTTTTGCTTCTCGTTGAGGCAAGACGGGTCGGGACAGTCGCACTATTGCCGTTTGAAACGGCAGTCCGCTTGAGCGGAACGGGGCGTTCCATCCTACCCAACTTAGAAAAAATCTCGTCCTCGAGACTTACTAAGCACAAGCAGTAATCTAGGGTTGAGGCAATCTTAGACAAGTCGTTGTACTTGTTCATTTGGATATTCACTTGCACAAGCTTCGAAATCAGCATATCGCTTAGACTGGATCGTGCACACTTTCGAAGTGCACTTCTAGCGTGAGCACGTCAACCAGCTCAGTGATAGTAAAGTCTTAGCACTCGAGTTTCACCTTTTCTTAAGTCTTGGATGGTGCACTAGTTCAAGGCGTCCCTCGAATAGATGCATTCAACCAAACTTAGAGTTAGTGAAAATCGGACAAGCTACTAGCGATACTCTCAAGGGTTCGCACAGGTTGGCACAAAGGCCACTCGCAGCATACAATCAGACAAGCAATCATATCATTCAAAATGCATTTTGAAAGTATTTAGACTTATTGTTGGAACATCCCATCGAGGCATTGAGAGAGAGCGTGTACATAACCCACGAACGAGCTTTCAAAACAGAGATATCGAATCGAAGTCCAAAGGCGTAGAAGCCAGGCTCTGATACCACTATGTCACGCCCCGATCTTCCGCAGGCAAATCGGTCGTTCCCGCTAGGCGGGAATCACCCTCGCCAGCGCTCCCGCAGAACGATCGCTTGACCCATCCGGGCGTGATGTCGCACGAGCATGAATCGCGCCCGTGCAAGGCCGTGATTCATTGGCTGGCGGTAAGAGTTCTAAGCCACAGAGTCGCATAGATTGTCCGAGTGCAGCGGAGTCATGAACGCATAGGCGATCGGTAACAGGTTCACTGAGTCGACAAATATAGCGGAAGCATTGAAACACAAGTTTGAAGTAAAGCAACTCTTTTATTGATATAAACAAGTATTACAGGCGGTGTATAGCCGAGATTACAAGTCACTCAAGCCTCTCTCTCTGAAACAGTAAAAGCGTGCCAAGTGGCTACAACTGTGGAATGATTTATACAGGCGATGTTCGGGCTATGTTCCAATATTATGTCTTGTATATGTGCTTCTGTTCCGGACGTACCATTGCTTCGGAGTGATCTCCACGCCTAAGCACGCACGTTGGAGGCATCCGCACCGAACGAGGTTCTCCCGCACCCTGCATACAAACTGGTGGATTATCAGTACATTGAATGCACTGGTGGGGAAGCTACTCGCCCGCTCGACAAATCCAAACACGTAATATAAGTTCCGTGCACCAACTATTAAGTTGTCTTTCTAGTTGCCTTAGGATCAGTTTCATGCAAAGATTGAATAGCCTAACGTGTCGGGCAGTGCGCCGTGCAATATGAGAGGAAACACGGCGAGACTTACCAACTTACCATCTCCTTCCCTGTCCAAGGCAAACATTGAGGCAAATATTGTTAATTCAAGCACGACAAGTATAAACATTCAGGGGCATAGCATATGCAAACACGAGGGTCATTTTAACATGATCGTTCAGGTGTTCAGTTGTTTCTTGATGCGATACAATGACTCGCACGCGGATAGCCGCTAAACGAGGATGACTTATCTATATGAACATGAGTCGCTGGCATAGCCATAAAGGACCAATCTAGTCAATGACAAGGATGGTTTGCTACGTGCAAGAACGTGAGGTGCCGCATACCACCCTGTCCAAGTACGTGAGACTATACGTGCATTCAGTCTGTGACGAAGATGGAATGCAGCCAATAACGTGAGTGCTACAAACCATCTCGTCCAAGAACGTGAGACTGAACGATGAGTTCCATCCGGATTGGATCGGCCCCAGTGCCCCGTAGCCGTCCGTGGAACTTTACCTCATTTCTGAGTTGTCCGCGACATGCACTTATTTGGTTTCTTTTCCAATTCCATTATTCCGCCAAGCAGGCTACGTGATTACGTTTCCGCCAAGCAAGCTACGTGATTACGTTTTCGCCAAGCAGGCTACGTGATTACGTTTTCACCAAGCAGGCTACATGAGTACGTTTTTGCCAAGCAGGCTACGTGAGTACACGAGAACACGTGAACACGGATACTTGTAGGGTCAATCATGCACGGAACGACTACTTAGTAGTCTCCCGGGGTTTGGATGAAAATAAGGCAATATTCAAGCAGACAAGCATGTGTTTCTAAGGAACATAAGCAGGCACGTTTGCTCGGACCCGAAGGTAAGCCGAGAGATGAAATCGTTAGGGACTTAGCATACGAGGGTCTGAGTATAAGCAGTATTTCATTTCCATGTTCTAACATAGCAATACAAGTTGGGATTATTCCCTTAGCTAGGTGTGTTGGATTTATTAGCATGCAGGGGGTGAATTACCTAGCGACTAGCATGAATATTCCAGATTTTATGTGTGCTGGCTAAGCAAAGACAAGTTCACCGTAGCCACCCACCTTAGCGATGATTTGCCTCAGTAGAGCGATACGTCAAGCGAGCCTCTGAAAGTCCAAGCCGAATTCCTGTAGGGACAAGTCTGGATATCTTTTTGCTTCTCGTTGAGGCAAGGTGGGTCGGGACAGTCGCACTATTGCCGTTTGAAATGGCAGTCCGCTTGAGCGAAATGGGGCGTTACACCTTTATCCAGAGTTCAGTCTACAGTCTCTTTCAACCGAAATTAGGGTTCAGAGTGCCACGACCCACACCAAAAATTTGGGTATGAGCCGTGGGTACGACCAGCCTATGCCGCAGCATCGGCGGTAGAATGATGTCTAGGTCTCAACATAATAACACAAATCACAAAATAATATGTCAATGATCTCAACTCCATGAGAAGGGCAATGAATATGCATATGATCATCAAATCATAAGGTACTCAATCACAATAACTATAAGAAGGTAAATGGCACGATAAGAGATAAAAGATATAAAGAAGTTCTGACATAAGTTTAGAACACAACTCAATACAAAAGTCTAGAGTCTAGCTATCTCAACATAAATAAGTCTCAACATAATACAACCCAAGTCTCAAAGTTAGAACAATCCAATACATAAATAAACTAGACTAAGTGTTGTCTAAACAACTGCGAATAGTGTCTCCTCTAAGGAAAGTGGCTCCTCTGGAATCTTCAAGATGTAATCTTCATCTACTCTTGGACCATAATGGGTAGGACATAAATTCTCAAGATCTTCTAAAAAATGTTATCCAGTCAGGATTGGAGCGAAACACAAATACTAACAGCAATTTTAATTATATTGATAAACACAATAAAACAGTGTGAGAAAATACTAGAAGAAAAGGAATACTGGAGAGACATGTAATCATCATATGGAACTAACCAGCAATAAATAGATATATGTGAATACTGGAAATGAATGTACTGAAATAAAAGGATAGAATTTTTAGCTAAGTGTTGTGAAATATCAGTTTGCAATGTGATCGACATAGGACTAGATCAGGTTTGTTATATATGATTGGTTATGATACATGTGAGGTCAGGCTAACCATCTGGTTATCTATGATGCGAGCAATAGTCAGGCTAATCATATATAACATGCTATGAGGCATGTAAATGGTCAGGCTATACCCTATGTGATATATGGGATGAGCTATGATGCATGTAAAGTGGGGTATGATCACATAATCTTGCTAATATTGTTTTGCCCCCAGCTAGTACGATGGATTCCAATCATGACTCCTTATGACATGTATCTATGATACTAGCCCATATATCCGCTGTATCTAAATCAAGTATACACTACAACTAAAATTATAGTAATGATCAAATAATAAAACTGTTAGAGAATATACTCGCCTGTGGTCCTGAGCAATATGTGAGGATCAATATCCAAACTGGAGTCACGGAGACCTAAAGATGAAATATCCATGTCAAATAATGTTCTGGAATGATAATTAAGTCAAACTAGGTAAACATGTGATTTCTAGGTCTAACTAGATTGACTAGGTCAAAACCTTGTTACTCTAGGTCAATCTAGTCAATCATAGTCTAATACTAACTAATTTGATCATACTAAGGATACTTAGCTTATACTAGTTGATATCCTAACTAGTAAATTAATACTTATATTACCTTAGTGTCGCATAAGCTCTGCTACTTGAGTAATCCTTTCCCAAACCTGTTGTTGTGAACTAACTGATACTAACTGATCAAGTTTCCTATAACAGGTATTACCCAACATCTCTAACACAACTAAGATACTATACAGATACTCAAACCTAGTACCCACTTGTATATCCCTCACTCTCAACTGATCTCCATCCATTCACCCGAGCTCATGAAGCATATTGCTACCTTAATCACACAGGCAAGTTCACCCTTTCACCTGTAACTCTAAATACCCCAAAACCTATCAATTATCTCAACCCGACTGCACTAACTTTGCAGTGTTAACTGCAGCTCCTAGCTATGGTTACGGATACCATTTACCCAACTCAGGTTCTCCCTTACAATGTCTGTTAAACACTGTATTTGTGCACTGATACCTTAGTATTAGCTAACTCAAGAGCTACTGAAACCTGGCACTCAACAGCAATGGCACAATCATACCCTTCTCTAACTTTCTAACAGCGAACACATGTACAAGAGACCACACCTAAATCAACTCTGAAACATCAATGCACTCTCCCATTTCACCCTCATATCACAGAGATCCTACACTCATGTGTACATCTATATCACCTAATACACACTAATACTTCTGTCATCCCCTTACATAATCCCAATAGTACATAACACTTGTATTGCTGCTGCTGATCTGCACAAGTGCAGGTCAAGTTGTTGCACTTCAAGCTCATCTCCCCTAAGGCAATGCATCACTTGCACATCAACTGAGTTGTTGCTGCTGCTACTATTCTAACTGTGTGGGAAAATACTCAGACCCGACCTACTACCTAAATACTAACTCCTTATATCTGACCAACTGTGCACTTGCATGCAGGTATTTCTATCCCATACTTCTATAACCCAAGCTTGTACTCTGATACCTCTCCTACAGGAGGGCAAGTATCAGATACACTTGCAATGCATGGATTAACTCTACAACTTGCACACTGCAGACCCGAATGTTCTGACCTGAGCCACCGCCCCATACTGAATTACCAAGTGTTGATACACTACATTCCCCCTCTCTGTAACAATCATGTTTCCCAATGTAGGTGCAGTAAAATCCGACCCCAACATTGCCACCAAAACAGCAATCACCCAACTATAATACATATATATATCATGATACCTACTGATACACTAGGTCATACACTTACTATGCACTCACAAGTTCACTTATCAGACACATAACTGATACTCTTGTTGTGAACACACAGTGCATAAAGAAAATACCCACACACACATTCATTACTCACTCAAATACTCACTTAAATACTCACTCACCTGATTCTAGGCATGAGCTGCCCATACCTGAGCCCCAAATACACACTGCCTATTGAACACAATGTACTATAGGCCCGACACCACTACAACACCCCCATGTCTCCTATACACAGGGAACTCGACCTCCCTTCACTTGTGCACAGTACACGAGTAAACCTCACAGTTGACAGTACAGTGTATATGGCACCACAATCCATATATACATCATACACTAGAATACACTTAAACACATATACATATATTTATACATCTAATAATATATGTATGCACATATTTAAGCAAACATCTAGTGAGCATGAGCAAGATACTCATGATACACAACCAATCCTCTTGCCAAATCCCCTAATCACAACTAATAACACACACACACACACACACACACACACACACACACACACACACACACACATATATATATATATGTAATATGATTTGTTGCTATGAAAAATAGGGAAAAACACACCCATAAACACAAAATCCCAAATAGGTATACAACACCATAAAGAAAATATCATGAAACCAATAAAGACTCATTCTCTACCCTTATGGCTATTCCTAAACCATGGGTGGGCTCCTAATGACCAACAAAATAAGTAAAACAAAATTTAAAGGAGGGATTTTAGATTTTTACCTATTGGGAGATAAATTTCCAATGCAAACTTCTTCTTCTCTAAAGCTCCTTGAAACCTAAGATTCTAGGTTTCTTAGATGAGGAAAATGAGAGGGATTGGGGTTTAAATTTCTAAAATTTGGTGGAGGAAAGAAGGGGTTTGGGATGAAGTACTTCTAGGATTTTTCATGAGCTAATGAATGAACTTGAGGGAGGATCCCTCTCTCCTATATAGGCCAGCCACACAACCTAGGGCTTGGTTAATGCACAATATTCCATTTGCCCTCAATGGTTTATCATAAAGAGATATTCAATAAGTGGGGTTTTCATGCCAAGTGAGGGTTTAATAATTTCTCTAATTAAATGAAAGGAGATTAACTAGTGGGTCCTAAAATATCTAGTCTAGGGTTGAGTCTAATGGTCACATCAAGTCTAGTCCATCCACCCATATCATTAATAATAATAACATAACATATTATAAATATTATGTAACTATAAAAATAATATATATATATATATATAGTATTACAAATAACAACAATGCCCCTACTCTATAAATGTGGTAATGACAAGTCTACCCTCCTAAAAAAAATTATCCTCAAAATTGAACTAAACTAGCACAAGAACATAATCAGAACAATAATAACTATACCTTAAGGCTCGAAGAGATATGGGTACTGTTCGCTTATTTCGTCCACATTTTCCTAGGTTGACTCATCTGGAGAGTGGTGTCTCCATGCAACACGAACTAAAAGAATAGTCTGGTTCCACAATATCTTCTCTCTGCGATCCAAAATCTCTACGGGCTGCTCAAAATAGCTGAGAGTCGGACCAACCTCGATCTCCGAGTGATCTAGTACGTGACTAGGATCTGCCACGTACCGTCTCAGCTGCGACACGTGGAACACGTCATGTACTCCCTCTAGTGCAGGAGGCAAGTCTAGCCTGTAGGCTACTGCACCAACCCTCGGAAGAATACCGAAGGGTCCGATGTACCGTGGACTAAGCTTCCCGCCTCCACCAAAGTAAATCGTGCCCCGTGTCAGAGAAATCTGCAAGAACACCAAATCGCCAACCTAGAATAATACAACCTTAATCACGCAATCTAAAATAAAGTAATCACAAGCAATTTAACCAAATATATACCTCAAACTCCAAGGGTCTATGGTGGCTGTCGGCCTAATGTCGCTGTCTGTCCTACGCCACTTGAAGCCTATCTCTGATGAGTTTCACCTTCTCTGCTGCATCCGCGACCATCTCTGGTCCCAACAAGACTCTCTCACCGACATTATCCCAAGATAACGGTGTGCGACACCTCCGTCCATATAGAGCTTGAATAGTGATATCTCAATACTAGCCTGGTAGCTGTTATTGTAAGCAAACTCTACCAGGTGTAGATAATCCTCTCAAAGACCTCCGAGATCCAGAACACAAGTGCGTAGCATATCCTAGAGAGTCTGAATAGTCCTCTCCGATGGTTCGTCTGTCTGGGGGTGATATGCGGTACTGAACTTGAGCTGAGTGCCCAAACTAGCCTGCAAACTCCTTCAGAAATGGAAAGTAAAACGACTATCCCTATCCAAGATAATACTCACAAGAACTCCATGTAATCTGATAATCTACCGCACATACATCTCTGCTAGCTTCTCCGTCGATGTACCCACTTTGAATGGTAAGAAGTGGGCTGATTTGGTCAACTTGTCCACGATGAATAAAATTGTATCTTTTTCTCCTGGAGAACGCGAAAGTACCAAAATAAAATCCATAGTTACGTGCTTCCACTTTCACTCTGGGACGGGTAAAGGTTGAAGCAATCCACCTGGCCTCTATCTATCCGTATTTACCTGCTGACACACTAAACACCGGGATACAAAGCGTGTTACCTCGTGCTTCATACCATACCACCAAACGTGCTCCATCAGGTCTCGATACATCTTGTTGGCATCTGGATGCATTGAGTACTGAGAGCGATGTGCCTTCTGAAAAACCTCCTCGCACAGCTTTTCGTTCAGCACACATATCCTAGTACCTTGCCGTAATGACCTATCATCAGCAATAGTGAATTCCTCTGATAATCCGGTCTGAACCTGTGTCCTGATACTCCTCCGAGTCTTATCATCATACTGTGTAGCTCTAATTCTGTCTATCAGCTCAGACTGTATCTATAATCCCCATATCTGAATCTCGATACCAGGAACTAATACCTCAATTCCCAAGCTCTCATGTTCAGCCAACAAGTGTTTATCTATCGTCAAGTACATAGCCATCGGATACCTGCTCAGTGCATCAGCGACTACATTGGCCTTTCCTGGGTGGTACTGCAGTAAAATATCGAAGTCCTTCATCAACTCCAACCAACTCCTCTGCCTCATGTTCAACTCTTTCTGCGTAAATACGTAGTTCAAGCTTTTATGGTCGGTGAAGATCTCCACATGCCCTCCGTACAGATAGTATTTTCACAACTTTAGAGCAAAGATAACCGCTGCCATCTCCAAATTGTGGGTGTGATAGTTCTTCCCATGAGGATATAATTGCCTGGAAGCATAGGCAATCACCTTCCCGTGCTGCTGAAGAACGCAACCCAAACCCTTCCCTGAAGCATCACTGTAGATAGTGAATCCACCTTTCCCTGATAGCAATGTCAATACTGGAGATATCGTCAATCTCTTCTTCAGCTCATCAAATACGGCTTGACAATCCTCCATCCAGACAAAATCTACATCCTTCCTGGTCTGCCTAGTCATCGGCTCTGCAATCCTGGAGAAGTCTTGTACAAACCTTCTATAGTAACCTGCTAGTCCGAGAAAACTCCTGATCACAGTCACTGAACTGGGAGTAGCCCACGAATCTACTGTCTCGATCTTCTTCGGGTTAACTGAGATCCTGTCACCACATGCCCAATGAATTCAACCTTGTCAAGGAAGAACTCGCACTTCAAAAGCTTCCCATAAAGATTCTCTTTTCTGAGAGTCTCCAAAACTATCCTCAGGTGCTCCTCATGCTCCTCCGGTGTCTTTGAATACACAAGAATATCATCGATGAACACCACCACGAACTTGTCAAAGTACTGGTGGAACACCTTGTTCATCAGGTTCATGAATACTGTCGGTACATTAGTCAACCCAAATGGCATCACCATAAAATCAAACTAGCCATATCGAGTCCGAAAAGCTGTCTTCAGAATGTCTTATTTCTTCATTTTCACCTGGTGGTAGCCCGACCTCAAGTCTATCTTTGAGAATACGTTCACTCCGCTCAACTGATCGAAGAGATCATCTATCCTCGGTAGCGGATATTTATTCTTGATAGTGATGTTATTCAGAGATCTGTAGTTGATATACATGCGTACTGACCCATCCTTCTTTGGTACGAACAATATCGGAGCTCCCCATGGTGATAAACTAGATTTGATGAAGCCCTTGTCCTGCAACTCATCAACCTGCTTCTTCAACTCTGCCAGTTCGCTGTTGTTGACCCTATAGACGTGCTGTGATATTGGCTCTGCGCTTGGCACAAAGTCTATAGAGAACTTGATATCTCTGTCTGACGATAAACCTGGCAACTCCTCTGGAAATACATCAAGGAACTCCGCTATCAATGGATGTGGCAACTCCTTCTCTTCCATCCTGGCTCCACAAAAGATGCCTCTGCTCTGCTCTGCTGCTCCTCTGCCTACCTCAAACTCTGGCTCTCCTGACGGTCGAAATATCACTCTGACTCCACGACAATCTATAGTAGCATGGTGCCTACTCAACCAATCCATCCCGAGTACAATATCGTATCCCGGAAGTAGCATTACAAGTAAGCACACACTCGACTCTCGATCACCCAATAAAACTCTCCGGTCCTTGTAAAAATCACTAACTAGGATAATGCCTCCGCTAGTCATGATCTTGCAAGTCCTATCTAAAGGTTCTCCTCTAAACGATGATTAAGAGAATAAGATACAGACACAAAACTATGGAAAGCACTAAAATCGAATAATGCAAATGCTAGAATGGAATCGAGAATAACTGAACCTGATATCACGTCTCCAGCTGGTTCGGCCTCCAGATCGTCATGGCATACGTTCATCCCTGGGGTGCACCTCTCTGCTGGTGTTGGTGCTGGTACTGGGAAAACCTCTGATGCTGTGGCAAAAGTGGAGGTCCCCTCTGCTGGCCTCCTGGTACAGTAGGTACTCTGGTAAGTCTCCTCTGAGCGGCTGCTCCAACCTGACCTGGACGAGTCTGAATAGACGAACAATCTCTCAATTGGTGTGCTAATGATCCATAGGACAAACATATACCCAGCCTCTTTCTACAGATGTCTTTCGTGTATCCTGCCTTCCCGCAGTACGCACACTAGATGGCGGGTTGGGTCTGCCTCTGCGGCTGCTGGATGTGTCCTCGAGCTGGTGCCTAGTGCTGTTGGTGCTGATACGGCCTCTGTTGCTGCTGAAAGTGGGGATGCTTATCCGGTCCCGCGCTCTATTCGCTTCTCCATAAACGTCGTGTCCTCTCTTGTTCTTGAGGTCCAAATTATCCTCAGATATCTGGGCATCCATCAGAATGCCCTCAAAGGTAGCAGTGCGACGTCCAAAAGTACGAGACTTGATCTCTCTTATCAGCCCCTTCCTGAAGTCTTGGGCTCGGTCTCCTGGATCCCGAATCATCGACACTGTGAAACGACTCAAGCGGAAAAACTCTGCGGCGTACTCGTCGACCGTCATGTTCCCTTGGACCAAGTCATGGAACTGACTTTCCAAGGCTCCCAAGGCCACATCGGAAAAGAAATTCTCCTTGAAAAGCTCCTTGAAAGCCTCCCAAGTAAGTCCTATAGCAGTAAGTCTCGGCTCCGTACGATACCAAGTCAACGCGATATCAAACATCAGGCTGTTGGCGGCCTCGATTTTTAGGCTCTTTGGAATCTGAGCTAAACGTAATTTCCTCTCTATGGCCTCCAGCCCGTCGTCGACGTAGAGTATCCCCTCAACACCCTTAAACTCCCGAGGCATCATCCTCTTGAAGCCCACTATAGTGCCTGGCCTCTGTTGCTGCTGGCCAGGATACTGTTGTGTGACTCTCTCCACGACCTGGAGAGCCACCCGATGAGCATTCTCCATGCTCTCCCTTATCAACCTAGTCTGCGCTTGGTGCGCCTCTGCCTGCACCCTCTGCGCCTCAGCCTGAACTCTGTTGGGGCCATTCGGTAGGGTGCTTTCGATATCGGTCATGTAACCGGAAAGATGTCAATAGAGAATTCGATCTCTCGATCATGAGGCATTCCAGACAGCTCGTTTGGGAACACATTGGGGAAATATCTTATGACATCAGCTTGAGCTGCATCTGCACCTTCCTGCCGAGTGTCTCGAACAGAGACTAAGCATCCTTCACAGCACGAATACAATATGCCCCTAGCCGTAATCTCTAATATCACCATGCCCATCCCCATCTTCGGTGCAGCGCTGCACGAATAGTAGAAGTCTGCCTCGCCAGGTAGACGAAATACAACTCGCTTCTCCGCGCACTCTATTGTTGCATGTCAAGTACCCAACCAGTCCATTTCGAGAATAATGCCGTATTTCTTAATGCCTAGAACAATGACATCTAAGGAAAACTTTCTGTCTGCGATGCAAATTTAGCCGTCCTTATAGATCGTATTGGCGGTCATGTCGACTCCCAAAGGGGTACTCACTCAAAGGTTCATATTTAATAGAGTAGAAGCTAATTTATTCTCAACAATAAAATTAACAGATATAAAACTATGCGTTGCACCTGAATCGAATAAGACTCTAGCAGAAAAATCTTTAAAAAGTTAGGTACCTGTCACAGCAATATCGGAGGTAGATGCCTCATCCCGAATCAATGCATAGACTCAGCCTTGGGCACCCTGGCATTGTGGGTTCACTGGTACAGCATTAGGGCCATGTGTTGGAGGTCCCTTGTTCTGGTTTGACTGTTGTCTGACGATCGGCCTTGCGTCTCGACAGAAAAATGCTTTATAGTCCAAGCGACCATATTTGAAGCATCCTACGACTTGGCACTCAGTCACCCGATGTCCCATCTTGCCGCACCTATGACAATGTAGTCCTTAAGACGGACCCCTGTGCTCGGATGTGTGCAAACGCTTCGGTGCTCCAGACCCTTCCGTTTCATGAGGCCGCTTGTTGAAATTGTTACACAGAGTCTGTACATTTGTCTTTGGTGAATTGTGCCCAAAGATTCGTTCTCTATTAAGGGCAGCTTTATAAATTTTCTGGTAGGTCTGGCACTTTTGATTTATGATATCCCTACGCAGGTCGTCATTTAAACATTTCTGAAAATAATAGCACCACGCCTGCTGGTTATGAAAGAAGTGGCCGACAAACTTGGCGAGTCTTGCGAATACTGAATCATAATCACCAACAGACATACTTTCTTGTACCAGATTGCTGAAGTCATCTTCCTTTTGTTTCCGCACGGACCTTGGAATATATTGTTCAATGAAGGCAGATTTGAACATCTTCCTGGTGATCTTGCAGTTGGGATTGGCATCATAAATCCCTTGTTTGGTGGATTCCCACCAATCATGCGCCCGTAGTTCCAGTTGCACCAATGCACAAGCCACTCATTTGGACCCTTTAATGCCAACCAGGTTGAAGAGTCCTTCGAGTTTTGTAATACATCCATTCACCACATCCGGTTCTGCTTACCCGTTGAACGTTGGTGGGTGCATCTTAGTGAACTCAGCCGCTCTGAAGGAATTCTTAGCGGAAGGCTGTGTTTTCTCATATTCATCTTCTACCGCCATAGATGACAGTGCGACAGGCGTCACCGTGGCTCTGTCGTTGCTGGGCACAAAAAATGCGATCAATTGCATCATGGTATCCATCTTATTTTGTTGAGCAATGAACTGCACCTGAATCTGCGCCTGTTGAGTGGCAGCTTGCTGTTGTTGTACCTCTAATAGATGCATGAGCCTCTCAGTCATATCGTTTGAACCTGCCCCTCCGGATATTCTCCAGAATTTGACGAATCGCTCTGGACAGCTGAGCACTACTTGTAGTGGCAGTATTTTTCTTTGCCATTGCTATAAAAGAGAGTAGCTTGTCAACACTCCAAAATGATAAATTTTTATCTATGGCTTATTGTATAGGGTGATTCATCTCATGCAGTGGATGTCGAATGAAATTTAATCGAGAGGCGCATAAAACTCCTAGAATATCTTTTTTTGAAAACCCAAGGAAGTGAAGTCGTGCTCTGATACGAATATGTCACGCCCCGATCCCGCAAGGATCAATCGTCCTTCCTGGATCCTTTGGGGAACCGATCATCCTCGCTTGGGCGTGATGCCGTGCGAGCCTGGAGTTACGCTCGTACAAGGCAAGAACGTGCAGTGATAGGAATCTATTTGAAACACAAGTTAGAAAAAACATTCACAGATAGTTGAACTCAAAGTATAGGAAGAAAATATGATTTTCATTGATAATTCAGAGTAATTTACATAGAGTTTATATTTGATGCGTCTCTCGGCTAGTTGGTTTGTATTATAAAAGAAAGACTCAAGAGGTAGGGCGCGCTATACCAGATAAGCCTTATCGTCCGTATATTACGCCCTTTGTATAGATTGAAAATCCATGCCTCCAAAATGAACTGGTTTCAACTATACTTCAAAATAAAAGAGCTTCTAACGCCTCTCGTCTATCCACTAGCGTTGCACACTCTGAGTGCCTGAAATGATTGCCCACAACGTGGGTCAGTACTTAGCTTGTACTAGTGAGCGGGATGAACCCACTCGCCTAAATCAACACTTGCTTATTAGGGACGAGCATGCATTAAAATGATCTTGCTATTTAGAACTAAGTGAATTCAGTTCATATAAGTTACAGGATTTAGAGGAACAAAAATAACGTTGAACCCATAAAGTACATCGGTTGCTTACTCAACCGACGCATGCCTTCCCTGCAATAAAACACAAGTATACTTACCATCTGCACAAGACAATAGATTAGCATATTTTCTATTTATATACGGTCATTAGTGTGATCGACACAATGTGGACTTATCCATGGCATTGCGGCGCGCCCTATCACCCAGGATAGCAAGCCCTGCTGAAGGTCCCGCAATGCATCGCTACTAGCACGATCAAATATTCCCCCCCCGGGTCGATACGGTTCCAGTGCCTCGGAATACCGTCTCGAGGAAATGCCAAACCTTGTGCACAAGTTATCCCAGACCATGCAAATGCGTGAACAGTTCAATTAACATACAATGCATGAGATAAAACAGAAAAAGTAAAACAACAATATATATACTTATGCAACAATTCATTTTTCTCAAAGTCGTGTTTCGATTTTGGTGTCCCATGGGTCCAAACACTCCGAGACACCAGGCCGCAACTAATATTTCAAATGCCACATTCCATCAGGCAGTTTCTTGGTTTTGAACCACAACTGCCGCTTGTATTTCAGAGCTCGTGTTTATATCGTGTTCATGAATATACAAGTTAGTCTACAATTTTTATGTTTCTTTCTTAGTGGCTGGCATGCATTGTGGTTAAAGATTTTCTAGGCGTTCAGCCGGGCATCATCGATTGAACGTTTGAAACATTAGAGATGTGGACGTTAAGAAGTAGGAAAGAAGGGTCTAAACCACCCACCGAATAAAGAAAGTGCTGAAAGAAGGAGTCCTGCCTAGCGACGATCAAACGTCAGTTATGCGGACCTGCAATAGCACGAGCACCAGGTTAGAATCCTTTGCCTATCCTTCCTCCCGAACTCCCCAAGAATCAAAGCTCCAAGCGAGAAAGCCAACAGCGAAAACCAAGCAAATCGAAAGCAACACCAAAATAAAATTCCAAAGCGACATCAATAAAACTAATCAACCAAGCACGAAAACTATTGGACTCATTTCATTAGAGGCCTATCCATGAGTTGGAAAGGATCATCGCATTTTGTCCGTGGCAAGAGGATGCCGAAGATTCTAAATAAGCTACAAGCCCAATTTCTGTGCTTGTTTAGAATCTAGCCACAAGCCAAAGCCCAAGCCCAATTATATAGTGCGCATCCCGGTCGAATCGGGATTTGAGGCACTATACCTCTGAGGATCTGAAAGACTGTTGTGACTTTTTTCTCCAACCCTTAGATTTCCAATTATTTACCAAAAATATTATTTGTCACCCAAATTTTCCTTGTGATACCATCTCCCATTATGTGGTAGCTGACATGATAGATGATATGACAAATTTTAACATTAAAATTAAAATTAAAATTAAAATTAAAATTAAAATTAATATTAAAATTAATATTAAAATTAAAGTTAATATTAAAATTAATATTAATATTAATATTAATATTAATATTAAAATTAACATTAATATTAATATTAACATTAAAAAATTTGAATGATTAATTTTTTGGATTAAAAGTTGCCATGTCAGATGTCACATAATAGGAGATGTCATCACCCAAATTTTTTGGGAGATGCAAAATTGATTATTTAAAGGGGTTGGACCTTCAAATCCGGTTCCTGATATCAATAAAATCTATTACATTCTCTGCATTTTTTTCCATGGCATTTTCCCGGTCTCTTCTCGATCATCTAATATTGCAATGCAGGCCCAACTACATCAGAAAAACCCACCGTCAGGGAATTCTTCTAACAATTTCTATTTGTTGTTTAGAAATTGGTCCATTCAAGGGGATTTTAGGAACTTTATGAACCAAGAAGCATGTATTTACCATAGTTTAAAGTATCGGCCGATACCGATCCGATACGGCCGATACCGATACAGTTTGGCATGTCCCGATCCGATATCGACCGATACCCGATACTGACCGATACCGACATTAGAGGTCTCTTTTCCAGTTAATTTGGCAAAAAAAATTTGAATGTTGTAAAAACATATAAAAGAGGAAAACTTATCTATCGCATATAAATCAATCGACAAGGATGACTACTATTTCATTCAATATAAAAAAATACTAAAAAGCAATACTGGAAATACTTTAAATTATGCATAAATGTATAAAATATATTCTCTAAAATGTTAATAATTTAGTAATAGTTGTTTGCTTTCCGATACCAAAAAATCCGATACTCCAATCCGAAACCGCCGATACTACCGATACCGCCGATCCCAGTAATCATAGGAATGGTCCGATACCGATTCCGATACCGATACTTTGAACCTTGGTATTTACTTCATATATTTACCAACATCAACTTACATGTGTTTCAGTAAGGAAAGAAGATGAAAATAGATCAAGTAATGAAGGGAAGTAGTAGTACGTAGTGAAGAACAAGAGGGCAAATGTAAGCAGAATAAGATAGATTGCAGTTTACATCCATAAAAGTGTGATCACAGTCAATTTGCTTACACATACAAGAGAGTAATGTCAAGAACGCAACAGAACATCGATAACAATAGAGGAAAATCCATATACTAATTTCAACAATATATCTATCTATCACGCACCTAAAATATCCTTGAGGTTACTTGACATCTCCTTCAAAAGTTGGGGGCTCCTCCTCTCTTGACTGCAACATTTCAAAGCATAGTATGCCAGTTGCTCGGCCACCTCGGTAGGCCAAACCCCAGCTGTAGGATCAACGACTAACATCATCGATTGTTCTTTGTACGCATTAAGCACTTTCTTCTTGATTCCGATAACTTTATGTCCAGTCAAAACTCTCATAATGGTAACCCCAAAGGAGTACACGTCACAGGCTGGCGTGAGCGTCCCTGTATCCAGGAAATCAGGATCTATGTACCCATACGTGCCTTTGGGATTGGTGTCATGGAACAAAGACGAGGCCTCTCCTTCCGGTAAGAAGCGACATAGCCCAAAGTCAGCGAGCTTGCTGTTGAAGTTATCATCGAGGAGGATGTTATCGGGTTTGAGATCCCCGTGGACCAACGGCTGAGGCTTGTGAGAGTGGATGAAGATGAGAACAGAACAAATCTGGTAGATGATGCATGTGCGCATCTTACATGTGAGGCGCTTGGGGTTCCTCTCGAGACAATCTTCGAGGCTTCCGTTGGAAAGAAACTCGTAGACTAGAGATCGGAGATTGAAGCATGCTCCTACTAAGCTAACAAGGTGTGGGTGCCTGATTTGTCCGAGAACTGCCAGCTTTGCACAAAAAACAAATCCCATCAAGAGTACTATCAATTATATGCAAATTAATATTTGGACACATGAATGTTTGTGATTGTTCAATTTACCTCTTGAAGGAACTCATCTGAACCCTGCTTGCTTCCTGCATCTAACATCTTTATAGCCACTTTCACATTGTTAATACAACCCCTGTAGACACTCCCGTAGCCTCCTCTTCCAAGCTTTTTTGACTCGCTTAAATTGTTAGTTGCAGCCCTGATATCGGGTGGGAAGAACACTTTGAAGCTAGAAGTGTCATCCTTGTCCTTGTTTCAACATCAAAATAGATATAGTTAACCTTCCATTTTCGATTAGTTGACTATTGTTTCTATTACTTTGGTATATCTTTGTTACTTGATATTGCATGTGACCAGATACTATTTTTGATACATATTATGTATTGATTTGGACACTCATGGTGATAATACACTCTTGTTGTTCTCATACATTACTTAAATATTTCCATGCACCTGAAATGGATAAACAAATGAGAGATTGGGTGATTTAAGCCTACATGTAGCAGTGCATGTTATTAAGTATCAAAGTACAAGCCGTGGAATTCAAGTTTACTGCAAGCATTTGATGAAACAATACCAAGTTTTTGAAATGTATTTAGTGTAAATCAATAAATTTGTGTACGTTGATTAATTTTTGTGTGTATTCTCTCCATCTAGAAAACTCAATATATAGGGATTACAAATAGTATAAAAGAAAACAAATATTCCTAAAATCACTCCTAACAAATCTAGCTAAATCAAATCAAATCAAATCAAATATTGACATATATATAGCAGAGAATAATGATGATAAGAAATCACGAAGGTTTAACACTTCCCCGCAAACTCGGCAGTCCAAAAGAGACGATTTTAGACGGTAATAGTAAACCGGTGTTTGTGAAGCCCTTTGGTAAAAATATCAACAAGTTGATCTAGAAACAGTACAAAAAGCACACGATGAGAACCGGAGAGAAGACTTTTCCTGATGAAGTGGTAGTCAAGCTCAATATATTTAGTGCGAGCTTGGAAGACTGGATTGGAGTCCATATACATCGTACTGAGGTTGTCACAGAACATAGTGATAGTTTTCAGTTGAGGAAAGTTAAGTTAACCAAGCAGATGCGATATCCAAGTAGTCTTTGTACAAACTTGTGCAAGTGAGCGATATTCAGCTTCAGCACTGGAGCAAGAGACTGTTGGTTGTTTTTACAATCCAAAAGATGAGATTGGACCCTATTACAATCCAAAAGATGAGATTGGACCCTAAGAAAATGTATAAACCTGTAGTGGAGCAGCGAAAATCGGGACAGCCTGTCCGGTCTTTGTCCGAGTAGGCAATGACTGTAAACGGTCCAGCTAAGCGACGGAAGATTAGGCCCAAATTACGAAATCCTTAAGATACCGAAGGATCCGTTTGGTAGCAATGAGGTGGGGAGAGCGGGGTTGGGTTATGAACTGAGCCACAAGATGAACATCATAAGAAATGTTCGGATGGGTAAATGTAAGATACTGCATCAAACTAATCAGTTGACGATACTCAGTGACATATGGAAGACGATCACCAATATTGGCTAAGAGCTGAAATTGGCACAAACTAGGGTGGAGCATAACTTACACTCTATCTGTTATTCCCGAAGTGGGATCAGAGAAGATACGGTCCACAAAGTAGAGACTCGCACAAGAGATCGTCTCTACTATCTCCAAAAGAGAAGTTAGTGCACTGAGATTCACACAAGAGTTCCTCTTCAGTGACACGCAACCCCCAAGAAGTACAACACCAAGAACAGATTACAAATTGACTAAACAAGAAAATAAAAATACAACAATAAAGGAAAAAACGTTCTTCTCTTTACGTTCGCAGACGCTACAATGAGAAAGAACGGGCACAAGAAGAGAAATACAAATAAATGAACTCCTTGCTGTGGTGATCAAAACCACCGGTGTTCAAGGCAAGATTCTCCCTATACGACGATCTGCCCCAGGATCCAGCAAGTTCACACGAGAACTTTTGAAACGCTCCAAGTCACCTTCGGATAACTCAGAAATCACTAATTGGGAGGGGAGCTCTCTGGGCCGCAAATGCATTGGTGCTCTCGGTTTTTTCCAATATTTCAAATGAAAGAAAAGCTCATTTATATATAGACGAAATCGGCACATATGCAGCCTGAGAAAGCCTATGTCGCATATGCGCCTTTCGACCAGACACCAAGTCGTATGTGTAGCCGGAGCCGCATGCGTCGCCGCCGCCGTCACCGCCGGTCACGCTGCACAGAGTAGCGCCGCCAAACACTGAAAGCAGCTGCCACTGTGCACAGACACCCGCGCGCTGCATATACCCATGTTCCGGAAGGCACGAATAATTATGCGCCGCATGTGCCGTCAATAGCAAATTCTTTTCCCTCCACACTCGACTGCTCATGCTAACTCTCTGGCCGTATAGTACCTGACCGCATAGCTCAAGGCCGCATAGCCCCTAGCCACATAGCGCCAGGCCGCATAGTGCCAGGCCGCATAGCCCCAGGCCACATAGCCCCAGGCCGTATAGCTCCCGGCAGCATAGCGCTTCGCCGCATGCCACCGAGCCAGCAACCGTGCATCTAACTCGCACATAAAAAGAGCGCAAGAGCGTCATGCGACGATGCTGAAGTGCTAAGTGCAAAGTGCGCCAACAAAGCGCCACTTTGCGCCCTTGAGCCCGAGTCCGAGTCTGAGTCGCTCCTAAGGAAAACATCCCAAAGATGGTGATAAATAAAAATTGTCATAAAGGGGTTCACACTTAATCCCTCTAGGAAAGTCAACCCACATGTGCAACCACACCATGTACATATACCAATACTAAGCAAAGCTATATATTGAGATATACACATTGGTGGTTTCTCACAGTGACTGTCTATCATGCATTAGGATAGATGTTACTCATGACTTGAATCTTCCTGCATGGGTCAAACAACAGTACGATACTAGAATGGACTACGCCTTAAAGTTGTAGTTCTTCCCACTTGAACAATGACATTAGTTGTGCCTCCGCACATTAAAGGTCATGTGCTGACCTGGTTTCGGTGTATATATTTTGGGTGTCTACAAGTTTACCCTCAAGAGACGACCTATATCTCTTTCCATACACCTAGGTGAGTTCCTTTTAAGAGAGTTTAATATTTTTCCAGCATGAAGCCTTACGCTTTCGTACGGTGCTACGCCGCTGTGGCATGGCTCGCAGCCGAGGTTAACTACCACTTGTGGTGTCACCTACAGTAGCATGAAGTCATTAGCCTCTTAGTAGTGTTGTACTACATCACAGCATGAAGTCTTGCGCTTCCGTGCGGTGCTACGCTGCTGTGACATGGCTCGCAGCCAAGGTTAACAACCTCATGTGGTGTCACCCACTGTAGCATGAGGTTACTGGCCTCTTAGTAGTGTTGTGCTACAACTCTTTATTTTTTTAGCATTAGGCTACCTGCCAATTTGCGGTGCTATTGTCGCTGTGACATGGCTCGCAGCCGAGACTTTATATCTTTTACCTCATCGTGGTGTCACACCACTATAGCATGGAATACAATTTCCTTATAGTGCTGAACTACACGTGCTTCCTATAACGCACGCCGGACATTTCACTCTGCCTGAAAACTCATTAAGGCATAGAAGCCATCCTTATACAGAAATTGTTCTATAAAAATTAAATAGTAGACTACAGTGGTTCCGGGTACGTATCCCACACTGTCCCAAGGGACTACCCACCGTGCCTTATATTTTTTCAGTCAGTGGTCCTCCCTTGAACCAAAACCTAGATGTCTAGTAGATTTTTCTTTGAACTAATAGCATAAAATTTAATGGTAGGATTACAAAGACACAATATCAGAGGTCCTTCAAGCCCATTTACATGTTGTGTCTTCGAATAGCTGAAGCTTCAGGCCTTTAGTGAACGGATCCGCCAGGTTCTCCTGACTATAAACATCCACCACTGCAATAACACCAGCCTTGATGACATTGTTCAGTGATCTGTGTCGAAGCCGTACAGTCATCTTCTTGCCATTGAAGAGATCGTTAGATGCTACTACTGCTGCTGCCTGGTTGTCGCAGTATATCGGTACAACCGAAATCTGTGCACCAATCATTGGAAGATCGTACATGAGCTCTCGAAGCAATTCTGCTTTATCTGCTGTAGCTGCAAGTGCATAGAACTCAGACTCCATTGATTAACGTGAGAGCATTGTCAGCTTCTTCGAATTCCACGATATGGCAACTCCACCCATTGAGAAAATATATCCTCTTATGGATCTCTCGTTCTCTTCTTCTGAGCACCAGCTAGCATCACTGAAGCCTTCTACCACTGCTGGATCTCCGCTGTAGTATAGTGCAAACTTCTGAGTATTCTTGAGGTATCTCATCACCCTCTTCATAGATTTCCAGTATTCAACGCATGGATTACTCGTGAATCTACTCAGCGTCCCCACAACAAAAGCAATATCAGGCCTAGTAGCATTCGTAGCATACATCAAACTCCCGATGACACTAGAGTATTTCAACTGTCTGACGCTTTTCCCAAGGTTTGGATTCAGCTTCTTGTCACACCTGTAAGGAGTATCGATCCCTGGAAGATCCTGGTATCCGTAGAGTGTGAGCATCTTCTCTACGTAGTGAGATTGTGAAAGAGCAAGCCCAGCTTCCGTCCGGATTATCTTAATCCTAAGGATGGCATTTGTATCTCTCATGTCCTTCATACTGAATTTGGACGAGAGAAACATCTTTGTTCTGGTGACACTTTCTACATACGTATCTAGGATTAGCATGTCGTCCACATAGAGACAAACGATGATACCTCTATCACCAGCGAACTTCGTGTATATACACTTATCAGTCTCGCTGGCCTTGTAGCCATTTGACCTGATAACTTTGTCAAACTTCTCGTGCCACAATTTGGGAGCTTGCTTCAAACAATGGAGAGATCTTACCAGCTTGCACACTGTCTTCAAGACCCTTGACGACAAAATCTTCTGGCTGCTCCATGTAGATCTCCTCTGTCAGTTCACCATTCAGAAATATTGTCTTGACGTCCATCTGATGAATCACCAACATGTGAATAGCACTAAGTGCAATCAGCATCCTGATAGTCGCCATTTGTGCAATAGGAGCATAGGTGTCAAAGTAATTAACCCATGCTGTTGAGAAAATTCCTTGGCTACCAGTCTGGCCTTGAACTTGTCAACAATTATGTCTGCCTTCACCTTCTTCTTGAAGATCCACTTGCATCCGATGGATTTATCATCGACTAACTTTCAAGTATTATTAGAAATTATCGAGTCAAACTCGTGATTAACAGCCTCTTTCTAGACAATAGCATCTCTAGTCTTCATTGTCTCATCATAGGTATAAGGATCTGCTTCCACATGATAGGTAACAAAGTCTTCTCCGAGTCGACACTAATGGACATATGTCGCAGAAACTTACTTCCAACAGTCAGCCTCTGGATGGGTGATGGTCAGTTTAAATACTGGACAACGTTCATCATAAGCGCAGTCAGCGCTGAGAAGAAGGTCAATGACGCCCGACTCTTAGGAATACAGATCCCTATCGCCGATGATAGAGAAAAATGTTCCAAAAACAATAGCAGCTGCAACAACAGCTGCGATGGAAAAGGAAAACAGGCCTTGGTGGCCAACTTAACGAAGAAGCCCAAGCAAAAGCCGACTGAGGTTCCAAATCCCCAGAAGACTTACTCCTTCGAAGATGACGACGTCATGCCCATCTTTGACGTACTAATGAAGGGTGGTAAGCTCCGGCTCCCCGACGTCAAATGTCCTGTTGAGGCAGCCGAGATGAATAATCCGAAGTACTGCCACTACCAGCGTTACGTCCATCATACGACGCGGGACTGCAATACGCTGAAGTGGTATATCCAGCGTCTGTTCGATACCAAGGTCGTCACCTTGGATATCGATGATAAAACGGTTGCCGCTAACATGGTATCGCTCCAGTTCGACAACTTCCCGGCGACAACAGCCCAGGACGGGGTAATCCCAATTCCCCGGGCAACGATGGAGGTCGTCAATCTTCCGCCAGCTTGGGACCAATCGACCGGGCTGATACCTCTCACCAAGCCACGTGGGGAGGTATTGTGGGTTCACTCCTGATCTTGCTCCAAAATTGATGCAGTAGACAACACCTTCTGCCACCAAGACTAAGGGCAAAAAGTCCAAGTCCTGCTACACGGTTTTCCTCCCATCTGAGTACAATACCCCTGACGATGGTGTACTCCCGACTATCACACCAATCTCCTCTGATCCGGGTCCATCCCAGCCTCTGCCGGCGGATAAGTCCAAGCAGAAAGATACTCGCTTCGATAAACCGCTGCACAAAGATACAACACAGGGGTTGGAAAAACCCTACAACTTCGACATCTCGTCCAAACTGGCTAACACTCCAGCGAAGTTGTCTCTATTCGAGCTTCTCCGACTCTCCAAAGACACTCGGGCCACTCTGAGTGAGGCTTTGCATAATGCGGACATCTACCTGGCGCAGGTCAAACCGCCAGTTGAGGATCCGGCCGCTTGCCCCCACTGTAATAATATCATGGAGGCAATACCGAATATTACATTCTCGCAATAGGACATGTTGCTAAAGAATAACCGGCACGATCTTCTCCGATATTACACAGGGTACGTTGGTGCCATCAAGGTGGACGGATGCACATAGATCCTAGTTCGTCAATCAGCATCATCCTGCAGAGCCTGCTTTAGAACTTGGGCATTCCTATGCATCGCCTAGCAGCCACCAATACTGCCATCACTGGCATCAACGCAGGATGGAGCTACACTTCGGGCAAGATCCTCCTAAAATGCCAGATCGGCGACTTGAAAACAGAGGTCACTTGCTATGTCATTGACGTAGATGTATCCTACAATGTCTTGCTCGGACGCCCATAGATACACAAATATATGGTCGTGACATCGTCCCTACACCAGTGCCTGAAATACGTCGACGAACACGGTACGGTCAAAACGAAATTTGCTGAGGTCGATTCGTTCAAAGGGATCGAAGCCTATTACTCTGATTCGATCCTTTACAAACAAGTCTACCAGGATGAAGGTGACAATGACGCCGATAATGAGGCAGAGGCTGGGACAACACCAAAAGAGCCACTGAGAGTCCGTCTAAAGGCACATGCTCCCGACACAACCTCTCCCCTCGTCGTAAAACTACTAAGGAAGGCACCAGAACCTCTGGTCATCCGCCTTTGTAGGACGGATCGATCGCCAAAGAAAGGTCCGGCACTATCAACCACGTCCGAACATCTGATCGTTGCCTTCATAGGCCGAGTCAACCTCCGAAGGATGTTCCGCCGCCTCCTACAACGTTCGAGCCTCTGGTAGTAAAGTTGCGCCGGAAACCTCCAAAGTCGTCGCTCGCAATGGGGTAGACCTCGGGAAGGACGAGTTGGAGGGGTACATAGTTGCTCACGCAAACATACCTTCTCTTGACGATGTAATTCCTGGAGAAAAGATACCCTATTTTGTGAATAAAGGGCTATCTTTGAGCTACTCTGATGTTGCACACATAAGCACACTGTATTCCATGAAGCACGGTCTAGGCCTGCGCCTACAGACACAGGTGACTACTACCTGTGCGGTAAACCAGATCCTCCCTAGCCAAGGTTCCTACTTCACGATCCCAGCAAGGAGAAGGAGAGACAAACCCATCATCTTCGACAGGGTTGAATGCCCCCAGTCCTTCATCCCGAAGGAACAAAAGCCAGAACCCGATACCGGCAAAATACAATTCTACCGGTTCAGTGGTCAAGCCAAACACCTCATCCAGAAGATGGATTATGATCTTAAAAGCAACCGAGGTCTGAGTTACGGCAAATGTCGACAACTGCCCTTGCGCCTCACCGCTCCGGTAGGCATATCCGTGGATTACTACCATAAGACCAAGCACGGCTTAGGGTATGTTACGCCTCCCACAACCTCCGAAGGCTCGAATAAAGAAGATGAGTTACACTCTCACTCTTCAGAATCTTCCTCTTGGGACTCCGACGTCAGTATCGGGGAGATGCTCAAGCAAACATTGTCTGCCAACATGGTGTCAGTTGACCCTAAGGAAGACGACGAGGATCTACCAGAACTATTTGAAGTAGAACCGTGGGCCCAATGCCTAGACACACAATGGAAGATACGATTCGAACAACATAGTACTTCCCCTATCCCCAGCCGGACAATCAAGATGTACAGACTTTACACTCTTGGTTCTTCATCCCCAGTAAGGGCCTATGTACAATATTTTCCCTTCTTTACAAATTTTTGTAAAACCATTATCTGTGTCCAGGAGTCCTGGATATGCAACAAATGATGGATCCTCAAAGTCTCCCCAATGGAGCAGTCCTCAGGTCCACCGACACACTCCCGCTTGGACCACCCAAAAACCAGCCTCGTTAGACTCTAGTCTCCCCAGCAGAGCAATCCTCAGGTCTATCTTCATTCTCGGATAGACCACACCTAGCAAATCACTCCTTAGTTAGTTTCTCAGACATTGGTTCATGTCCATATTACCTCTGAACTACTGTACTAATATTTCTCCTTGGCAGGGTTTACCATGTCCATATTATCCCTGAACAAACCTTCCGGGTCTTGGCTATCGATCATTACGTGAATATTACCTCTGATATCGGTTGTCATCTCCACTTAACACCCGTACTTACCAAGGTAAGCCAGCGGTGTTAAGTCCATAAAAACTGCCACGTCCATATCACCTCTGGTAGGACTTGTTCCAAATCTATTACTTGCACTCAGGTGCGCAAGAAGTAATGGGTCCACAATACCTATCACGTCCACATTACCAATGCTAGGGATTGTTTTGAACTTATTATTTGTACTCAACGTGCGCAACAAATAATTGGTCCACCTAAGTCCCTCAGTGGGATATCCTAAACAGGCTGCAATATTTTACTATGTCCATATTACGTTTGGTACGGTATCCAAAGCTCACACAAACAATTGCAAAAGAATGGAATGATTTTTATTTCTTTCTACGAAGAGAAATTGAAAGCAAAACTACATTCGAGGGTCCCCAGCTCAAAGGCAAAATGGGGACACAAAAGAGCAAAAGAAGAACTACTGGTCGGAGCATAACTCTGCTATCAGCTTATGGAGACGAGCAATATGGCCATCCAGGCACCTCTGGGTCCGGCGCTCAACTTCCTGGGCCATAACCTCGGGATCCTCGTAGCGGGCATAGGACTCGTGTCTGTCCTCCAGCTGTTGCACCAGAACCTCAATGCCAGCCGTATTCTGCGCTACCTGGCTCGCTTTGGTTCGGATAGCCTCCTCCTCTTGCTAGGCCTCTCGCAGCCTATTCTCCTGCGCATCAAGCTCGACCTGGAGCTTTCTGATTCTCTCAGTCAGGTCCTGTTGCCGGGAGAGGTACTCTTCTCTGAGATCGCCCAGCCGGTCATGCCTCTCATGCAAATTTCGGAGATCACGCTGCAAACACTCCATAGACGAAGCAAATAAGGCCTTCTCTGTCGCCACCTTCTTCGAGAACTTATTATATTCATGGGATATCAGCATTTCCATATCCGCCTGGTGGTACTGCCGCAGCTCCTTTAGGCATTTCTCCACCTCTACCAGTTTATAGCCCAGAAAGTCGACCATCTGCTCGAAATCGGGGATGCCCCTTAGAGAGTGGACCTGGCCCTTGGCAAAGTGCCTTGTCCAGGAAAAAGATTTCTTGCGCTCCAACACGCCCTCGATCCCTTGCTTCAAGAACATATAGAAGCTTCGAATGGAGAGCTTGACGTTCTCGTCAATCTTTTCCAACGAAGCCGGAGTCAAAGACGACGAAATTGAAGAAGAGGCCGCAGGTGCAGCAGGAGGCACAACGATGTTCGAAAACTTCGAAGGTGAAGCAACAGTAGAGGAGAAACCAACATTCATGTTAGCGATCCAATCTTTCATGGACGCACGAAGTGCTTGGATACCTGGCAGCTGAACCACGGATGCCGTAGTACCGAGACAGGGGACAGAAGTAACGGGGCGCCTCACCACATCGGCTCCCACAGGTGTACCATCCCTAGACCGAGTCGCGCCAGCTTCAGAAAATGACCCAGCGACCTCAAGGACCTCATCGCGGCGACTTACTACCCCGCTGTCCAAAGAGCCTTCAGCCGCAGAACCCCAGCGGCAATAGTTGGAAGAGAAGACCCACGCTAGAAGGACCTGTAACAACAGGAACCTCCTCCGTCACAGCCTCTATAGGGGGCACGATGGGATGTTCCTCGCCTCCAAAAAAGCGAAGAAGGGACTCAGACCTTCCCTAACGAGTTCACTACCCTCTTCTTCCGCTATGCCTTCCTCCATGGTCACGTCCACGACCTTCAAAGGAGAGGTAGGGTCTGCTGAACCAGAACAACCAAAAATTAACTTCGCTCGGAGAACGTGAAGCTGAAGCTGGAAAATCTCTGCCAAAGAAAAGTTACGAAATAATATACCCGCAGAAGACAACGCGACCTGACGCTCGTCCAGTGTAGTCTGTGCTTCCTCCGGATCATTCAAGTCATCCACCAAGATGGGGGAGGTGACCGGTTCCACCAGCGACTCCCCCGGGACATAACCACAAGAGCCTTCGGGAACAGGCTCAATGGCCTCGGACCCAGGAGAAGCGATATCTTCATCCGGCTACGCATAAGAAACCTTGACGGCCGTAGACCGTTAGGGTCGGTCCCTCTCCTCCTGCGTCTGCAAGTTTTCAAACAGACCAGAAAAAAAATATTTATAGATGGGACCGGGAAGAATTAAACTAAGAGGTAGCGCGAATACCGCCTCAGATGTGGAATAAGCTCTGTGTCAGAAGCCACCAGAGCCAGGGGTCCTACCTCCTTTTCTTCTGTTCCTTCTTCTTCGTCCCCAGCCGGCACAGGGGCCTTCACAGCAACCCGCTTCCTATAACGTGGCCTCGCAGCCATGGATGGTTTCTTCCTTCTCTTTTTGGACGGAGGGCTCCGTATCGGGGAGGCCCTACGCTTCATTGGAGAGTTTACTGGAGGCGAGGGATCATAGGAAGTATTCTCTTCCCCCGTCGTTGAGTCGGAATCAACAAGCACAGCCTTCCCCTTGCCTTTCCCCCCACCTTTCTTGGACTCCCTTTATCGGGGCTTCATTTTAATACCCGCGATAAAGCTAGTGTCCCGGTCAAAGCCAGGTGGAGGCGCATTCACGACTACATAAAAGTGAGCCGCTGCATGGAGGATGTGTGTAGGGACTTTAGCATCGGGCAGGGTAAATCGGACCTGAGTATTGGTGGCAAAATAATAATCCCAGGCTCGGGCTCCAACAAGAATGCTACCTTCGAAACCAAGACATGGGCTTAGATTTCTCAACATGAGCTGGATATATCCAAACTGACGAGCAAACCTACTCGGCAAGTAAAGTTCCAAGAATACGAGGTTCCGGTTTCGGTATACCAGATGGGAAGGCCGGATGGAAAGTAACCAGCAAAGGAGCTTCGGGCACAGAACCTGACGGTCAACACCACAATCACATTGAACCCTATTCACTTCGTCCTCTGCGAACTTCGGGACCGAGACAATGAAGGAATAGTCCGCTACGCGGGCGAGTGCATGCCGACATGCGGGGAACCTTAGTATGAACCCAGGGCATCCCACCATACCGGCGAATAAAAACATCAGCCTCTGTCGTCGTCCCCTCAACTCCAGGATGCATCAAAGACGAGTAGTGCATTAACAGCTAACCCATTAGATAATGGTAAGGCATCTCAACCCGGTTGAAATCCCCAGGGCCGCCATGAGCCATCACTTTGCTCGTAAAAGTACGGAGCCCGCGATGGATGATGTAGACCATCGCTGGGAGTAAAGCTAGTTGATGGCCGAAAACTAACTTCACAGCGGGGAGGATGAGATTGTGGCTATCCCTCTCGATCGATCTGGAGCCCCTCGAGACTACACAAGTTCGCAGCCATATCATCAAAAATCCAGCCAGCACAACCTTATCAGACAGTGGCTGGGTGTCTTGGTAAAAGTAGCTGAAGGTATCACCAGAGCTACCAAATCCCTCACCAGATGCGGCCGTTCTCTTAGTACCGCGTACTAGGTCATCGACACTACTCGGGGATTGAGGGATCTGAACGATGACCCAACCCAAAGCTTCAATATTGAAGAGGTAATGGATCCAGGCCTTGGTGTGGGGTAACGTCCCCTCTATGCTTCTGTCCTTCTTCTTCGAAACTTGCTGACAAGTGCTATGATGGCACAACAATTTCCGGTACACTGCGAGAAACCCCGGATGTTGTTTCTCCAACTCCTTGAATTTCTTATTATCAGGCGTGTACTCCTCATACGGCTCGCTGCCCCAGGGCAACCGCGAAACATAGTATATCTCATGGAGGGCAAGTCCCATCTCCCTAACAGGAATAAAGGTCCCGGTACGACAGTTGTACATCTCGGTCAAAGTCACAAACAACTTCGAGTTCTTCTCCAAACCATAATAAGAACCCTTTATGGCGTAATAGAGGTTGGCCACCTTCAGGGACTGCTCGTACTTCCCTAGCACCTACAGGATCAAATTAACCCAAGAAGACGAATGATGCTCCCAGTTGAGCAAGCATATTTTTTCCTTGGGATAGGACCCCTTGTTTGCGAGCTGGTTCAAAAAAGTGCCAGCTCCGTAGATACAAATATTCGGCGCCATCTTACTCGTGAAAGCGCAAGGTTCCAACCCGCGAAAAGAATAAGAAAATGATTCCTTAGTCGCCGCTTCTCTCTTCAGTTTAGAGTTAAAACGAATGCGACCGACTTGGGCTCCATTTTGGTCTGGGTCAGGGTGCCCAACATCTTCTTTAGGAGGAACACTATATTGAAGGCCGACAAAGGCAAGTGATGCTCCATCATAGGTATATGTATCTTCATCTCGCCGGAGGAGAAGGTCCAGCTCTCCTTTTTCTTTACTACCTTAGCATCCGAGATAGTGAAAGCATCCCCAAATAGGAAGATGGGCTTCAAATGAGAAACACCCTTCGAACCCTCAATCGACCCAGAGTTCAACTGGCTGAGCAAAAAGAACGAAGATTGGTCTGTAATTAACTTCATTCTCGCCTTAGATCCACCCTTGTTTATCTGGGCCTGGACATTTACTACTATATGGTCGAACCTTACGCCCAGTGCGGCCTGAGAACGACACACAAGCACCTCCCCTGACAAAGCCATGAGTAAAGTCACTGCAAAACTAGAAATAAGAAGACAGTTAGAGCCCTCGAGATGGCATGCACATCAGAAATAAACTTGAGCGCATAAAGGGACGTATATGATACATGCGGTGTAGTCACGAACAAGACCTCCATACGGTCGAGTCAAGACCAGAGCATGCAGTTAAAGTAAGACCCGCACATAAAACATGCGGCATGGTCATATGGACGGGTCCGCACATGTTTTAATCATGCATCAGACCATACACGAAGTATCCAGACGTTTGTACTCCTTCCCCCCCCAATCTTACCTGAGGTGGGCGTCTGAACGTTCTCATAAAGTGGAAGAATTCTCCTTGGTGTTAGGTGCGGAAGCCGGGCTCTTCCCCTTGTCGATCTTTTCGCAGGAGCAGAGGATGAAGCCTTGGGCGCCATGGCAGATGGTCAGAGAAGGAGATCGGAGCATGGAAAGAGTCGTAGATGAAGGGAGAGGAGAACTCAGCAAGGCAAAAAAGTTCTCTCTTCCCCAAGACTCATATTTATAGGCTGCCAAAGAGATAAAGGCAGCCCCCTCGGTTCCCGCATCCAGCTATAAGTCTCTACGGTGGACGGTTGAATTCTCGAGATGGCCTTACCTTCGTAACCGTCAGCTTGGGATCTATGTGAAGAGATGGCTCAGAATCCAAAAGGATATCCGCTCCAAATCAAAACAAATCTGTCAATTAATGCATAAGTGACAGCCTGGAAGCACTCATCCATGCGGCCAACGACCAAGCGGTCCCAATGTCCATGCAACACAATATCCATGCGACCAAAGTGCTTTTCCTCCATGCCTCTTATTCAAAATATTTTGAACTTGTCAGTTTGAAAACTTTAAAGGAGATCTTGTAGAAGCATACAAAATATGCATATATGTGTCCAACAACCATGTGCCTCAAATTAAAGCTCAGAAAAAATTGGGCCGCAGAATCACCATGCGGCTCAATAAGGCGACATCCATGCGTCCTAATCAGCCAAAGCAGCTTTGGCCGCAGATGGACCAGACATGGCATCCTAGCAACAGGATCGTCTCTGACACAGAATCCTGACCAAAATAATTTTCTGAATGCCTCGAAGGACGTGAACATACGAAACGACAAAAGTCTCACGTTAGCAAATAAATTCACTCTCGATGGATGTGCAGCGCCACGTGTACAGCACAACTGGCTCCATGTGTCCCATGCGTCTCTGGTCCTATGCGTCCCAGACTCCATGCGTTCCATTCGTCTCTGGCTCCATGCTTCCCAGACTCCATGAGTTTCATGCATCTCTGGCCCCATGCATCCCAGACTCAATGCATCTCTGGCCCCATGCGTCCCAGACTCCATGCATCCCTGGCCCCATATGTCTCAGGCTCCATGCGTTTCATGCATCTCTGGCCCCATGCGTCCCAGTATCCATGTGTCACTGGCCACATGTGTTTCAGACTCCAAGAAGACCAAATATTGCTGTTACGACAAGAGTGATTCTCTACAGCCAAGTGCAAACCATGTGTCAAGATGACCAAGTCACGCCCACAAAGGACGAGAACCACCCAGAACTTCAGCAACAGAAAATCCAAACAAGCGCCCACGTGACAGCCTGGCCCGTTCACGGTTACAGCTGTATCCTATTAAGGAGGCACACGTGGCACCCTCTAGCATCCATGCGGCCCAACATATGCACTCACAAGGATGACTATATATATCCGAGTGGCCTGCCCAAACAAGAGGAAGGACAGACAGGGTTCGCCCAACACAGAGAGATCATAAAGAGACGAGCAAAGAGAGAACATAAGCTTCCTTACCCTGCATCGGATCGTCAACGGAGTAAAGGAGCCGTCACAACGCTCCTTGTCCATCGTCACAACCCAGATCAAAATATTGTACTCAGATAATTCTGTTTAGGATTTTTTGTACTCTTTTTCATTCCTTAAATACAAAGTTTGCAATAACACATTTAATGGCGAATACCCAAGAACTCATTAAGGCATCGAAGCCATCCTTACACAGAAATTGTTCTATAAAGAACAAACTACAGTAGTTTCGGGTACGTATTCCACACTGTCCTAAGGAAATACCTACTATGCCTGATATTTTTCCATGGCCCTTCCTTGATCAAAAATCTAGATGCCTAGTAGATTTTTCTTTGAACTAATAGCATAAAACTTAATGGTAGGATTACAAAAACACAATATCAGAGGTCCTTCAAGCCCATTTTACATGTTGTGTCTTCGACTAGCTGGCGCTTGAGGCCTTTAGTGAACGGATCCGCCAGGTTCTCCTCACTATGAACATCCACCACTGTAATGACACCAGCCTTAAGGAGATTGTTCAGTGATTTATGCTGAAGCCGCATAGTCCACTTCTTGCCATTGAAGAGATCGTTAGATGCTACTACTGCTGCTGCCTGGTTGTCGCAGTATATCGGTACAGCCAAAATCTGTGCACCAACCATTGGAAGATCGTACATGAGCTCCCGAAGCCATTCTGCTTCATTTGCAGCAGCTGCAAGTGCATAGAACTCAGACTCCATTGATGAACGTGAGAACATTGTCTGCTTCTTCGACTTCCACTTCGACCTTCGCATAGCTCCAGGTCGTATTGCTCCATGTCGCAAAGCACCTCACCGCATGCGTCTGAGCTAGCAACCATGCATGCAACTCGCGCATAAAAAGAGTGCATGAGCGTCATGGGACGATGCTGGCATGCTAAGTGCAAAATGTGCCAACAAAATGCCACTTTGCACCCTTGAGTTCGAGTCAAAGTCCAAGTCCGAGTCCGAGTCGCTCCTAAGGAAAACATCCCAAAGGTGGTGACAAAATAAGGATTTTCATAAAGGGGTTCACACTTAATCCTTCTAGGAAAGTCAACCCATATGGGCCACTACTCCATATGCATATACCAATAATAATAAAAGCTATATATTGAGATATACACATTGGTGGTTTTTCAATGTGGGACAAACTCTCAAAGCAAAGTGAAAACACCAACACTATCATGGAGAAATTCTAAAAGAGGTCAAGGGTATATTTAGTTTGGAAAAGGTATAAAAAGTCCTGAGATGGCTTCGAGACTGAGAAAGAAGGACAAAGAGCCAAGATTACTAAGCTCAAATTCATTCCCAAGTGTGGTGATGAAGGAGGTAGGGAGAGCAGGAGTATTATCCGTCAAAATGATGTCATCCACATAGAGAAGCAAAAGAAGAATCATAGAGCCAGAACGGCAGATAAATGGAGAGTGATATGTCTTACTTTGTATAAATACAAACTGGAGAAAAAAATTGCTGAGACGTTGAAACCAGGCTCGAAGAGCTTGTTTGAGACCATATATGACTTTTCATAGAAGACGTCTGACGAGGATGAGAAAAATTTGTGAAGCCAGACGGTTGACTCATATAGACTGTTTCATTTAGGCCGCCATGAAGAAAGGCATTCTTGACATCAAGTTAGCATAAGGGCCATCACCTAGGGACAACAATGCTAAGCACACTGCAGACATTAATTGGCTTAATTACTGGACTAAAGGTTTCATTAAAATCAATGCCAGCCTGCTAATGAAATCTTTTGGCAACTAGACAGGATTTGTGACGTAAAATGGACCCATTGGCATGTCATTTGAGTTTGAAGACCCATTTGGAACCAATGACATGCTGCTGATAAGTAGGAAGAATAACAACCCATGTACCATTTTCAATAATGAGTTGAATTTCAAAGTCATGGCCTGGCGTAATTCAGGAATCTAAGGAGCCTGAGAGTAACATGTAGGTTATGTAGTAGCAGAGTGGGCATGGGAAACTAAGGTTCTGGGGAGGGGATACTTGGTTATGCCATATGTATGGTTAAGAGGTTTGTTGTACCCATCTCGCTATCGAGTTATCATTGGATGTTTGGAGGAAGTGGCTGGGGGAGGTTCAAGTATAGTAGAGGTCGGTTGTTGGGGAGGGATAGGTGGTAGTTGAGATTGAGAACATTGAAAGTTCTATGGTGCGATCGGTTCTCCTATCAAGACAACGATACCTTTTGTGTTTTAAGTTGTAGCCTAGAAACACACATTCAATAGTTCTTTTGTAATAACTTATTAGTAAGATAAGCACCTAAATGCGGGTAACATGCACAACAAAAGACTCAAAGAACAGAGTAGGAGGGAGACGTGCCATAAAGGCAAGAAAATAGTGAAGACCAATTGAGGATGGAAGAACGAAGGTAATTGATAAGATGGACAACAGTGGATACAGCTTCAGGCCAGTGGCATGGAGGAACATGACTAGAGACAAGGAGAGCATGGGTCATTTCAGAAATATGACAATGTTTGTGTTCTGCAAGGCCATTTTGTTCGAGTATTTGGGGACATGAGAGACGTCGATGAATACAAAGACAAGTACAAAAATCTTTGAAGAGAACACAATCGTATTCACCCTCACCGTCACCTTGAAACTGTTTGACATTAGTGGAAAATTGAGTGATATAAGTGATAAAGTTCTGGAAATGTATAATTACTTCATATTTGTGTTTCATAAAGTAAAGCCATGAATAACGTGTATAATCATCAATAAATAACACATAATACTTATAGTCCGAAATAGAAAGAACAAGAGATTGCCACATAATGCACTAAATGAAAAGAAGAAACGTTTTTTATTTCATTTATCGGATTTTCGTTACTTTCAACAACATCTCTATCATGCCACCATGTTCCCTTGATACCTGATTTCCGTCCACATGTCCCACATGGATGCTTTTATAGTTGTATGCAATAAAGATAAGCTTGAGCTTTCCCAAGCCCAGGCCTCCCTCCTTTTCCATTTGTCAATCCATTCAAACATATGGCATGAAAGGATTGTGCGACAAGAAGTTGACACAAGCCCCTTCTATGACTCTTCCAGTTGTATATTGGTACTTTGGAAAGTTGGATTTAGTAGTTAGATGTTGCGCATATGACAAATCATGATGAGTTCTACCCTCATAAGAAATATCGATACCTACTGGGATTATATCCAGATATTTTTTTGGGAACAAAAATACACTAACTTAAAATTCCGAAAGTAGTATATAACATGATTACTTTCTTTCATTATTAAATGGAATATACTAAGGTATTCCAATTGGAAAAAGGTTGAAAGCCCATACTTATTTGATAGTAACTGAAGGTACTTGTCATCGGGTATAGCTTCTTTCTTTCCCTATTGATAGTAAATATGATGGACTTCAATGTAATGAAACAAATTCTTCAATCTTCACAAATATACAACGTCTTCATGAGACTCTTTAAATTTGATAAAAAAAAAAAATACAGTCTACATAGACTAAGTGAAGATGTTACGACAATAGGATCAGATTTATGATGCATATTGTAGAATAATGACAAGTACATACCAATATCTGGGAAACATCTTGATGATCAGATCTATGATCCATATTGTAGAATAATTACAAGTACATACCAATATCTGGGAAACATCTTGATGGCCTTTATTAGAGGCAAGCTCAGCAGGAGTAAATCCAGCTTTATTCCTCACCAACAGTTCTTGCTTACTACCAGCTTGTACGAGCACTACACATGACTCTATATGGCCTTTTTCGGCAGCATAGTGGAGCGATGTGCAACCTAGCAACATGAAAATTGGTTATATATGCTTGATCCTTTAAAGTACATATCAAAGTTATTTTTTATGAAAGTTTTTTTTTTTTAAAATTCGACAGCACCTGCTATATATATATATATATATATATATATATATATATATATATATATATATATATTTTTAACTTTTTCTCTACAGACTTTGAGATATCTATGGTACTGGTATAATGACATGTCTTCCTTTTAATTATGCGCTCGAAGCAATTTCAATGCAAAACCAAGAATGAAGTTAATGAATTCGATATCTTAGAGAAGCATAGAGTTTGTTGGCGTAATTTCCTCTGTGATTCTCTTCATAATAAAGAACATACACAAGCTAAAAACATGCCAGAAAAGGGTACCTTGGGCATCTTGTGTTCCTTGACATGCACCCTTAGATAAAAGTAGCCTAATCATACTTTTGGATCCCTTCCATGCAGCCCTGAAAAAAAGTATTACGTGTTTAGTTTCAATATCCAACACACAAGCAATAAGATTTGGAAGAATTACGAGCCAAACTTTCGTATCTCAGACTGGCTAGCATTCGGTTACATATACATAATAATCAGGAGAAGTGTTTGTTTGTTAGTTGGTGGTGTGGGGGATTCGACAACATATTTCTATAAAAAAAAGGCCGATTCTATAGGCCATCAGATCGAGTACTTATTTTTAAAATCGACTTAAAATGCACGCTGGAGTTAACCAATACTCGCAAAAGCTCAAGCTGGATAGGAACATGCCAACAATATATATTAAACTCATAACGAGCACAAAATTATGGGGACAAATTGGGATAGGTTTCTAAACCCAACTAACAATATCGATCATAGATGTGTTCTTGGTGCTAAATGTGAAACAATGGAAGGAGCTGTTAAGTGACTGTGCATGGTCAAACTTACCGAACGTGTCCCGTGGATGATTTTTCAAGTCATATCATGCAACTAATTTTTTTTCAATATTCATTGGTTGATAACCTAATTTAGCAAGATTGTACTGCCGGATTGGTATTAGGGTTGTTATTCCGAGCATGTAGACCTTTGAACATGAGTTGTGTTGGTAACGAACGAGGAAATACCGTTTCCTAAACCGGAAGAACTATGTTGAGGTCCAAAGAGAAGGCACAACCTAGACACAATTTCAAAAGAAAAACTACACAACAACCACAACCAAAGACATACGATTTTTATATAAAAAAATCATGATGAAAAAAAATTACGGGACAATATGAGTCCAACCAGAAAAACATCCACTAAAGATTAAAGAAAGTACATAGACTCTGTTATAAATTTCTGGACTGATCCAACACGGATTACTGCAATACTTCAAATAGATAGAAATAACGAGCAATAGGGACTATTGAAGATAAAAAGAAGAGGACAAACCAAATAACTCCTCGAAGCGATCTCTATTAAAAAATAACTCCCGAAACTCAGAATAATCTCTTTCGTTCCTTAGGAAATTGCATCCTTGATAAAAATCTCTCATTTCTTGTTGTTCTGATGATATTAGGATTAGAAAATGCCTATTTAAGTCACCACAATTCCGAGATAATCTGGACCGTTAATGTCAATTCAACGGTGTTGATAAAACATCTATTTTGGACCTTCAGCTCCCGCAGCAGTGTGCTGGCGGTACACCGTTAGTGTAGCGCCAGATGACTCTTGAGCAGCAATTGTACCATCAAAATATTTTGGAACACAATATGCCATGGGAAATATAGAGATAGTGTATTGTCCCCTCTGATACTCTATACACAGATTTCTGATAATGGCTCAAATCGAGTCATATTTGTCTTTTTCGACTCCCCGAGTTTCTCTGACACACGGATGATGCTTATTGTACTCCGGGGTATTCTCTACATAGTTTGGAAACCCCAACCAACACCAACAAGTTGTGTGTGTACTGTCTCAAAGTTTTCGAAGTGTTCGTTGCACCGGGAAGTGATTGAAGAGTATTTATGGAATAATCTAACAAATGCAACTTCTCATAGAAATTTTACCCCTTTCCTTTGCAATTTTTTCTCTTTTCTAGCAACTAAGATAGGTGTATTATGTTTGAATTTTATAGGATGTCATGTCACTTCATGACTTGTCTAGAAATAGTAGCTTATTCAAAATTTGATGGAATATTAGCCTTATTAGGGGTCTTTACAGTGTATTTAGTCTTTACAGTAAGTTTAGTTTGTGAGAGAAAATGAGAAAAGAAAAGAAAAGAAAAGAAAGGAAAAGGTAAAAAGAAAAAAATATTTTTTTGCTTGTTTAATTGGTAAGAAAGTTAAAAAAAATGGAGAACAAAATAGAGAGAGAGAGAGAGAGAGAGAGAGAGAGAGAGAGATGGTGGTGGTTAAGTTGACAATTGAATCCTCCAATTAGGAAGGAAATGAAAGGATTTTCTTTTTCTTTTTCTATTGGCTATATTCTTTCAGTTTTTTCTTCTTTTCTCTCTAACCAAACAACACATAAAATTTTCTTTTTCTTTTTCTTTTTCTTTTCCTCCACTTTTCCTAAATCCAACCACAACCATCCTATAGGAAAGATCTTATACTCTTCTTGAGCTACTTTTAGGGAAGATATAAATGTACATTTGTTCAAAGAATGTTATTTTATAAGCAGGAAACTTCAATTTTTTTTCTTAAAAATAAAAGGCAAACAGGAATGGTAGGTATAGTAAAGATCCATACCAGTGAAGAGGAGTCATTCCAATATTATCAGGGGAGTTAACTTCTGCACTATACTTTTGGATGATGTGACTCAAAAATGCTGTATTCCCATTTGCTGCGGCAATATGAACTACCTGAAAAATGGTACCCATCAGTCAAACCGTGATTAACTGAAAGTGAGGCTATTTCAACACAACTTTCAGTAAGGAGGCTTACATGTTAACACACTTAGAGCATCTCCCACCCTGTTGTGAGTTTGAAAAAAATGGTTGCCACATAGAAATTATAACTTTTTATTTCAAAATTGTTTCTCCAATGTAAATGTAAAATAAATTGTGAAGTTGACATGTCAATGACATGTCAAAAATAATGTAAAATTGCTTGTCTAGATCTAGACAATGGACTTCACAATACTTTACTTCAACATCATCAACTATGAATACAAATATTTATCAAAAAAGAAATTGTTGATATGGTATGTTGGGTGTCATATTTAAGTATAGTATAAGGACATGGGAATATCCTGAGGACATATTTGGGATGCCAGAATATGTCACAGGATATTCCATTATGAGATTATTGTCATAATGATTGAAATCATTGTATTAATGACTGTAAGGCTATATAATGCCAATGAGACAATCAATAAAATCATCAACTAATTTCAACATGGTATCAGAGCCAAGTTTCCACAAACCCTAGCCGTCACCAAGCTTCCACAAACCCACAGAAGGATTTTCTAGATCTCCTCCACCGAACTCTTCCACGCCCCCCCCCTTTTTCCCCTCCTCTCCTCTTCTCCGCCCTTCGCAGGCCGCTCTTCGCTGTTGCTGCCCCGTCCCGCTACTGCTGCGGCTACTACTGCTGCTGCGGCTGCTACGACTGCTGCTGCTGCGACGGCGGTTGTGACATGCGTGCTGCCGCCTCCTCCGCACCAGCACGAGGCAGCGCCTAATAGGGATGCCTAGATCTGAAAAAAGGGGGGACATGTTCGGATTTAGGAGCGGACGACGAGGACAAGCGTGAGTCGTGGAGCGGACATGACATGATTGGATAGACGACGCATCGATGGAGGAGATCATCAAGAAGCTAGATTCTGCAGAGGTGACGACGTTGATGAAGTTGTTGACGATGTCGGCTGGTGAGAACACGACACGAACGTCGTCGGAGTTGAAGCTTCCCTCCATCGATCTGAAATTAGATGGACCAGCCACCTATCTGAGTTGGTCACGACGGGTGAGAAGAACCCTCGCAGGAAAAAACATGGAGGGGTTCCTGACGGACGAGACGACAGAGCCGGACGAGGGCTCGACAGGACGCGATGAGTGGAAGTCCACTCATATGGTGATCTACATCTGGCTTCTCAACTCCTTAGTCCAGTCTATTGCCGCCACAGTAGACGGTATTGAGATAGTGAAAGATGTGTGGGAGAAGTTGAGAAGGACCTATGATGGTGTGGGGAACAGCTTACGGGTCTTCCAGATAAAGGGGGAGATTGATGACACCGTACAGGGAGAGAAGACGGTGCAGGAGTATGCCACAGAGTTGGAGTGTCTGTGGTTGGATTATGATCACTCCTCAGATCGGACGAGCTGCGGGGACCCTAAGTGTAAGGAGAGACAGGTGTGTCTGCAAGAAAGGACGATGAAGTTCCTCAAAGGGCTGACTGCAGCTTTCGCACAGAGGACGGCCCTACTTCTAGCCCAACCAAAGATCCCTAGCCTTGAGGAGGCTATCTCAGCCATGATCCAGGATGAGACACGCATCAGGCTGCAAGCCGGGACAGGTGGTCCCCTCGAAGCAAAGTCAGCACTAGCGATCACCAGCTCAGGTAACAAAGGATCTAAGGGAGAGCCATGGCAGCATAACCGGCAGTGCTACAACTGTGGGAAGATGGGTCATCATCGGTATGCTTGTACCAAACCACCTAGGGAGGGAGATTCAGGTGGTGGACGAGGACCGTTCGGCGAACGAGGATATCATGGAGGACGTGGTCGTGGTCGAGGGGATAGACGAGGCGGCCGAGGAGGTTATCGGGCAAACCTCCTGATATCAGAAGTGAACGGAGAAGCTGATGGCACATTTACTGTGGAGGACCAGGCACTGGGAGACATGGGGAGTAGAACAGAGGAGGCGTCCACCTCATTCTTTGTTAGGGGCAACGCTGCCATGTATGCCCATCCATCAGAAGGTACTGACGAATCACTTGCCCTTGCGTCTATCTCTTCCCTTAAATCATCAGACTGGATTATCGACTCGGGAGCATCTCGACATGTGACGGGGAATGCTAGTGAGTTTTCTTTCTACACTCACCTAGCATCAGCAGACAGCATTCAGACAGCTGATGGCACTTTCCAGCCAGTGGTCGGTAAGGGTACTGTTAATTGTACAGGTTCAGTAAGATTATCCAATATTTTACATGCTCCATCCTTTCCAGTCAGTCTCTTGTCCATTAGTTCTATAATCCTCCAACTTAAATGCATTGTTTCTTTTGATATTCCTAAGGTGACCTTCCAGGAGAAAGGGACAGGACGAAGACTTGGGACTGGCACTTGGCATGAGGGACTGTGGGACCTAGATCGAGAAGGACTGGACTCAGCATTGGTATCTATGGCAGAGAAGGCTGGCATGGAAGGACTACAGCAGAGGACTGAGGATACCTTGATACTCCATCATCGGAGGATGGGACATTCTTCCTTTGATACTCTAAGTAAGTTGTATCCAGAGATTTATGCAAAAACAAATAAAGAGAAATTAGTATGTGATGCGTGCGAGTTAGAAAAACTTTCTAGGAGCTCATATGTTGGCACGGGTCATAGAAGCACTTTTGCTTTTGAGGTAGTACATTCTGATGTCTGGGGTCCATGTGCTACTAACACTATGAATGGTTATAAGTACTTTGTTTCTTTCATTGAGTGTGCCTCTCGTGTTACCTGGTTATATTTGATGAAAAATAAGAGTGATGTACCTGCTTGTTTTCGGGATTTCCATAAGCATGTCCATACTCAGTACAAAGCAGTTGTGAAGGTACTGAGGTCTGACAATGGAACAGAGTATACCAACAGGACGCTTGCAGAATACTTGTCAGCACACGGAATACAGCATCAAACCACCTGTGCATACACACCAGCACAAAATGGAGTTGCAGAAAGGAAAAACAGACACCTTTTGGAGGTCGCAAGAAGTATGATGATCGACATGAATGTCCCACAGAGTCTGTGGGTGCATGCAGTGTTGACAGCAGCTCAACTCATCAACAGGATGCCCTCGAAGGTCCTCGGATGGAAGTCCCCATGTGAGGTATTGCAAGGCAATAATAGTGGGATACTCCCACTGAAGGTGTTTGGGTGTGTGTGTTTTGTGAAGGACAACAGGCCATCAGTTGGAAAACTTGACCCTAGAGCGGTTAAATGCATCTTCGTAGGCTACTCGGCGACCCAAAAGGGGTATGTGTGCTGGAGTCCAGTAGAGAAGAAGAAGTTTGTCAGTATGGATGTCCACTTTCGGGAGCATGAGCCATACTACCGCCAGGACGGAACTTCACACAACACGCCTAATACTGCCAGTATTAGGCGAGAGGGGGAGATGGAGAACTTGGTGGTAACCGATTTAGAAGTTTGGCATGGAGGCACGGAGAAGGGACAAGAAGGTGAAGGTGTTAGGCCTACGGCTCAGGGAGAGTTACTTACCTACAGCAGGAGAGAGAAGCAAACTGCAGGACCAGTACCGACAGTGCCAGTGCCAAGTCCCTTGCCTGCGTTCGTCCCAACTCCTGAGGCACCGACACCAACCCCCCTTCAGGTGATACCCCCTCCTTCACAAGATATCATTCCTCCTACTACTACTCCTCCCACACCACTATCTGTACGGAGGACCACTCGCAGCAATGCAGGAAATCCTCCAAACAGATATAGTTGGGATATTGCTCAGTTTGTTTCTTATGACCATATCCCTTCTTCTCATGGAGCATTTATAGCATCTTTGGATAGTATTGCTGTACCTAACAATTGGCAGGTTGCCAAGAACGATCCAAAGTGGAAAGCGGCAATGCACGAGGAGTTGGGAGCTCTGGAGAAGAACCACACTTGGGAGCTTGTGAGACTGCCAGAGGGGAAGAGAGCAGTTGGATGCAAGTGGGTCTTTACCGTGAAGCAGAACCCAGATGGACAGGTTGATCGCTACAAAACTCGACTAGTAGCCAAAGGATACAGTCAGACGTACGACATCGACTATGACGAGACCTTTGCACCAGTTGCAAAGATGAGCACTGTCAGGACTCTGATTTCTCTGACAGTGAATGGTGGATGGAAGCTACACCAACTGGATGTGAAGAATGCGTTTCTTCACGGAGATCTAGTGGAGGAGGTGTACATGGAGATACCACCAGGATTTGGCACCAATCAGACAGTAGGCAAGGTCTGCAGGTTGAAGAAGTCCCTCTATGGACTGAAGCAGTCTCCTCGAGCGTGGTTTGACAGATTCAGAAGGGCGATGATAGGGATGGGATATCAGCAGATCAATGCTGATCATACTGTATTCTTCCGTCGGAGTGGAGGCCACACCACCATGCTTGCGGTGTATGTGGACGATATGATTATCACAGGAGATGATGAGCAGGAGATCGCCCAACTCAAAGGAAAGCTTGGCAAAGAATTCGAGGTGAAGGATCTCGGCCTTCTTCGGTACTTCCTTGGGATTGAGATTGCTCGAGAAGCAGAGGGGATTGTTCTCTCTCAAAGGAAGTATGCATTAGACCTTCTCACAGAAACTGGGATGTTGGGGTGCAAACCTGCAGCGACACCAACAGATCAGAGGTTCAAGATTGATGCTGAGGCTGGAAAACCAGTTGATCGGGACAGATACCAGAGACTGGTTGGCAAGTTGATCTATTTGAGCGACACACGTCCTGATATCTGCTTTGTAGTAAGTGTGGTGAGCCGCTACATGCATGACCCACGGAAGGGTCATATGGATGCAGTGTACCAGATTCTGAGGTACTTGAAATGTGCTCCCGGGAAGGGACTAATATTCAGGAAGAACAATCACGTGAGCATCGAGGGCTACTATGATTCTGACTGGGCTAGTTGTGCTGATGACAGGAGGTCTACCTCGGGATATTGCATATTTGTAGGAGGTAACTTGGTCTCCTGGAGGAGTAAGAAGCAGTCTGTGGTGGCCAGATCGACAGCTGAAGCAGAGTACAGAGCTATGGCCTTGGGAGTTGCAGAGCTGCTATGGTTGAAGAATATGCTGGTGGAGCTGAAGCTGGATCAAGGAGCCAAGATGAAGTTGTGGTGTGACAATCAGTCAGCTATTAGTATCGCCAACAATCCAGTACAGCATGACAGGACCAAACACATCGAGATTGATAGATTCTTCATCAAAGAGAAGTTGGATAGAGGATTACTGGAGCTTGGCCATGTTCCAACCAGGGATCAAGTAGCAGATGGACTAACCAAGGGACTCGCCTCAGTGAGCATGATTAGAGGATGTGACAAGATGGGCTTAGTGAATATCTTTCACCCATCTTGAGGGGGAGTGTTGATATGGTATGTTGGGTGTCATATTTAAGTATAGTATAAGGACATGGGAATATCCTGAGGACATATTTGGGATGCCAGAATATGTCACAGGATATTCCATTATGAGATTATTGTCATAATGATTGAAATCATTGTATTAATGACTGTAAGGCTATATAATGCCAATGAGACAATCAATAAAATCATCAACTAATTTCAACAGAAATAAGTAAAAAAGTTGTCTTGAAAATTGAAAAAGAAAAAGTAGTTTTTATTGTCTTCTCAGTACTTTTGGATTGGAGAACATTTTTCTATCCCTTTGCCTTGTGTGAATATAATTTTACAACATAAGAAAGATATTGTCTTGTGCCTCGTGCAACATAGGAATCACAACACAAAATAAGACAATAGGGTTGGAGATGCTCTTACCGTTGTAATAGTTTAGCGCCCAATTGAAAATTTAAGCATGTCAACTATTAGTGGATATGAAGGTTGAAGCATTTGTTTCGAATGAGAAAACATAAAACACTGAGAAAGTCTATTTTCCTGTAGTGTCCCCATAATTGCGTGGGGTGATATTAATTTTACAAAGAAAATGTGGGTGTTGTTTCTTTTGGACTAGTAAAAATAGTCCCACATTAACTACACCACCAAGTGGATATCTCAATCAAGGTTCAAAGTATCGGTATCGGACCATTCCTATGCGTATCGGGATCGGCGGTATCGGTAGTATCGGCGGTTTCGGATCAGAGTATCGGATTTTTTGGTATCGGAAAGCAAACAAATATTAGTAAATTATTAACATTTTAGAGAATATATTTTATACATTTATGCATAATTTAAAATATTTTCAGTATTGTTTCTTAGTATTTTTGATATTGAATGAAATAGTAGTCATCCTTGTCGATTGATTTATATGCGATAGATAAGTTTTCCTCTTTTATATGTTTTTACAATCTTACTATGCTTTTACATCCTTTCTAATTGGTCTTTTTAATTCAAATTTTTTTGCCGAATTGACTGAAAAAGAGACCTCTAATGTCGGTATCGGTCAGTATCGGGTATCGGTCGGTATCGGATCGGGACATGCCAAACTGTATCGGTATCGGCTGTATCGGATCGGTATCTGCCGATACTTTAAACTATGATCTCAATATAATACTTTGTATGATTTGAGGTGTGCACATGGGGTGTGGGGCACATGGGTGCCATGTGGGGGTATTTTTCTACGAGAAAAAATGATTAACTCCTCAATGAAAGCATTTATGCTTTTTGTCATGCTCTTGGAATTATTTCCATAGGAGTTAAGTCCCAAATGGGACTTAGCGACTTGGACTCGGACTCGGACTCGGGCTCAAGGACGCAAAGTGGTACTTTGTTTGCGCACTTTGCACTTAGCATCGGGGCAGGCGCTTGTGACCATTTGATGTGCTCGGGTATGCGCGGTCGTATGCGCTACTGCTGCAGATATATTTGAACGGTTATGGAAAGATATGGTCTGTTATTCAGATCCGTTTTTTGAGGGATTTGAAATTAATTTGTGCTTATCTTTTAGGGATTCGTAATTCATTTGTTCCTATCTTTCCATAACTTATGGGCAGCTAGGGTTTTCACCCTCTCTCTATAAATACTCTCTTCGTGACTCTTTGAGGACTCACTTGGAAAATTAGGAAACGAAGAGAGTTGCTGCTGCCGCCAACATTAGAGTCCAGGGAGTTCGTTCGAGTTCAGATAGAGGTGACAGCGAGCGTTCCAGAAGTTCTTCGTGAACTTGTTGGTTCCTGGAAGCAGATCGTATGAGGGCGAATCTTGCTTTGAGCGACGGTGATCTTTATCATCCCAGCAAGCTAAGTCTCTTCTTTTTCTTCTTCCTCCTCTCTTCTGTGAGTTGTGACTCTGTTCTGTCCGTCTGCAACTGCGATTGCAAGGAAGAACGAGATATTTCTTTCCTGGTTATTGATGTAACAGCAGGTTGTAACAGGATCCATATAAATAGTTCTTCATAGAGATCGAGAATAGTTAGGGTGAAAACTTTTGTGTGAACCTCTGATCTCGACCACGCGGTTTACCATCGTTGATTTAGCCTCGGGAGCTACAGAAAAGATTCTCCAAAAAAATAGTTTTTGGAAGTTCTTGAAACTTTCTAGAAAATAGTTGACCAGTTTGTTCCTTTGAGGATCCGAAGGAAGAACGCTCTATCTTATAGTTTAACTTATCAATTTTCATTAAGGAATTAAACTAGAAAAAGGATTAGCAAAGAAAAGAGTGTTGTCATGTGGCTGTTGGAGATAATCCGTTAGCATAAAGTTATCTAAAGTTATCTCTACTAATGTCTACTCTTGCCTCTCCTCTCCTATTTTTTTTTATTCAGTCCACCGTGGACTATATATTTATTAGTATATATATATACGTGTCTTGCACATATTTTATGCTATTTGAAAAAACAAACAATAAATAATTTATTTTTTATTACTTGAAAAGAGCAAAATCTATTAATTCTTTACTTCTTGAGAAGAGCAAACAACAATATCCTTTATTTTTTTCACACGTAATTGCCTAACTACACATATTAAATTTAATGAACAATTTTAAGTAGTAAACATAGATAAGAGTATTTTAGGAACAAAAACTTCCACGGTGAAGCCTCACTTTACTTATTATATAGTAGTATAGATGAAAATTTTTAGGAAATAAAGATAGATAAGGATATTTTAGGAACAAAAACTTAAAACTTTCACGGTGAAGTCTTACTTTCCTTATTATATAGTAGTATATATTTTATAGAGTTCTAAGGGGTATAGTATCCCATGTATAACATACAACATTCAGCATGGTTGAAGCCTTAAGCAAGGTTGGTCGGCACGATTGTGCTATGGCTATTGGCCTTCCTACCAAAAAACTTTAGGAGTTATTGCCATAATAGTCCATAATTGGGGTACAACAACCCTTAAAATCTCGCTTGGGCTAAGTGGGCCAAATATCTGCTCCCAAACAAAATGTCTAAGGAGTTGAACGGTTTGAGGTGCAACTGCCTTCTGTGACGCAACTGCCATAGGGCGTGCAACTGCTTCTTCGGCACAGTCGCATCTGGAGCATGACTGTCTGTTCGCCTCGACCGCGTCTTGGGTGTGACTGCCTCTTCGGGGCAGGGGCTGGCGCTAGCGCGGGCGCGGTCGTGTCTGGGACGACATCAATTTTGGATAATATTTATCAGATAGCATCCAAGGAATTGGAATCTTTAAAGAAACAGATTGGTGAGGGAGGCTAAGTGGTTTATACATGGAATTGTAGAAACATGAAAAGTTGAAGGCATGCACCCTCAAAATGAAGGCAGGCCGCATAGAGCCCATGCATCCTCGAAATAAAGATAAGTCGCATAGTCTGCAAAAGTTTCCATGCGGCTTGAACATCCACGGAAATAGGGACCGCATAAGATCCCCTAACACAGCATTCAATGACTGTCAAAAAGTTCTGACGTGGTACTTATTGCCCTGATCGCTTCGTGGATCGTGAAAGAGGCGGCGATACACAAAAAGATAAAAAGTCACGTCAACACATTAATGACTTTGCCAGGCGTGCAGCGCCATGTGTTCGCTCGTATGCGGCCACGACTCTACGCTTCCTCGTCATCATGCGGCCAAAGTGTCCATCAGACCCAGGCCAGATGAAAGAACGTATACGACATCGCCATCATGCGGCCAAAAGTGTTCATTACACCCAGGCCAGACGAGAATACATATGCGGCAAAGACTCTATGCGACATTCAACTTGCAGGATCCTTCTGTTACAGCTGAAAAGATCCTCATACAATCAGTGTTGACCACGTGTCCAGTTGACCAAGTCACGCACACAATGGGCTGAAATTGACCTCGTTGCCCAACCGAGATTTCATCAATAACATATCCCAACAGGGACTACGAGGCAGCCCGTCCGTGGTATGCATCCACATTTGCAACTGTATTATGTTGAAAGAGCCCCATATGGCCCCCAAATAGAGGCATATGCGATACATATAGCCCGTCAGCATGATGGCTATAAATAGTGGGGTTGCATACCCACTACATACGCAGAGAGACATACACACAGACAAGCACAGGAGAGAACAGAAAAAAGTATTCTCATTCCCTCATTGAACCGTCAACGAATTAAAGTAGTCACTGCAGTACTCGATCTCCATCGTCACATTCCCCATAATAAAAAATATTGTACTTAAATTTTCTGTCTAGGATTTTTTTGTACTCTTCTGTTTGTTAAATAACAAAATTTGTTCAAACTTTCCATCAATGGCAAACAAGGTGGCGACTCTGCTGGGGATATCCTTCTCCTCTGATGAGAATGTAGTAATGCAGTCTGATGCGGCAAAACTAGGTTCGACCCAGAAGATGATGGTTGTACACTTCGACCAGCAGGCTTTCGAAAAAATGCTTTCTGAGGTCAGCGTGAGTCCTTAGCTGCCACGCCCCGATTTCGAAGAACCGAAAGTAGCCACGGGCGTGATGTCGTACAAGCCTAGATTGTACTTGTACAAGGCAAGAAGATAGACATGGCATGATATATCTCAGAAACAACGACATCGTAGCGGAATTAAGCGGACAAATTGAAGTCACAATGAATATAATGAAAAGCTTCTCTTTATTGATAATGATAATTGCGTACATGGCTTACAAAAGATTTACGTAGCTCTAAAATACAACTGATACTTGGCCAATTGCCTTACATTGATATTTGACGTTTTGTTACAATCTCACTGATACAACCGGATTACAATATTTCATATTATGCCCTTTATAACAGAAGATGCCTCAAATGGAAGAAGAGCTTCTGCATGCCCCAACAATGCTTCGATGCCTCGGAACTGTTCCAGTCACTCCTCAATGCTGAGTACCTGGGGATGCCCACAAACGTGGGTCAGTACATATCGTATACTGGTGAGCAGAAAGTAGCCCACTCGCCAAAACCAACACTAAATAATCATGTGAGAAGTATGCACATTAATTTAGTGATCTTTTTATTAGGGACTAGATTCATTTCAATGATCAAAGTATTCAGCATACTGAAACATATTTTGGAAACAACAGTGTACATTGAATTTACATATAATTTGTACATATCGCTTAATAGCGACTCTTACCAACAGCCCGCTATTCTTATCTCTGCAAAAGAAGGATTAGCTACAGCATAATTAATATGAATCATTCTTATAGAGATGATCTTAAGCCTGCATAATTATTCTTGTTAGTATGCAGCCTAACTACATGAGGGTCATTGGTGATATGCATTCGCACCACGAGGGACATGCCATATAGGACTTCGAAGGGTGTACGAAGCGTCATTCATGAGGTTGCGATCCCCAATGAATGTCTCGTTTATACCCGGTGCTACCAAAGCACTATGTTTCCTCCTAGGTCGAACGATCTCGGTGCCTCAGTACATCTCGTTCAAGGAAACTTACCAAACCTTGTGCACAAGTTGTCTATGACCATGTAACGTCCATGCAAATAAAATACTAAATATAAATTGCATGGTAAAGAAATATAAGTAAAACCTTGCATTATTGATCCTTCTTGTTTTGCTCATTCTCATATCGGTTGGTGACCCGGAGGTCCCAACTTACAGACCTTCTCATGGCCCGGTAGTACCAAACCATAATTATACTCACATATGAAGCTTTTCCTTCATAGTTACTGTGCACTGATGCACTTATACCTGTACAGATGTTCAATGTTCCATTCTCAGTGTTATTAGCATATGAAGTAGATTTCATAATATTACTTCTTTCTCATGGCAGACTTACTTTATAACATTCTTGTGTTAATAGTACTAGCAGTTCATTATTCATGTGTTTCATTGATTACAACAGCATTGAACATAAGGCATCTTATCATTGTGTGGACTAGAGTAACATATAGTTATGACATATAGCAAAGCAACACTAACATTCATTTTATTAGGGAATGAAGGAGTAGAGGAGAAAGGACAGATCCACTCACTTATACAAATATCGTTTTCATGCCATGATTCCACATTCGCCTATGATCCCTCAAGAATGATCTGACGTGATGTACGGTCTTCTAACTTGGCATAATCATACATTCGAATAATGCCACATAAGATATTTCATCCGGCCAAGTTTAGCAATACTGCATCATTATACCAAGTATCTCGATTTTCTGTACTACTTGTATTTCATCAGTCTGATCCATCTATAATTCCAATGTGATTCCTTTCCGCGGAGCGAGACATTACATAATATACCACTCAGAAAAAGTTTCGTACTCGAAACTTAAATAAATAACTCAATTCACCATATCACTCAAGTCACCCTACGAAAAATGTCCTACGCTAGTTGTAGTTCAGCATCCCATTTCAATCTCTTGTCAATATGCTCATTCATGAATCTCATATTCTGATGCATTCAATTACATCATCTCGTTTCTTCCCAAATGATTTGTTCATGTTCCATATTTCACCAATATTCTCCTACAGCTCCATTTAAATTCCGTTCACCACTTCGCCTGGATTATATATACATTTCAGGCATCCCAAAAATATAGTGCACTCAACCAATGCTAATGGTTATAGAAATCAAACGGCTACATATGTACCTTCATTCCTCATTACTGATCACTTAGTGATTTCGGTCAAGATGTTCCCTAACATCGATTTTCCATAATAACTCCAAGTTCTTGCAACACTCACTCGGTAAATCCCATCAATATCCTTCCAACACATTGCATCAAATTTCGGTCTAAGCACTTTTCAATATTCACCATCATCCTTCCGTTCTTAACATATGCACAATTCTTTTATCTCGTTCATAGTGTTCTTTCGTATAACCGTTTGCCACAATCGCTATCTTCCAATCCCGTCAAAAATATAAAAATCCTTAGGCCCTGCCCAGATTTAGCCATTAACCCAAGCACGATACTTTAATTATTCCGAACAAACCGACTATAACGATATTTTTATTAATTTCGAATTGCAATATTCCTTCTTCTAATGCCAATTCCGTCATTCCCATCTCTTATGAATAATTTGACTTGTCGTCACTTTGTTTCAATTATCCAACTTTGATTGATTACATTAAGAATATCTCCGACCTTCTCTTTATCATGACTCACATGTATTTATAATCGTTCCGACAGTTTCCCCAATATTTCAATTTCTTTCATTCAAACTTCTAGCATCAAAATTCAAATAAATTCAGAGTTTCCTTTGGTCATGTTGTTGTACACGCCACAAATTCATTATATTTTAGTGATCACAATCCGTCCCGTACAATAGTCGCATTAGCCGCATCACATATCAAGTTTCTCTTCCCAACGTATGAAATTTTTATCAGAATTCTCGAGCGATGGTTTCCTCTTTTTATTCCAATTTATTCTTCATCCCAACTTGATTCCAAAAAAGGCTATTTCAAGAAATCCAATCGATCAAACCCATAATTGATTTTCCATTCCAGTCAAGGCAATCAAATCCATCTTTTATAATCAACAAATTTTCGAATTTGCTCATCCAACAGTTTAACCCTTCCAACATGGCCTGCTATTCCAAAATATTTGCTCCCAAATCTCACAACCAACAATCCAATATAGGCTATACACAGGATGACTTGCAATATACACTATCCCAGTCACACGATATTATATTACCCATGTAACATTAATATGGTCATCATATGGGTCTCCGACAACCAACATGACTCTTCGGTCAAGTCTCTATGGTTAGCTATACCGATCGCTAAACCTAGTATCCATAGACAACTCATCTCATGCTAAGCAGCTATTAGGGACTGTTCTCATCTTTATCCTTAGGGCCAACTGTAATTCGACAAGTCTAAGGGACTTCTGCCCAACTCTTATGGCCAACTCAAACCATGAATGCACTACCATTGACCTACCCACAAAAATAAGGAATGTCCAATAGTCTGGGTCAGGTCTATCTACCCACGATCAATATCATAAGGGTTTACCACCCATAAAGGTTCATTCTAGACTTACCCAACCCGACTATGTCAATCTAGAACTACATAATCAATTTCCATATCCATCAAGTAAATTTTCAACGAACTCAAAATTTGAAGTGCTCACATGTGTTATTGCAACTTTCTGATCTAATAATCATTCTTCTAGTTGTATCAACATATCATTTTTGAATTCACATGCGTCTGATTTATCTATGGGACAAGACAACTAATCCAAAGTTCAAATTCCGATCGATTACTTTTACTAGTACATTGTTCATGATCCTTGCTCTTAATTATTTTTCCTTCATATTATGTATTCATGTGTTCAATATCACCAAAATAATTTATAGCCGACAATATCATCTAATCAACACGTCGAAGATATCTCTCTTCTGAGTCGTTTTATCGATCTTACCTTTGCCAAATTTATTCTAATAGGGTCAACTTTTGTTCGCATAAACCATCAACTTAATTGCATCACCTAATCAATGTCTCATAGATTTTTATCTCGCTAATCCACATTCGATAATTATTCACGTATTCAATATATTGGTCAAACCACTAATCTAGGAATTATCCCACGTTAAGAATTTGATAAATTATATCCGCCAATCAATTGTTACCCAAGCGACTAAGGTTTCTGCCAACCAACTGTTATTGATACGACAAATCTTTCCATTGATAATATTTATCCCAACGTGCTAGACCTCAAGCTTTATTTGTATTCCATCCAACGAAGTCTCTTGAAGAACTTCCATCTATTGCCATACAATAAGGGTCATCTATTAGTTCCTTTACAATCTGTCGAGTTCATATACCGACTAAATATTACCCACCAATCGATAAGTTCAAGTATTGCTACTTCACAACTACTACCCTTTTAAGTTAGGCCTGTAGTAAGTGCTACACGCCTAAGGAAAAAAGGAAGCAATTTCCAACATACTCGGTCCAACTGAAATTTATTTTCTAGAACCTCCAATTTAGGCAACCGAGATTATACCCTGCATGTGATTTTCATTCGATTCCAACTAATCTCATTCAACATACGATCCAACTTTTTTATCGATAGTAACATTCGATCATCGATACAAAATTTGAAACTTTTACCCAACCGATTCCAGTCATCGTCTAACCGTATAATCCAACTTGTTGTTCCCAACTAAGACATTTATCTCATAGCTTTCACTTCCTTGCTATCATCCAATGTAATATTAAGCCATCGAGGGTCTACTATTGATACTCCAACCAAATACCCAAGGGACAATCGCACCATAACACAACCATGCATCGATCCCAACTAAGTTTCGGTACTACCCCATTGCTACTGATAGGCTCAATATTATCACTATGGAAGGGTCACTGCACAAGCATTACTAAGAGGGTAGAGACATATACCACTTAAAGACAAAGTTGTTTCTGAGAATCCAATTATCCTTACACTAATCCAACATTCATTCCGTACTACCTTTACATAGTAGTATTGCTAGTTACAAACATGATTTCCATACTCGGACGTAGCACACAATCTCGTCATCACATATGAATCAATTTAGCATTCCTGTTGATTTTCTTTATTGAAATTACTCAAGCACAATCCACATTTATTACAGCACACATATTTTATCTTCATTCCCACATGCAAATTATTAATCACAAGTTATTCTTCTATGTCATCGAATCATTGTTGGGTTATTGGTATCTTTTACAAATCAAAAATCACAACTTAGGGCAATCACAATATTTAGGCTTATTGTATGGAACATCCAGTGTGTACCCAAGCGGTCAAATACACTCAATTACGGAAGCACTTTCGAACAATAGCGGAAGCAACACAGAACGATCACATATGCAATTTCTATAATCGCAAAAGCATCTTTGAGTACTCACAGAAGACAACTTTGGATACGCACTGAGGCGACTGTGGCTACTCGCAGATGAGACTTTGAATAGTCACCAAAGCAACTTTGAGTATCCGCGGAGGCATTCTTGAGTAATCGTTGAAACAACTTTGATTTAGAACTTGTCGAGTCCAAGGACGCATAACCATGCCCTAATACCAATTTGTCACCCCAGATTCCGAAGAACCGAAAGTAGCCACGGACGTGATGTCGTTCAAGCCTATATTACACTTGTACAAGGAAAGAAGATAGACAAGGCATGGTATATCTCAGAAATAACGATATCGCGGCAAAATTAAGCAGACGATTTGAAGTCACAATGAATATAATAAAACGCTTCTCTTATTGATAATGATAATTTAGTACATGGCTTACAAAAGATTTATATAGCTTTCAAATACAACTGATACTTGGTCAATTGGCTTACATTGATATTTGTCGTCTTGGCTAACAATCTCACTGATACAACTGAATTATATTGTTCCATACATTATATCCTTTATAACCAAAGACGTATCCAATGGAAGAAGAACTTCTGCGCGTCCCAATAATGCTTCGATGCCTCAGAACTGTTCTAGCCACTCCCCAATGCTGAGTACCTGGGGATGCCCCCAAACGTGGGTCAGTATATATCGTGTACTGGTGAGCAGAAAGTAGCCCACTCGCTTAAACCAACACTAAGTAATCATGTGAAATGTATGCACATTAATTTAGTGATCTTTTTATTAGGGACTAGGTTCATTTCAATGATCAGAGTATTCAGCAGCATAATGAAACATATTTTGGAAACAGCAATATACATTGAATATATATATAATTTGTACATATCGTTCAATAGTGATTCTTACCAACATCCCACTATTCTTATCTCTGCAAAACAAGGATTATCCACAGCATAATTAATATGAATCATTCTTACGGAGATGATGTTAAGCCTGCATAATTATTCTCATTAGTATGCAGCCTAACTACATGTAGGTCCCAACTTACAGACCTTCTTGTGGCCCGGTGGTACCAAACCATAATTATACTCGTATATGAAGCGTTTCTTTCATATTTATGTGCACTAATGCACTTATACATGTACAGATGTTCAATATTTTATTCTTAGTATTACCAGCATGTGAAGTAGATTGCATAATATTACTTATTTTCTATAGCAGACTTACTTTATAACATTATTATGTTAATAGTACTAGCAGTTCATTATTCATGTTTTTATTGATTATAGCAGCATTAAACATAAGACATCTTAGCATTGTGTGGACTAGAGCAACATATAGTTATGACATACAACAAAGCAACACTAGTATTCATTTTATTAGGGCATGAAGGAGTAGAGAAGGGACATATCCACTCACTTATACAAATATTGTTTCCACGTCATGATCCTACATTCGCCTTCGATCTCTCAAGAATGATCCGACGCGATGCACAGTCTTCTAACTTACATAATCATACATTCGAACAACGCCGCATAAGAATTATATCCGGCCAAGTTAAGCAATATTGCATCATCACACCAAGCATCTCGATTTTTCGTACCACTTGTACTCCATCGGTCTGATTCATCTTCGATAGAATCTCATGCGGCGTTGACTCCATGCGCCATGATAAAGAAGAAGAAAACTCAAACTTGGACTCCTCGTACTACGCACCAGTCTAGGGCAGGGCGGGCCTGCCAAGCCCAAGTAAATGCTCAGTTGGCTGACTGTCAGGGTACGCCGCTAACTGTTATGCGCCCTCAAAATTAAGTTTGGTTGACTGTCAGCGTGCGCCTTCGATCTTCTAGAAGCATGAAAAATTTGAAGGCATGCACCCTCAAAATGAAGGCAGGCCCCATAGAGCCCATGCACCCTCGAAATAAAGATAAGCCGCATAGTCTGTAAAAGTCTCCTTGTGGTTTGAACAGCCATGAAAATAGGGGGCACATAAGATCTCCTGATATAGCATTCAAATCATGTCAGAAAGTTCTGACATGGTACTTATTGCCCTGATCGCTTCTTGGATCGTGAAAGAGGCAGCGACACACAAAAAGACAGTAAATTACATCAGCACATTAATGAATTTGTCAGGCGTGCAGCGCCACGTGTTCGCTCATATGCGGCCACGATTCTATGCGTCCTCGTCATCATGCGGCCAAAGTGTCTATTAGATCCAGGCCAGATGAGAGAACGTATGCGTCATCGCCATCATGCAGCGAAAAGTGTTCATCAGACCCAAGCCAGACGAGAACACGTATGCGGCCATGACTCTATGTGACATTCAGCTTGCAGTATTCTTCCGTTACAACTGAAAAGATCCTCATACAATTAGCGCTGACCACGTGTCCAGTTGACCAAGTCACACACACAATCGGCTGAAAATGACCTCATCGTCCAACCGAGATTTCATCAATAGCATATCCCAACAGGGGCTACGTGGTATCCCGTGTAACGCCCCGCAACCGCACGGTGCGTTACGCTGAGTCGGATTGAATGAGGAAATAGGTGGTTACATTTTAATTTGTTGGATTTGGAAACAAGTATTGATTGAGTTGGTTTCATATGCAGATCGCTAGCGGAGTTCGATGGATTCAGGTGTTCGTTCAGAGCAGTACTGAGATAGCTGGATTGGAGCGATAATGTCGTCTTCCTTAGTCCGATCGGTCGGATGATTTGGAGAAGCACGGCCTGCTCGCACGGTCATACCAATTGAGTAGATCGTGCTTTGCATCGGACCACGGGTTCAAGGGATCGGCCATATCGGCAGGGCATGATGCTTAACGGAATCAAACTTGGTCAGTGGGCTCTGTCCCTTCTCCTCTACTCCTTCATGCCTAATAATATGGAACACACGTAAAGGCTGGAACACTTGGACTGGAACTTGGGAATCACTACACTGAGGCGTGCATAGAGTGTACGTCGTTTGCTTGGATAGATTTGTGGCTTGAATTGGTTTTCGCAATGGATAGTTGGAGCTAGAGTTGGGTTATATTTGGGGCAGTTGGAATTGTGCATCTTGGTTGGAAAATCGGGAATTCGGACGAGCGAGCGTGCATCCGTGCACGAGTATCACTTGGACTCTTTGTCAAGCAAAGAGCGCAGTTGTGGTTCGAAACCGGACAACTGCATCGGCGAGGGCATTGTGCCACTGTTTGGGCATTGTGCCACGAGATTGTTCTGAGCAAGGGGTGTTGCACCAATTGGAACATTGTGTCGAGAAGCGGCATAGTGCCTATGGGGATAACTTGAGATTTGTGCCTTGGGCTATATATTGGAGAATGGTTATGGATATTTGGTTGGATAATTGGTTGGATGAGTCTAGGATCGTTTGGTGGGGCGAGAATGCTCGATCCTCTCGTCATACCTACTTGGTGTCTGCATTGGTCACGGACAACCTGTGTTGCACGGGATTTCGTCTCCTCGAACGGGATAGGCTCCGTAGCACCGGGACCGTTCGGCCATGGAGGAGACAATGGTAACGTTCCTTGGGCGCGGTGTCGATAGTTCGATACGACCATGCGGGCTAGCTACTCGATCTGGATCGGGTAGAACTGCACTTGATCAGTCCGATCAGTCCTTTATGGCTTGGCCAGTGACTTCATATAGATAAGAGTTGGCTTGCTTTATTTTGGTTGGTTTGTGCTTTTCGTGTAGGCGGCGGCCACATTGCCTCGGCAAGAGTGTGCATATCGAGATTGGATTATAAGGTTTGGATTGAGGATGAATATTGAGGCTTGGAAATGGTTCGATAGGTTCTCGAGTTGCTTGGGTTTGAGTAGGACGGTTTGCATGCTAGTTTCCTTCGAGTTGGTTATATATTGCTTGTCGATTGGCTTGAGTTGAATGCTTGCATGCTTAACTTGATTTACAGCTTTCCTTAATATGTCATACCCTATGCCATGAAATGAATCTAGGATTCAACTAGAAAGATCATCATATAACTGTTTGTATTCACTATTTTACTTAGTGTCGGCTTAGACGAGTGGGTTACCCCGCTCACCAGTACGGCTGTGTACTGATCCACGTTTGTGGGCATTATTTCAGGTATGCAGGTGTAGTGGCGCTGCTTGGATATACGAGACATAATATACGAACGGTAAGGACCTTTGTGGACTAGAGAAAAGAGCAAGAGTATTACATCGTCTTTGTGGCATTTCATTTGGACCCTATCGAGAGCTTCGCTGCGTATACTCTGATGTGTGCTTGGTACACAATACTTGACTTTCACTGCAACTTGGTCGTTTCGATAATAACTTTGGTGTTTGACAACATCGCCTTATACAAGCGCAACTCCAGGCTCGTACGGCATCACGTTCCGATGAGAACGATTATCCTGCGGGAGCGCTGCAACGTGATGATTCACGTTCAGCGGGGACTATTGAGCTTGCGGGAGATTGGGACGTGACAGCCCGCCCGTGGTATGCGTCAATAATTGTAACCGTATTCTGGTGAAGAAGACCCATGCGACCACCAAACAAATGCATATGCGGCACATATAGCCCGTCAGCATGATGGCTATAAAAAATAGGGTTGCATACCCACTACATACGCAGAGAGACATACACACAGACAAGCACAGGAAAGAGAACAAAAGAAAGCATTCGCATTCCCTCATTGGACTGTCAACGGAGTAAAGGAGTTGTTATAGTACTCGATCTCCATCGTCACATTCTCCAGAATCAAAGATATTGTACTTAGATTTTATGTCTAGAATTTCTTTGTACTCTTCTGTTTATTAAGCAATAAAGTTTGTTCAAACTTTACAACAATGGAAAACAGGAATGTGTTATCTTGGGATGCACTAATACTTTTTGATAAGAAGAATTGGTCGACCCTCATATGAATTGAGTATAAGGAGCTTATTGCAAAGACTATCAAGAACAGGTACATGTTATGGCAAACTGATGGGTTTTTTTCTCGATTAGTTGAGTGAAAAAAAGATGTGTATCCATGATTTGTTTGGGTTCAGGATCGTACATGGTAAAGGTTAAGAACGAGAATGTACCCAAGACGATGTCCAAGTCAAGATACTACTACTGAGATTCAAATGATGTCATTTGGTTTGACCAATGCCCCTGCAATTTTTATAGACTTGATGAACAAGATTTTCATATTCTATTTGAATAAATTTATGGTGGTCTTCCTTGAAAAAGTTTGGTTTACTCGCACAAGGGGCATCTTTGCATTTTATTATAGACTTTGAGGCAGAGCTACTTTATGACAAGTTGAGTAAGTGTGAGTTCTGGTTGGATCATATCTCATTATTAGGCGATATCATTTCTGACAATAGTGTCTCGATAAATTTTAATAATATTGAGGCCGTAGAGCATTGACCAGTTCCAAAGGATGTTGGCGAGGTTCACAATTTTTTGGGTTTAGCTAGCTACTACAGAAGATTTGTGAAGGATTTATCCAACATTTCTTCATCATTATCTAAGTTGACTCGAAAGGATGAGAAGTTTATTTGCACAAATAAGTGTCAAGAGGGCTTCATGGAGTTGAAGAAGAGGTTAACTATAATGCTAGTTCTTACCTTATCTTCGGGCACTAAAAGTTTTGCTATCTGCAATGATACGTCGGATAAATGATTGGATTGCATTTTGATGCAGCATAAGAATGTGATAACATACGCTTCTTAATAGTTGAGATCGCGTGAAAGGAATTACTTGTTTCATGATTTGGAGCTTGCAGCATTCTTGTTGGCATTGAAGCTTCTAGGGTGATAACATGAACATATATACTAATCACAAGAGTTTTAAGTATATCTTCACTCAGAAAGGTATCGATATGACGCAGAGGAGGTGGCTAGAGTTTCTAAAGGACTTTGAGATTGATCATCGCTACACATGTATTGCCCCTCTCCGCGTTGGCACTATGTACAAGAGATATCGGTTTGGTGACTCAAAAAGGAAACCTTCTTGGAGAGCTCCTTGTTGAACCAGAAGATGACTGATCTAGGTGAGTGGGCAGAACTCCATTCTCTGATTCTTGCACGCCTTAATAATGAATCTGAGTTTTTGAAATGCTTATTGCTTAATAAGATAAGTTTGCATGAATGATAGAACGAGAACCTGCCTGCCTAAAAGAGATAGAACAATTGTCATGCTAAGTATAAGAAATGTTGCATGCTAGTTACACTGACACAGCTATCGAACAAACCTTGCCATGGTAAGAAAATAGTAGAATTGTATGCTAACTTGAAGAGATAAATAGACCCGTGCCATGCATTGTTTTAATTAAAAGATCGTTCATATGTTTGCTTGTCATCGTGTATATAATTGCTTGTCTTGGATTCAAAAGCTTGATGGAATGTATGCTTATTTGTTATAAGAGTAAATGACTTGTCTTGTTTGAAAAGCGACTAGTAGCCTGCCCTGATGTTCCGATCCCACGGGATCTAGGGGGTGCGGCTATTAGATAAGAGATAGATGGATTGAAAGCGTATATTGTCACGTTGTGTTATAATTGTGATATGCTTGTTATCGAGGAGCTTACGGGGGATGGAGGCTAAATGACAAGTTGGAGACTAATAGTGTGTCCTGATGTTCCGGTCCTACGGGATCTAGGGGGCGTGGCTATTAGAATGGTGGATGGAGATTCATGGGGTGAGACTAATAGTGCGTCCTGAAGTTCCAGTCCTGCAGGATCTAGGGGGACGAGGCTATTAGGCGGGGGGCAGTGCTTCGGTTGGGAAGAGTTTGTGTTAGAGAAGTTAGCTGGTTCATGGAGATAGTTGCATTCAAGTAGTTAGGGCGCATGCTAGGCTAGCCTTCTTGCATACCTAACTGTTTGATGCTAAGACTGACAGGGAAAAGAGAACCTTGTATATATATGCAAATTGTTGCTAACTTGTATGTCTGCTACAGGGATAACCATTCGGCAAGGGATAAGAAACACAAAGAGTATATATATAGCCTGCTTGTTCATGATCATGTGCATCTTAGAGTTTATCTGATAGTATTTCATGCATTTGTATCGATCGGACAATGGCTATTAGTGTAGAGCTGAACCTTGGTCGCGGCTGATAATATGTTAGTGAAGAGCAACCATGAGTCACAGCTGCTAATAGCATCAGATAAAAGAGTCATTGGTTAGCTGGATTATCGCTACTGATCCTGAGTTTCTCGGGGACCGAAATCTTATAGATAGTTCCTCTTGTTTGCTTGATTGAATGATAGTCCACTGAATGCTGCATTGTCCCATAGAGTCTTTGAGTATAGCTCATAAGACACGATGCGCATACCCTGATAGTAGAATAATCGATTTGTCTTGTGTGCTTGAATGCTATCGAACATGAACTCTGATTTCAAAGATGTTTCCAAAAGAAGTAATATGACTCCGTTCTTGTACTGCATGAAATGAACCTAGGTAAAACAAGAAAGATCACTAGTAATGTAATATTTTATAACATAATTACTTAGTACTAGTTTTAGTGAATGTTGATTCTGTTCGTTGATTTTATACTCACCAGTACTTTCTCCAAAGTGCTGATCCACCAACAGTTTGCTTGTTCGCAGGTGTTGGATCGTCCGAGGAAGCGATAGCCGTGCCTCTTCCCCAGGACCCAGAAATCTGGTTTCGATGCCTTGAGCCGTATCGATTGCTTTAAGATGCTTTTGTATAGAGAGACATAATGTATGGAACGATGCCATTGTATTCAGAGAACCTCGTGCACTGATCTTTGTCCCGTATACTCAGAAGGATTATTGTTTGCAACACTCTTCCTCCGCTGCGAACTCGATCGATTCGATGATAACCACAACTTTAACAATGTTGCCTTCTGCGGGCGTAACTTCAGGCTCTCACGGCATCACGTCCCGATGGAAACGATCGTCCTGCGGGAGCGCTGGCGCGGTGATTCGTGCCCGACGTGGACGGCCGATTCCTGCGGGAGATCGGGGCATGACAACACACATATAAATGACAACATAGTGTCAGATGCACTTAGAAAGAGGCCACTAGCAATGTCATATTTAATTTCTTGACAAGGAAACATCATATCATTAAAGGTATTCAGGAGGTGGGTATAGAGGTGTGCACTACAAAAATACAGTTAAATAGCGACAGAATATAGCGACGAAACTATTTCCGTCACTGAGTAGGGACGGATATGTGACAAAAAGTTTGACAAAAAATCATATCTTTTTCCATCGCTGATCAGTCGTTAATATTGTAGCGACGTCTTAGCGACAGACTACTTCCGTCGCTACGAAACATTTTAATTCTAGTGCCAACTTTTTTCTTTCCCCCAAACTTTCTCTCTCTCTCTCTCTCTGCCCGACCCCCCTCTCCGGCCCCCTCCTCCAGCGCCATCTCTAGCGGCCCCCTCCTTGACCCCCATCTCCGGCCCCCTACTCGTGACCCCCTTCTCCGGCCCCCTTCTCTTCCCCCTCTCCGGCCCCCTCCTCCTTGACCCCCTCTAGCTCCGGCGGCCCCCTCCTCTCCGGCCCCTCCTCGACCCCTCTCTCCAGCACCCTCCTAAACCCCCTCTTCGGCAACATCCTCAACCCCCCTCTCCGGTCAGACAATAGGTAATGACCCTAACTAGGTTATTTTGAATTATAATTTGCAAATGAACACATGACACAAACACAAAAACCGACACACGATACGTTGGTTAGTATTGATTTAGGTTAAAATACTTAGTAGTTTTTAAATTGATTTAGGATTACCAACATACGACACAAACACGGACACATGACACAAAAATAGTTTTGACACGGACACAGTCACAGTTAAGGGTAAGCATTATTCGGTTTAATTTGGACCAAAAATCGAACCGAACTGAACCAAATTGTTTATTTAGTTACTAAAAATGAATATTTAGCTAGTTAATATATATATATATATATATATATATATATATATATATATATATATACTATAATTTAGTTACTATATGTAGGTTTTGAAATTGAATGAAATAGTAGTCACCCTTGCCGATTGTATATAGGTATTAATTTTGAATGAAATAGTAGTTACCCTTGCCGATTATATATGTAGGTATTAATATATATTGGCATGTATCAGCCATATTCGGATGAGTGTCAAGGAAGTATGGTTTTGGATACGTTTAGAACAAGTATCCTAACTGTTCCTTTAGCAAATATCATAACTCATCTTGTATCTAATCCATATTGTTTGAATATATATGGTATATACAGAAGCAATGAATCGATAATTAGTTGATCGATCGTGGATGTACAATAGGCGACATGAGAGTAGGATTGGTTTGACAGATGATTTCAGGACGGGCATTGAGAAATTTCTCAAATACGCCAGTAGTCAACCTTATTTTATGGATGGGAGGCTCATCAAGTGCCCTTGTGTCAAATGTCATAATATACCATTCAAAGAGGTGAATCTCGTGAGGGAGCATCTCTACAAGAACGGTTACGTACCGAACTACAAGGAGTGGACGACTCATGGAGAACCTTTATTTTTGCAATATTATTCCTCCTTTAATACGGAGGTAACGGAGGTAGAAGAGTGTCGACTGCGAAACCTGACGCGTGAGTTGGTATTTAATGTAGCCAGTCCAAGTTTTGATCCGGAGGATCCGAATTCTGATGCAAAAGAATTCTATGATATGTTCAAGAATGTCGATACTCTGTTATACCCGGATTGTGATTTTCATTCTGTCTTGTCGTTGGTAATGCGGTTGTTGAACCTCAAGTCCGATTTTAACTTGCCATAGGAATGCTACGACGGGATAATTTAGTTTGTTCGAGATTTATTGCCAAAAGGATCGAAGGAGTTGCCTAAAAACTTCTACAAGTCAAAGATGATGATACGGAAACTCGGATTATGCTAAAAAAAATAGATTGTTGTCGAAATGGTTGCATGTTGTACTAAAAGGAGAACAATGGTAAAGATAGATGCATTTTCAATCACGCGAACCGGTACAAGCCAATTTAGAGCAAAGGAAAGCCAATTGTCCAAGTAAGGTTGCGTCCCTACAAGTACATGCAGTTTTTGCCATTCACAAAGAGGTTGTAGAGGATGTATATGTCCGCAAATATAACAGAACACATGACATGACATAGCAAGAAACGAAAGATGGATGATGGAGAATTATCTCATCCTTTCGATGGAGAGACAGGAAAGCATTTTGATCGGTGTCATCCTGAATTTGCTACGGAGCCCAGGAATATCCAGTTGGATTTATGTTCTGATGGATTCATTCCTTTCGGACAGTCGGGATCTCAGTACTCTTGTTGGCCGGTAATTTTGACTCCTTACAATCTACCATCGTGGATGTGCATGAAGACTATACATTTTTTTGACACTTATCATACCCGGTCCAAAAAATCCAAAAAGGAACATCGATATCTACTTGCAGCCATTGGTGGATGAGTTGAAACAATTGTGGAAGTTCGACGTTCAGACATATGATATATCGAAGGAGCAAAACTTTCATATGAGAGCGTCACCCATGTGGACCATCAATAATTTTCCAGCATATGGATGTTATCAGGGTGGAGTAATCATGGTACTTTGTCTTGTCCGATATGTATGGAAAAGAATAAGGCATTTTGTCTCCAGAATGGAGAAAATCCATACTTTTTTTATTGTCACGGTCAGTTCCTTCTTGCGCCGCATCCGTGAAAAAGGAACATAGATGGCTTTAGAGCTGGTAAACAGGAACTATTTCCGCCCTCGTTGAGACTGACAAGAGATGAAGTTTGGAAAGAGGTAGATGAATTGCCGACTGTGATGGAAGATCCGATATCGGCCCTTCACTTTGAAGGGTTCGGACATAGACATAATTGGACAAAGCGGAGTATCTTTTGGGACTTATCTTATTGGAAGGACAATTTCATAAGACGCAATCTTGATGTCATGCATATCGAAAAGAATATATTCAACATCTTCAATACGGTGATGGATATCAAGAGAAATACAAAAGACAATTTCATTGCAAGAAATAACTTGAAAATTATTTACAGGCATTCAGATTTGCACCAAAAAAGAAATACAAACGGTAATTGTGTCAAGCCTCCAGCACCATTTACATTGAGTAGAGAGAAAAAATTGATAATATGCAACTGGATTTCAAAGTTGAGATTTTTGACGACTACATGTCAAATCTGACAAGATGTGTCGATCTCAATGAACACAAGCTGACAGGGATGGAGAGTCATGATTGTCATGTGTTTATGGAGAGGTAACTACTTATTGCTCTGAGAGAGATATTGTCTCATCAAGTATGGACTCTGTTGGCCAAATTATCTATATTCTTTAGAAATTTGTGTTCAAGCAAGTTGACGGTGCAACATTTAATAGAACTCGAGGAGAAAATTATATTGCCATTGTGCAAGTTAGAAATGGTGTTCCCTTCCGATTTTTTTGATAGTATAGAGCATTTGCCGATTCATCTTGCATATCGGTACTCCCGTCCATTATCGATGGATATGTCAATTTGAGAGGTATAAATTGATTAGTTTGTACTATTAATTTCTTTACTCAAATAATTATAATATTTAATATATAATCTATAGGTATCTACATCACCTAAAGAAGAAAGTAGACAATAAGGCTCATGTAGAAGCTTCGATATGCGAAGCATATATCATTGAGGAGGTTTTAAACTTTTGCTCCATCTACTTTGATACTCATGTGAGAACAAATCATAATAGAGCTCCAAGGAATGATGACGTAGGGGTTGATGCACCGAATAGTGTAATCATCACTATCTTCAATGTGGGAGGCAAGCCTAAAAGTGCTACTAAAGTACGGTGGTTGGAAGACGATGAGTTTGAAGCCGCTCATCGGTATATATTATTAAATAGTGGTCTTGAGGAGATGCAAGATATTGGGAAGTAAGCGACACATCTTTGCTACATATTTCAATTCTATATATGCTTGGAAAAAAGTGCTATAATTGTTCTCCTTATTATCACAGTACTTTTATAGCTGAGGTAAAAATGGAGAGACGTAATATTAATGATGATGATCATGCTAAGGGTGGTCTCCACACGGGTGGATCCATTTCAACCGTCGAGCATTTTCGTCGGATAGTCAGTATTATAATTTTTTGCTAGATAATTTTTTCGTATTTATTATTTTTCTTTATTAATTAATTACTTATTTTTATAGTGCGAGAAGGCCGTCAAAGCTGGAAGAGACTCGAAGACCGTCGACTTTTCCGCAATCTTCCAGCAGCCCCACAAAAAAAGAAAGATGGGAAGCTCGTAGATGAGCGGGCAGCCAAAGCATACGTAAGTTATGTTTATAAAATTTTGTCAACTTAATTTAATTAGATTTTTTTATAATTGAACTATATTTGTTTACCTACCCAAAAAATCTAACCTTAACAGTAATATCGTTACCTATAAAATCTAAAAACCTTAACTCTAAACCTAATCTACGATATTTTAACTTAACTCTAAACCTAACCTTAGTTGTAGTCAATAAAAAAAATTAATCCTAACATACGATATCTAAACCTATTTACATAAATAAATATAGGAGACGTATGAGACGTTGGAGGAGGGCTGAGAGCAGTACGCCGACTGAGAGAAATGATCGGTGTGTACAAGCTGTCGGGAGAGAAAAAGGCAGCAGCCTGTACGAGACCAAATCGTTGGCATGATCATTGGCATCTCAGCCGTCGGTTATTTCCAGAGCTCCTCCGACGACTCCTCCAGCTCCATCAGAGCCCAGCCCTGACATTCCTTCTGGTACTATATCTTTGGAGCAGCTCACGACGTCTATGATAGAGCTACAGAGGATGGTTAGACACCTGGCAGAGTCTCATGATACTGCAGCCCTTGTTCCTCCGACGACTCCAACGATGGTTCCTCCAGTTCCTCTGACGGCTCCTCCAGCTCTATCTTCGACTTCTTCTGGTGTTCCGTCTGTCATTCTTGATGATCTATAACAGATCATCGTTGCGGTTATTACGCAGTACATGGCTAGCCGACAGCTATCGCCACCTCCGTCTCCACCGTCGACTTGATGTATTTATAAATTTTTTGATAATATGATACTTTATGGGATTTATTGATTTACGTATAACTTTAAATGTCTGGAATATGTATTTAAATTATGATTATTTTTGTATAATATCTTATGCTACTTTATATCTTATGTATAAATGTAATCTATGTTTGAATCTGTGATTGTTTTTGTATAATGTAACAGGTATATGCTCAGCAGAAAATTGATTCTATTCTAGAATAAATATTAAAGTTAGCGACAGATTAGCGACGGATTAGCGACAGAATACTAGAACAATTCCATGCCAGTGACGCATCATCGACGTCTTAGCGACGAAAATTTCGTTGGTAAATGTCTGGTACCAAAAATTTACCAAATATGTATCAGAAATAGTCGCTAAGACCGTCGCTGTTAGCGACGAATCAATGACGGAATTTCAGTTGGTGATCTTCTGGAAAATTTGATAAAAACCGGTTCTAAGTTTCCGTCTGAATTTCATCGCTATTTCATTACTAAATGTAGCGACGGAAATAGTATGACACTAATCTGTCGCTGACATTACGTCGCTATTTTTGTCGTTAATCCGTCGCCATGGCGACAAATTAGCGACAAAATTGTGGCAGCGACACTTAAATTACATACGCCACAATTTCGTCGTTAATCCGTCGCTAAATTTAAACAGCGATGGAAAAATACATTTTAGCGACGAAAAATTCCGTCGCTAAAACTCTGTATTTTTGTAGTTTGTTATACCCAAGTATATTGTCACCTTGGCAAGTTTGCAGGTGCATTCATCTATTGTTGATAGGATTAATGCGGCTCATCCTAATTATCCTAGACTGTAGAAGTTGCAAGCAGAGCATAAGGTGACATCGGTGAGAGCTAAGACTCCGTGAGGACGAATCACTCCATTTTGAAGGAAGATTGTTTGCGCCTAGTGGGGAGCTTAGGCATGAGATCATAATAAGGTGCACAGTTCTCAATATTCCATTCCCAACATGGCACAAAGATGTATAAAGATATTTGTAACTACTTCTAGTAGTAGGACATAGAGAGGGAGATTGTTAGATTCATGTCATGACACTTGGTTAATTTTGTTAGCAGGTTAAGGTATAACATCAGCGACCGACAAGATTGTTACATCTCGTACCCATTCCATAATGGAAATGAAAGCACATTGCTATGGATTGTCACAGGTACATTTTCCTTGGTTACCGGGTGGTAGAGATGAAGTTTTGGTGGTCGTTGACCGACTCACAAAGTAGCTCACTTCCTACCATTAAGAATTAGCTAGACTACAGAGGCCTTAGCAGAAATATAGATGCAACAAATCGTTAGACTTTATGGAGTACCCGTTAGCATTATTTAATATCATGACTTGCAATTCACTTCACATTTCTAGAGGAGATCGTCTGAAGTTCAGCACAGCCTACCATTTATAGATATATATGGCCAGTTTGAGAATACTATTCAGACTTTGGAGGATATGGCCAGAGCTTATACTTTGGATTTTGGAGATTCTTGGGAAGCTTACCTACATTTTATTGACTTAACAACTATTAATAGGTGAGCATTCAAATTGCTCCTTTTAAGGCCTTGTATGAAAGGTAGTGCATATCTCTCGAGTTGATGAGTTTTGTGAGAGCATACATTTGAGACTTGAGACGATTGTTTACACTATTAAGAAGGTTGACTAGATTCTACTTAGCACATAACTGTTAGAAGCATTGGACTAATAAACATCGATATCCCTTGGAGTTAACCGTCGGGATCACGTGTTCCTACGTATCTTACGAACAAGGGACATCATTATATTTGGTGCCAAAGGCAAAATCAGTTCGAAATACATTGGTCCTTTTGGCATCTTGGAACATATCAGTGATGTAAAGTATAGACTTGTTTTGCCGCCGTCCTTAGACGAAGTGCATAACATATTCTATTTGTTGTGCATTTCGAATCCTACCCAGGTTCTCAACCAAGCATATTTGAGTAGCCGGTAGTCATCTTGGATCAACATGAGAACGATGATTTGGATTTCCACATAAAATTTTGTAAGTAGTCTCGTTATTTCCTTTTCTTGTGTATTTCATGTTTTATTTCTACTATCTTCTACACTAAGGGGTTGTTTGTTTCGCGGATTTGGAGTACGAAAGTGGCCAAAATCTGAATTTTGAACCACTTCACGTGTTTGGTTGGAGGATTTGCGAACAAAATTTTCTGTTATTTGACATGAACAGTAAATCATGTCTGCTACGAAATCATAGTTTTGACAGAGAAATTTTTTTCTTCAGAAATGGAACGCGGAAGTAGAAAATCCCTATTCCCATTTCGTGCGTTTGGTTGGAGGATCACTTACACTCTACTTTAACCAAAAGTTCTACTATTGGTGTCATTTCAACAAAAAATAAACTATTTCACTCACTTCAACAACCAACCAAACACCAAATTTTAAAATTTTCTCCTTCTAACCTGCACTAACTCAAAACACCCAAACCAAGTGTTTATCTCCACTTCATCCCAATGAGTAGGCAAAATATCGATTTGTAAGTTTTCCATCTCGCCGAACTGAACAGCCCCGAATATGTTGATAACTTTATTGAAAGAATAATTACGTACCCCGCGTCCATCTGAAGTGGCAATCTCCAAGGAAGCTCCATTATTCAGCAGCACATCTGCCACGGCCACAGCATTATGTTCCGCAGCCCAGTGCAGAGCCGTACGCCCGGATCTGTCGACGGCATCCACGTTGATTCCCCCACGCTAATTCAAATTCAAGAAAGAAAGAAAGACCAATTAACCAACCAACCAACCAACAAGCAGCTGGCTATCAGAAAACTAATTGGTCGGCAATGCAACCAACCAAACTTGGGATGGAGGTTTCTTACCTTTATTATGTATAGAGCCATGTCGACCTTGTTCTTGAGAGTGGTCTGGTGGAGCGGATAGGAGCCGACGTCAGTAGTGTCGGGGCGGTTGAGGGGATGTCCTTCCCTCTCCACGTACTTGCGCATCTTCCCCATGTCGCCGTATTGTGCTGCGGTGTGAACGTCCTCCACCGACAGCTTTCGGTCGATGAGGGCGCACAGCTGCTCTACGGGAGAGACGTCCTCCCCGGGAAGCTCCGAGGTTAGCTTCCGCTCGATGTACTCTGGGAGGTCCGTCGTCAGCTTTCGCTCGATGAACTCCAAGAACTCATCCATCACAGACTCAGAGCTAGCTGTCTAGCTAGAGTTGTAACCTTAATTTGTCTGACTGGATTTGAAGGAGCTAGGACGAAGAGCGGAAGAGTACTGTGTGTTTTTTCAAGAGGCTGAACAGTCGATACTTGTAAAATTGATATGTTATATCTGTAATCTGTAATGTAAATTATTATTTTGAGTGTTTATTAGAGTTTCTTTATTCGTATTGTAAAATAATAATAATAATATTTCACCACTGCTGGTTCCGGTCTACTCGATAATTTCTCCAAACACCATTTCCCGTAGAGAATGGATATATGTCATCGGGAGTAGCGACTATCACGTGGTTGAAAGTACTTAGGAAAAAAAACAAAATAAATAAATAAATCTATAGTGCAGTGCAGCCAACAGAATTCTTGAGATTGGGATTTAATATAAACTAGAGAAAAAGAGCAGGAAAATAATATTGCATACCACCTTGCTAGGGTTTCGTGCATACAAGTTGCCACCCATAGCTGTCTCCTAAACCTACCTCAAAACCAATCAAACCATTGGATTAACTCTTTAAGAACAATATTAATCTGTCCTATATGTTTGTTTTTTTCCCTTGCTACGCGGAAGCCCAAACCAACCCACCAAACATACTTTACTTTAGTACAAACTTGCAGCTGTAATTGTTAGGAATGGATAAACATTCCCTTGCTTTATACAATTATATACAGAGGAATTATATCAATCCTAGACCATATATCACAATGAATGACATTATAATAGTATAAGAGGACGATTTGTGCACGATTTTTTTTTTTTTACAAATTTAGAAAAAAAAAATCTATTCCTATGCTTAATTTAGGTTATAAAATTTATTTTAAAAAATTATAAATATCTGAATAAATAAATTATCAACAAAATATGTGAACCATATCCCTCGAGCATAAATGAAAAAAAATTGTTCCGGGTAAAATTTTTGTTGTTATCGTCTTTTTTCTATACTCTTTTATTATTATTATTTTTCCTTTATTTTTTATTTTTTATCCTTTCAACATTTTTTTAAGAATTTATTTTGGTATTTGTTAATTTATTGTTTTTTTTTCTTTTTTATTTTTAAAGAATTTGTTTTCATTTTTGTAAGAACAATATTTGTTTTTTTAAGTTTTTTTTTTTAAAAAAAAATTGTTGTTTTTTTTATTTATTTTATTTTTTCACGAAAATATTTATATATTTTTCAAACATGAAAATATAATATTTTTAAAATTTGATTACTGAAAATTTCATCTTAGGTAATACAAAATTCATGACTATATAACATTATACGTATAAAAAAAGTCCACCTAATAATATTTAACACCTCCAACCCATCAAACTAACAATTTGTTGACCAAGAGTTTATGGAGAAGAAACTTGTGTGATTGCATCTGTCATATTACTCTTCCATAATTAAGCAAGCTATAAATTTTGGTGAGACCACTAACTAAAAAAAGGTTTAATTTCAAGTTGATACTCTTCAACTATTTCATTTTTTCAACTTGATATATTAAACTTTTACATACATCAACTTACTATCCTAAAAAAAATTGAAATTATTCCGCCCCTCCATTCTCCCTTCCACCGATTGCCACTCCCGCACCCCATTCTCCCGTCGCTGCCCCCTCCCGCCCCTTCTCCCGCCGCTATCATCTCCATTGCTGCCGCAGCCGGAAAGAGAGACGTGTAGTTTCGAGTTTTTTTAGGGTATAAAGTTCAAAATATTCAATAGTTGATGAATTTAAGTTGAGTAAAAAAACTTTAGGGTATCCACACTACTAGAAAATGGACCTTTTGCGTCACCTTCTAGCAACGGTCTATACCAGCCGTCGCAAAAAATTCATTTGCGATACACTTTTACGACAGTTTCTTAAAGTGTGGCAAAAACATCTTTTGCATCTTCTTTTTACGACGGCTTTTATATGTTGGTCGTAAATATCCTTTTGTGTCACTTTTATGCGACCATATAATATTTATGTCGCAAGAAAAAAATTGCGTCTGAATTTTGGCAACGATTGTCTTTTTTGGTTGCAAATATCTTATTGTCATTTTTTTTTCATAATGACTTTATTTTGTCGTCGCAGTAAATACTTTTTTTTCTTGTGATCGTTGTTATTGTAGTCACCCTCGTTATTGTAGTTCAAAATATTTTATACTTTTTTAAAATAAATTTTTTGAGCAAGTATATATTTATAAAAATGAGAAAAAATTAATATTTGGAAGGTGCTAACTTGTATCTTTTAAAACCCCAAACTTAAGTAATATTTTTCTTTATAAACTAAATAATTACCCTAAAAAATCAACCCATAAATCTCCAGTTCTCCTCCTCCATTAGCTTCCCCTCCCCTCCTCTTCCAAAAGCCTCATCCCATCAGCCCCTCCTCTCACCACCATTACCTTCTTGGATCCAGACTTCCATTTTGATGCGACGAGCTTGAAGGAGGAGTACGAGAGCAAGGAGGACCTCTCCCCCACTCCATATAGGACTTTGCCTCCTACTCCATGTTCGTTGTCGAGGAGCACACCGACATGAATACCACTTTCGTTGACGTCAAGATATTAAGGGCCTTTAGAGACCACCCCGCCGTCTCCCTCCCAGCTCTCGTCGAACCCTAAGAGGAGAAAAAGACGAAGACAGGGACGAGGATGAGTAGGACTAAGCCATTGGTGGTGGCCGAGGGGTTCTACGAACAAGGTAATACACAGTTCACATTCGTGTGTTGTCACGCCCCGATCTCCCGCGGGCAAATCGGCCGTTCCCGCTAGGCGGGAATCACCCTCGCCAGCGCTCCCGCGGAACGATCGCTTGACCCATCCGGGCGTGATGCCGCACGAGCGTGAACCGCGCCCGTGCAAGGCCGTGATTCATTGGCTGGCGGTAAGAGTTCTAAGCCACAGAGTCGCACAGATTGTCCGAGTGCAGCGGAGTCATGAACGCATAGCGGTTTGGTAACAGGTTCACTGAGTCGACAATATAGCAGAAGCATTGAAAGACAAGTTTGAAGTAAAGCAACTCTTTTATTGATATAAACATGTGTTACATGCGGCGTATAGCCGAGATTACAAGTCGCTCAAGCCTCTCTCTCTGAAACAGTAAAAACGTGCCAAGTGGCTACAATTATGGAATGATTGTAGAGGCGATGTCCAGGCGAATTCGGGCTATGTTCCAACATTATGTCTTGTATATGTGCTTATGTTCCGGATGCACCGTTGCAAGGCTTCATAGGGAACTCTTGGCCTTAGCACGCACGAAGGAGGCATCCGCACCGAACGAGGTTCTCCCGCACCCTGCACACAACTGGTGGATTATCAGTACATTGAATGCACTGGTGGGGAAGCTACTCGCCCGCTCGACAAAACCAAACACGTAATACAGGTTCCGTGCACAACTATTAAGTTGTCTTTCTAGTTGCCTTAGGATCAATTTTATGCAAACATTGAATAGCCTAACGTGTCGGGCAGTGCGCTGTGAAACATGAGAGGAAACACGGCGAGACTTACCAACTTACCATCTCCTTCCCTGTCCAAGGCAAACATTGTTAATTCATGCATGGGCAAGTATAAATATTCAGGCGATAGCATATGCAAACATTGAGTATGGTTATATTGTTCAAGTTTAAGCACACGAGGTGGACATAGTCAAGGATAAGGATAACATGCAACGAGAGCACACGACGAACACACGATGCGCTACAAGTTATCCCATCCGCACAAGATGACTAGCCACAAGTTAATTGCACACGATGATCACTGGCTTGATGCTATAATGGACTTGTCATGGACATGGATATCATGCAACGAGAGCTCATATTGAATGCACGATAACACACGATGCATTGCAAGCTATCCAGTCTGCACACGATGACTACACACGAAGTCTGCCTGGATCGGATCAGTGCCAGTGCCCCAGCACCGTCCGTAGAACTTATATCCTTGTGCACAAGTTGTCCATGATCGAACACGATTATTAAGTTTATGTTTCATGCAGTTAAGGTAACACGAGCACACGACAAGCAGTATTGCATGATTCATTTAGCTATTGGATATGTACAGTCTCCTAGGCTGATGTAAGCCCGCACGAGGGAGACTTGTAGGGAGATCCAAATACCTGAATGAGTCTTGCCACAGGAGTATGATTCTTTACTTGACATGATGCAGTCTCCTGAATCGGGAACTGCCTTGGCGACCTAACGGTCCCAGATACTTGCAGGATTATTCAGGCACGGAATGACCACGTAGTAGTCTTCCGGGGTATGGATAAAAACAATGCAACATTCAAGCAGACAAGCATGCGTTTCTAAGGAACATAAGCAGGCACGTTGCTCGGACCCGAAGGTAAGCCGAGAGATGAAACCGTTAAGGGACTTAGCATGCGAGGGTCTGAATATAAGCAGTATTTTAATTTCCATGTTCTAGCAAGCAATACAAGTTGGGATTATTCCCTTAGCTAGGTACGTTGGATTTATTAGCATGCAAGGGGTGATTCACCTAGCGACTAGCATGTATCATTCCAGATTTTATGTATGCTGGCTAAGCAAAGACAAGTTTACCGTAGCCACCCACCTTAGCGATGATTCGCCTCGGTAGAGCGATACGCCGAGCGAGCCTCTGAAAGCCTGAGCCGGATTCCTGTAGGGACAAGTCTGGATATCTTTTGCTTCTCGTTTGAGGCAAAGCGGGTCGGGACAACTGCACTATTGCCGATTGAGTCGGCAGTCCGCTAGAACGGAACGGGGTATTACATCCTACCCAACTCAGAAAAAGTCTCGTCCTCGAGACTTACTGAGGACAAGCAGTAATCTAGGGTTGAGGCAATCCTAGACAAGTCGTTGTACTTGTTCATTTGGATTTTCACTTGCACAAGCGTCGAAATCAGCATATCGCTTAGACTGGATCATGCGCACTTTCGAAGTGCACTTCTAGCGTGAACACGTCAACCAGCTTAGTGATAGCGAAGTCTTAGCACTCGAGTTTCACCTTTCCTTAAGTCTTGGATGGTGCACTAGTTCAAGGTGTTCCTAGAATAGATGCATTCAACCAAACTTAGGGTTAGTGAAAAATCGGACAAGCTACTACGATACTCTCAAGGGTTCGCACAGGTTGGCACAAAGGCCACTCGCAGCACAACGGCATACAAGCAAGCATATCATTCAAAATGCATTTTAAAAGTATTTAGACTTATTGTTGGAACATCCCATCGAGGCATTGAGAGAGAGCGTGCACATAACCCACGAACGAGCTTTCAAAACAGAGATATCGAATTGAAGTCCAAAGGCGTAGAAGCCAGGCTCTGATACCACTATGTCATGCCCCGATCTCCCGCGGGCAAATCGACCGTTCCCGCTAGGCGGGAATCACCCTCGCCAGCGCTCCCGCGGAACGATCGCTTGACCCATCCGGGCGTGATGCCGTACGAGCATGAATCGCGCCCGTACAAGGCCGTAATTTATTGGCTAGCGGTAAGAGTTCTAAGCCACAGAGTCGCACAGATTGTCCGAGTGCAGCGGAGTCATGAACGCATAGCGGTTTGGTAACAGGTTCACTGAGTCGACAATATAGCGGAAGTATTGAAACACAAATTTGAAGTAAAGCAACTCTTTTATTGATATAAATATGTGTTACAGGCGGCGTATAGCCGAGATTACAAGTCGCTCAAGCCTCTCTCTCTGAAACAGTAAAAGCGTGCCAAGTGGCTACAATTGTGGAATGATTGTAGAGGCGATGTCCAGGCAAGTTCGGGCTATGTTCCAATATTATGTCTTGTATATGTGCTTCTGTTTCGGACGCACCGTTGTAAGGCTTCAGAGGGAACTCCTGGCCTTAGCACGCACGAAGGAGGCATCCGCACCGAACGAGGTTCTCCCGTACCATGCACACAACTGGTGGATTATCAGTACATTGAATGCACTGATAGGAAAGCTACTCGCCCGCTCGACAAAACCAAACACGTAATACAGGTTCCGTGCACAACTATTAAGTTGTCTTTCTAGTTGCCTTTGGATCAATTTCATGCAAACATTGAATAGCCTAACGTGTCGGGCAGTGCGTCGTACAATATGAGATAAAACACGGCGAGACTTACCAACTTACCATCTCCTTCCCTGTCCAAGGCAAACATTGTTAATTCATGCACGGGCAAGTATAAATATTCAGGCGATAGCATATGCAAACATTGAGTATGGTTATATTGTTCAAGTTTAAGCACACGAGGTGGACATAGTCAAGGATAAGGATAACATGCAACGAGAGCACACGACGAACACACGATGCGCTGTAAGTTATCCCATCCGCACACGATGACTAGCCACAAGTTAATTGCACATGATGATCACTGGGTTGATGCCATAATGGACTAGTCATGGACATGGATAGCATGCAACGAGAGCTCATGTTGAATATATGATAACACACGATGTATTGTAAGCTATCCAGTCCGCACACGATGACTACACACGAAGTCTGCCTGGATCGGATCGGTGCCAGTGCCCCAGCACCGTCCGCAGAACTTATATCCTTGTGCACAATTTGTCCATGATCGAACACGATTATTAAGTTCATGTTTTATGCAGTTAAGGCAACACGAGCACACGACAAGCAGTATTGCATGATTCATTTAGCTATTGGATATGTACAGTCTCTTGGGCTGATGTAAGCCCGCACGAGGGAGACTTGCAGGGAGATCCAAATACCTGAATGAATCTTGCCACAGGAGTATGATTCTTTACTTGACATGATGCAGTCTCCAGAATCGGGAACTGCCTTGGCGACCTAACGGTCCCGGATACTTGCAGGGTTATTCAGGCACGGAATGACCACGTAGTAGTCTTCCGGGGTATGGATGAAAACAATGCAACATTCAAGCAGACAAGCATGCGTTTCTAAGGAACATAAGCAGGCACGTTGCTCGGACCCGAAGGTAAGCCGAGAGATGAAACCGTTAAGGGACTTAGCATGCGAGGGTCTGAATATAAGCAGTATTTCAATTTCCATGTTCTAGCAAGCAATACAAGTTGGGATTATTCTCTTAGCTAGGTGCATTGGATTTATTAGCATGCAGGGGGTGATTCATCTAGCGACTAGCATGTATCATTCCAGATTTTATGTATGCTGGCTAAGCAAAGACAAGTTCACCGTAGCCACCCACCTTAGCGATGATTCGCCTCGGTAGAGCGATACGCCGAGCGAGCCTCTTAAAGCCTGAGCCGGATTCCTGTAGGGACAAGTCTGGATATCTTTTGCTTCTCGTTTGAGGCAAAGCGGGTCGGGACAGCTGCACGATTGCCGATTGAGTCGGTATTCCGGTAGAACGGAACGGGATATTACATCCTACCCAACTCAGAAAAAGTCTCGTCCTCGAGACTTACTGAGGACAAGCAGTAATCTAGGGTTGAGGCAATCCTAGACAAGTCGTTATACTTGTTCATTTGGATTTTTACTTGCACAAGCGTCGAAATCAGCATATCGCTTAGACTGGATCGTGCGCACTTTCGAAGTGCACTTCTAGCGTGAACACGTCAACCAGCTTAGTGATAGCGAAGTCTTAGCACTCGAGTTTCACCTTTCCTTAAGTCTTGGATGGTGCACTAGTTCAAGGCATCCCTCGAATAGACGCATTCAACCAAACATAGGGTTAGTGAAAAATCGGACAAGCTACTACGATACTCTCAAGGGTTCGCACAGGTTGGCACAAAGGCCACTCGCAGCACAACGGCATACAAGCAAGCATATCATTCAAAACGTATTTTGAAAGTATTTAGACTTATTATTGGAACATCCTCTCGAGGCATTGAGAGAGAGCGTGCACATAACCCACGAACGAGCTTTCGAAACAGAGATATCGAATTGAAGTCCAAAGGCGTAGAAGCCAGGCTCTGATACCACTATGTCACGCCCCGATCTCCCGCGGGCAAATCGGCCGTTCCCGCTAGGCGGGAATCACCCTCGCCATCGCTCCCGCGGAACGATCGCTTGACCCATCCGGGCGTGATGCCGCACGAGGGTGAACCGCGCCCGTGCAAGGCCGTGATTCATTGGCTGGCGGTAAGAGTTCTAAGCCTCAGAGTCGCACAGATTTTCCGAGTGCAGCGGAGTCATGAATGCATAGCGATTTGGTAACAGGTTCACTGAGTCGACAATATAGCGGAAGCATTGAAACACAAATTTGAAGTAAAGCAACTCTTTTATTGATATAAACATATGTTACAGGCGACGTATAGCCGAGATTACAAGTCGCTCAAGCATCTCTCTCTGAAACAGTAAAAGGGTGCCAAGTGGCTACAATTGTGGCATGATTGTAGAGGCGATGTCCAGGCGATGTCCAGGCGAGTTCAGGCTATGTTCCAACATTATGTCTTGTATATGTGCTTCTGTTCCGGACGCATCGTTGCAAGGCTTCAGAGGGATCTCCTGGCCTTAGCACGTACGAAGGAGGCATCCGCACCGAACGAGGTTCTCCCGCACTATGATCACTGGCTTGATGCTATAATGGACTTGTCATGGACATGGATAGCATGCAACGAGAGCTCATATTGAATACACGATAACACACGATGCATTGCAAGCTAAACAGTCCGCGCACGATGACTACACACGAAGTCTGTCCGGATCGGATCGGTGCCAGTGCCCCAGCACCGTCCGCAGAACTTATATCCTTGTGCACAAGTTGTCCATGATCGAACACGATTATTAAGTTCACGTTTCATGCAGTTAAGGCAACACGAGCACACGACAAGCAGTATTGCATGATTCATTTAGCTATTGGATATGCACAGTCTACTGGGCTGATGTAAGCCTGCACGAGGGAGACTTGCAGGGAGATCCAAATACCTGAATGAGTCTTGCCACAGGAGTATGATTCTTTACTTGACATGATGCAGTCTCCTGAATCGGGAACTGCCTTGGCGACCTAACGGTCCCGGATACTTGCAGGGTTATTCAGGCACGGAATGACCACGTAGTAGTCTTCCTGGGTATGGATGAAAACAATACAACATTTAAGTAGACAAGCATGCGTTTCTAAGGAACATAAGCAGGCACGTTGCTAGGACCCGAAGGTAAGCCGAGAGATGAAACCGTTAAGGGACTTAGCATGCGAGGGTCTGAATATAAGCAGTATTTCAATTTTCATGTTCTAGCAAGCAATACAAGTTGGGATTATTCCCTTAGCTAGGTGCGTTGGATTTATTAGCATGCAGGGGGTGATTCACCTAGCGACTAGCATGTATCATTCCAGATTTTATGTGTGTTGGCTAAGCAAAGACAAGTTCATCGTAGCCACCTACCTTAGCAATGATTTGCCTCGGTAGAGCGATACACCGAGCGAGCCTCTGAAAGCCTGAGCCGGATTCCTGTAGGGACAAGTCTGGATATCTTTTGCTTCTCGTTTGAGGCAAAGCGGGTCGGGACAGCTGCACTATTGCCGATTGAGTCGGCAGTCCACTAGAATGGAATGGGGTGTTACATGTGTGGCTTCGGTTGAATTTGTTTTTACGAATTTGAGTTTCACTACCAGAAAAAGTCAAATTAGCGACGTAAAAAAATATCACAAAATGACAAAAAAATGTCGCTAATCACTTATAGCGACATAATTAGCAACGTTTTAAAGAAGTCGAAACTCATCTAGTCGCTGAATAGAAAAACGTCGCTAAACGTCACTATACTGACATTTTTTAGCGACGAAAATGTGCCGCTAAATTAGCGACGTTTAGCGACGCAACATCGTAATTAGCGACGCAACATCGCTAATTAGCGACGTGCTCAAACATCGCTAAACGTCGCTAATTAACGACTTATATAGTGACGTTACAACGATATCTTTAATGACCTGGCAATACTACCATGTCAGCAATTTGTGACGTACAGCAACGTTTTTAGGGACATTTTTAGCGACGTGTAAAAACGTCGCTAATTAGCGACGTATTTAACGACGTGAATTTACGTCGCTAAATGTCGCTAAACGTCGCTAAAAATATCGCTAATTGTACGGTAAAAAATAAAAAAATGAATATTGAATTATTTCCAAACTATTATTTCTGCAGTTTATTAATTCACAATTTGTACAAATAGACCTGGAGCAACCCTCGGTTGAATTTTCTGGGTTTGTCGACCCCCTTGGGTTGAACACTCAATACCGGTAAATTAACATATATTTAATATGAATAATATAATAAAATTTGAAGAAAATAAAATATTCAATAAATATTATCGTAAAGAATACAACAAATATATATACATACAATGAGTCTCATCCTAAATAATACAAATATCTCAAATATCCAGCAACTATACTACTGCGGATCTGCAGGAGGATGACCACCGGTGCGCATGAAGGATAAAAACAGATCATACTGCTCCTGTGAAATTGACACCGATGTCGATGGAGAAAGCAGTGACGTCGGTGGAGTCTGTGTCGATGTAGGCGCACCAGGAGGACGTATCCGCTCCAAGTCTGCGAGTTGCTGGTTGTAAGAATCCATGGTAGATAACAGCCTCATACTGCTATGAACCATTGAATCCTGCATCAACGTCAGCCTCTCGCCCATGGATAGCTGTAATGCCTGCAGCTCCGTCACGTTGCGCTTTGTCGAGGCTCTAAGATCATTTGTCAAATCTTGGAGCTCCGTTATGCTGCAGTCGAGCATATCGAATCGCGATGAGCGTCGGATCATCCGCCTGTGGCTGGGACTGGGGCTCCTCCTCCATCCTTTGCAGCAACTCATCATGGAGAGACGCAATCTGAAGGCCAACGGCCTCCTGGACTCTGGCCGACGACTGTGAGGGCTGTGGGGAATACGTACTTGCTGGGGAAGCCCTAGATGACTGTGTCGCAACTAGGGATCCAAAGGATCCCGTACCGTAGTATGTACACCTATGGAGACCACCAACTGTGGTCACCCACAGTTCATCCGCCGACGGAGCTGGAGCGACTGCGAGGAAGTACCGGCCTGTCCAGCTGTAGGTGCACTAGCAGTCGTCCGCTCACGCAGCCTAAGATACTCGGCCTAGAAAAGTTTGAAAACTCGATAATTGCCTAAGTTATATTAAAATTAACACAAAGTAAAGTAATAATTACATAGGTCTGCGAGGCCCTCTCATCAATGAGATTTTCGTCCTTGCGATAGGTGGCCAAGAAGACGGTCACCATGTTTGCATCCTCACCCCTTTGTACCTGTTAAAAATATATTATTTAGTACAAAACTTAAATATTTTTTCCTACTACCATTTTATCGTACTTACATTAAAATAATATATCTTAAATAAAAAACATACCAAACGACGAAAATATTTCGTCATCGGAATTGAGCCACCACACCACTTGGCAGCATTCTGCCTAGTCGCCTTGGCCTTCTTGTCATGCCCTAGTCCCAAAAATACATAGGACTAGGACACGTAAGCATGCCAGCCATATGGATATGGCAACTCCAATATATGGAAACCAAAACCCACACGTACGCTGTAATATAAAAATCAATCCACAAGTGGTATGAACATATGTCACAAGTCATAGGGTACAATCTAAATCTCATCCACAGAAAATCAATATAAATGAATAACTAGCATCTATATAACTAGATCGCAATATAAGTATCTAAGGATGATGGTTGGATGGAAACAAATCTACTACCAACTCGAATGGAAAAATAAATATAATATAAGTACAACACAACAAACACAATATAAGAATACCAGCTATCAATCACGTCTCGAAGAGAAGACACCCTTGAATCATATATAACCATCCAAATTTGCGCTCCTACAAATACTCAAGAACAGATACACCTGGCAGGGGACCAGGTCCTCAGAGGGACGTAACAAGATACAAAAAAATGAGCCAACTTGAATACAGTAAATATGCATATAATAGGTAGAAAATATATAAGTACGCTGTACAAGATAATCTATATGAATGCATAATGAGGACAACTTTTCGACGTATGGGCAAGGGTAGGCTACTCGATCTACCTCACAACTCACACACACGTCAATGGACATCAGAAATCGACATACTGCGGGGGTAGCGACCAGCGAGACTCCAGAAATTGACATACCGCGGGGGTAGCGACAAGCGCAACACACGCCCGTAGTGCGAGATATATACTAGGGTTTACTAGAATGGTTAAAAGCCCATACGCCTAATGATTGTCCTCTCATGATACTAGGTGACATGTGTGTGTCAACATATCTAATACATAGTAATGACTGAAGAAAAACTACACATGAAGAACTATACAGAAATACAATAAATAAACATAAATATACTAAGCATGCAAAATACTGTAAACAATTTGGCAAGGTATCTTGCCTGGTAAGAAAGCTGCAAGGTGTACTATCCAGAAGTCAAACGCGCATTATCAAAAGCTATGGCCGCAGAACAAATATCTCCGGATGCTGAAATAAACATCACCAACGTTCCCAAAATAAGCAAAATAGCTAAAAAATACTTTTCTTTCGTCCATTTTGGACACAGGGGCAAAACCGTAATTTTGGGTAAAAGTGGGATCCACGTGTGGCCCACTTTGCACCGAAAAGCGTGTCAAGGATAACAGTCTCTAAATAGAACAAACTATAGGTCAAACAACTCTAAATGTTAATACGAACCCAATGGTATGTCCAAATATAGATTTCGATGGGCCGAACACAATTTTATCCAAAAAGTCAACTGTGGGGTCCGCCAATTGACGATCTGGTCAACCATCTCAGAAATGCGTAAAAATAGGGTCACAGGACCAGGGCGTTACCACGAGTCTAGTGGCGCAAGTTTCTTCACAATCTGACAAGCGTGCACAAAATGAGTGTGACTTCCACAAAAGTTGCGTCACGGGGTGTGTCCGCGAATACGGCCTGATTTCGGCGCGCACACGCGTTCGAATCAGTTTCCACAAATTTTTACGTGTCCGGTTATGCTGTGTGCACCGTTTGATACACTTGCTACACGGCGGGACAGTCCCGTTTGGTGGGGCGCGCTCCGTTTTCCAACTTTTAGAAATCTGGAAAAAGTGGGTTCGCGTTGTTTTGTGACGAATTTTATTCTGTCCACAACAATTAATAATCTAGGGTTATTTAAGAGAAAATAAACTAGGTCAAGTGGTCTATGCATACAAAAAATAATCACCGAATTCGGATCTCTGTGGTGGGAGATACGAACTCGACAACATGGGTGGTCACCGAAGTTTTCTGCGATCCCAGAATTGGGTCTGCTTGTGCCAACTTGGGCGCTATTTTCGCCTATGGGTACACGTTGTTCGAGGTCTGCTATTATACAGATATGGGAGAGGGTTAAGGGGTAAGCATACCGGTGAAGACGGAATGGCATTTGGTTGAGCGAGTCGATGGAAAGCAACTCCGGAACAAAGGTACCTCGAGTGGGAATCTGCAGTGCGCGAGGTCGCGGTCATCGGGATTGGTTTGGACGGCCTGGCGGGGTTCTCTGGATGCGGTGGCGGCTCTCTATAGGTCTAGATAAGAAGAGGAGGGTCTGGAGGTTTTAGGTTAGGGTTTATGAAAGATATATATATATATATATATATATATATATATATATATATATATATATATATATATATATATATATATATATATATGAATTTGAAAGGGGGAGAGAGAGAATGGTTCGGTTTGGTTAATCCTACGCGGGCTAAAGGGGGGGCATTGGTGGAATGTTGCTGTGCGTTGGGAAGGTATTTGGTTGCTAGTTGGAATTCTAACTTTTGCTAAAGTTGGAATTCTAACTTTGCTAAAGTTGGAAGGCTATTAGTATATTATTAATATTAGTTAATTATTTTTTCTTTTCTTTTCTTTTCTTCTTTTTAAATATATATATACATATATATATTTGTGTGTATATATATATATATATATATACTCATAAGAAAATTTATAGATTAAATAATGCGCACCATTAGGCTAGCAACTGCTCAAGGGGTCTCCTACATGAAATAAATTCTGAAAAATTCCTGATGGTCCCATAAATCCTCTAAGTGCCCGAACACTTAAAATAAAAATTATTTAAAATCTATTTCTCCTATTTAGCCACTAATTACTACAATTAAATTAATAATTAATAAATAAAAAGGGGTATTTACGATTTTTAGGAAGGGGGTTTTACATTCTACCCAACTTATAAAAATTTTGTCCTCGAAATTAAAATTAAGCCACAATAGAATGTCAAGGATGGTATAAGATTTGCATTGTTTAAAATATAAGGCCAAGTTAAAAGGGTGGACTATGTTGCGCGTTGCACATCCCAAAAAATCATAGGAAAATCCACATGAGCAAAAAAAATAGGTTTCTTCATGTGTCATATCCAATGGTGTGGACACCTTAATGCTCCTTTGCATAAAAGTGCCCAAAAATTGGAAAATTGCACAAAGATAAGAATTGGATGATAGGCACGTCTAGAATAAGGGTGTAGAATTTGTAGGAAGGCAGTGGCTAGTATAGTGCTCCAATTATAGAAGCACGATAAGATGCGCTAGGTGATATAATTATTGCAAGATTAAATAAAATATATCGTGTTCTATCTCTAATTGGACTCAATCTAACCTTAGTCTCCCTATCTCAGCCAAGTAAGTCGAATTTTGGGTAAGGGGTTCACAATCTACCGAACTCAAATTTTTATCCATCTATTACCTAAGGCTATACATTTAGGAAAACTATTCCTCAAATTATTTAATCATGTTATTTAATCCTCAAGGTTTTAACACCACACATATCATCTATGATATGCCCTTAAACAATTATAAAAGAGAGTCACTAAGTCATGTGATTAGCCTTATGGGGTATATTTAGTACTATCAGTGTCAACTTATACCAGCACGAGGTTTCGTCTTTCCGAAATAGGGGAAGACGAAGAGCAGTAATAAAGAATTCAAGGTGAAGGAGATAGAATACAAGTACAAGGTTCAAAGAGATTAAAGAATTCGAAAAGAGAGTTGTCAGGACGGTGGTGGATTGAAATCCTATTTTTGGTAATTTCCTATTTATATGCTCGTATCAGTACAGTTATGTAACCGATACGATGTGTCAGATATGTCTAGGGGCAAGTATATCCGTCTACTACCATATATCTCAATCCACGTAAAGTAGTCATGCGAAGAGCGAACCAAGCGCACTAAGGTTAGCTAGACCTTAATATACCGATTCTGATTAGGCAATTGTATCATTGTGTGCACCCAATAATACATATGCCATGAGCAAGCTCGATAAAAGAATAATCTTGCAAAAACTAGGCTATGATAGCATATGATAGCAGCATAAGTCAAGGTAGTACAGCAAACATAAATACGCTGGATTATGATGAAAGAAGGTACATAATAATTCAAGTTCAAAAAAGATAAGACTCTATAATCTTTACAGTTGTCATACTAATTCCTTGTCTAAGTCGATAGTCGACAAAGTAGGGGTATAGCCTCTAAGTTCTACAGTCTGATGAAATATTATCTTCTTATGCTAGCACACAGTTAATGTCATTCAGCTATACTTCAATAATAGGGCAAAAGACTATGTGATACTAGGTTGTGAGATATGGTACCGAACTTATAACAATTAACTAATACTATAATTGCCTTAAGGATACCGTAGAAACTCCTGTTATGGTCTACAAGAAGGGGGTCTTGGTATTCATTAGGGTATCCTCTTTCATTACATAGGTCACGGTCGTCCTAAGTCTTAGTCATAGCGCTTATAGAGCAAGTGTCAATAGTAAGAATGGAAAGTTACTGGCCGTCAAGGGGAAAGGATCTAACTCGTATCAAGGTGGGGGTACATGTTACACAATTTAAAACTAAGGGATAAGCGCCAGGTCTTAATCTACAAGAATAGCTTAAACCATCAAGTTCTAACTACTAAGCACACAATTTCAAAATTTATCATTAACCACTATAATCCCAGCAACTATATGTCCTTAACACAGAATAAATCACCTGGCCTATAATTAGAAGTGTCAGATGGCACGAGTTAAAAGATGAAGAGTAGAAGAACAAAATTTAGTTGTCGCACAATTAGCGAATGCTAAGGTCGCAGAGGAACAATATATGAAATTAAAATAGGGGCTCTAGATAGCATCGTGGTTTTCTAAGGAGGAGTGGTATTCTAGTTGCTACGTTCGAGTTATGATCAAGAGAAATATAATATTCATTACTCTTGGAATCCTACGGTACTGTCTGCTACTAATAAGACAATGATCTAAGTTTATAGTTCTCCACTACTTATCTAACTATGAAGGTTAGGTTAAGTCCTAATATTAAATTTTGGTTTTCTATTAGTTCCTCAATACTGGGGTCAAACAATATGGTCAAACTTCTAACTAACTCTAGTAGTATCTATACTACTCCCAAGTCCTCATAATACATCAAGGGGTATTAGTAAACCAATCTATAGATAAGGAATTCTAGGGTTCACTAGATATTCTAAACTTAGTGGTGTGTCTATATTCTCGTTGTATTCTTAATAGGTGTGCTACCATAATTATCATCCTAATAATAGGGGTTCCTATATTCTAGCAGAAGGCTATTCTCAAAGAACTATTAGGGAAGTACAAGAATCAAGCATGATGCAATTATTCAGATAGAATGGATTGGAAGGAGAGCGAATCATAGTCAATTGTGGATGAGATCCTATACTCTATTCCTAGGTGCAGGCTTGTTCGGTACAATAACGTAACCGAGACAATATACTCTCGACCTAAATGGGCCACCACAAAAACATGTCATGCCCCAGTCCCAAAAATACGTAGGACTAGGACACGTAAGCATGCCAGCCATATGGATATGACAACTCCAATATATGGAAACCAAAATCCACACGTAGGCTGTAATATGAAAATCAATCCACAAATGGTATAAACATATGTCACAAGTCATAGGGTATAATCTAAATCTCATCCACAGAAAATCAATATAAATGAATAACTAACATCTATATAACTAGATCTCAATATAAGTATCTAAGGATGATGGTTGGATGGAAACAAATCCACTACCAACTTGAATGAAAAAGTAAATATAATATAAGTACAACACAACAAACACAATATAAGAATACCAGCTATCAATCACGGCTCGAAGAGAAGACACCCTCGAATCATATATAACCATCCAAATTTGCGCTCCTATAAATACTCAAGAACAGATACACCTGGCAGGGGACCAGGTCCTCAGAGGGACGTAACAAGATACAGAAAAGCGAGCCAACTTGAATACAGTAAACATGCATATAATAGGTAGAAATATATAAGTACGCTGTACAAGACAATCTATATGAATGCATAATGAGGATAACTTTTTGACGTATGGGCAAGGGTAGGCTACTCGATCTACCTCACAACTCACACACACGTCAATGGACATCAAAAATTGATATACCGCGGGGGTAGCGACCAGCGAGACTCTAGAAATTGACATACCGCTGTGGTAGCGACAAGTGCAACACATGCCCGTAGTGCGAGCTATATACTACCGTTTACCAGAGTGGTTAAAAGCCCATACGCCTAATGATTGTCCTCTCATGATACTAGGTGACATGTGTGTGTCAACATATCTAATACATAGTAATGACTGAAGGAAAACTACACATGAAAGAACTATACAGAAATGCAATAAAAAAATATAAATATACTAAGCATGCAAAATATTGTAAACAATTTGGCAAGGTATCTTGCCTGGTAAGAAAGCTGCAAGGTGTACTGTCCAAAAGTCAAACGCGCAGGATCAAAAGCTATGGCCGTAGAACAAATATCTCCGGATGCTGAAATAAACATCACCAACATTGCCAGAATAAGCAAAATAGCTAAAAAGTACTTCCCTTTCGTCCAATATGGACATAGGGGCAAAACTGTAATTTCGAGTAAAAGTGGGGTCCACGTGTGACCCACTTTGCACCAAAAAGCGTGCCAAGGGTAACAGTCTCTAAATAGGATAAACTATAGGTCAAACAACTCTAAATGTTAATACGAACCCAACGGTATGTCCAAATGTGGATTCCGATGGGCCGAACACAATTTTGTCCAAAAAGTCAACTGTGGGGCCCGCCAATTGACGATTTGGTCAACCGTCTCAGAATTGCGTGAAAATTGGGTCACGGGACCAGCGCGTTACCACGAGTCCAGTGGCATAAGTTTCTTCGCAATCTGACAAGCATGCACAAAATGCGTACGACTTCCACAAAAGTGGCGACACGGGGTGTGTCCGCGGATACGGCCTAATTTCGGCGCGTACACGCGTCCGAATCAGTTTCCATGAATTTTTACGTGTCCGGTTATGCTGCGTGCACCATTCAGTACACTTGGTACACGGCGAGGCGGTCCCGTTTGGCGGGACGCACTCCGTTTCCCAACTTTTAGAAATCTGGAAAAAGTGGGTTCGCGGAGTTTTGTGACAAATTTTATTCTGTCTACAGCAGTTAATAATCTAGGATTATTTAACAAAAATAAACTAGGTCAAGTGGTCTATGCATACAAAAAAGAATCACCGAATTTGGATCTTTGAGGTGGGAGATACGAACTCGGCAACATGGGTGGTCACCGCAGTTTTCTGCGATCCCAGAATTGGGTCTGCTTGCGCCAACTTGGACGCTATTTTTGCCTATGGGTACACGTTGTTCGAGTTCTGCTATCATACAGATATAGGATAGGGTTAAGGGGTGAGCATATCGGTGAAGATGGAACGGCGTTTGGTTGAGCGAGTCGACGGAAAGCAACTCCAAAACAAAGGTACCTCGAGTGGGAATCTGCAGTGCGCGAGGTCGCGGTCGTCGGGATTGGTTTGGACGACCTGGCGGGGTTCTCTGGCTGCGGTGGCGGCTCTCTCTAGGTCTAGATGAGAAGAGGAGGGTCTGGAGGTGTCACACCCCAGTCCCAAAATCTATGAGACCAGACACGTGGCAATGGCCAGCTGGTACGACTCCGTAGGGCTTTCCAATTTAATGGACCCGACGAAGTGCACTTACGCTGTCCATGGTCAAGTGATCCAAGTAACAATCTATTTCTAATATACAACAACTAATTCTAAATCTCAATCCAGGGTAAGTAATCTCAAGAAAGAACGATACGCATCATCAGTTTGCAGCCCAATAACACATCCGTTCGAATAGACCAGAAGAACAATATAGGTCTATAAACACTAGGCTATATAAGCAGAATAAAATGGAAGGAATACAAGACTGAAATAGCTGGAAATGTAAATATACCTGTAATGATGTCCACACTCTATCAGATCAAGTATCCTGCAACCGCAAAAACAACCTGGAAGGGAACCAGGTCCTCAGAGGGACGTAACAAGATACAAAAAAATATATGCCATAAAGTAAGTACTGAGTAAATAAAGGGGGGTGTGCTAACCATCAAAGTGAATGCAAATTTAAAGACCTGGTAGTACACATGGGAATGTGTAGGCTCAGACATATGCTGACGTAATTCACCAATCGTCGGGACTGGCTAGTATATGCCACATATGCCCCCGGTTAAGGGCATTGATGCTATCCCCATCTCCGAAGAGCATGGTAACTCGCTATAATCCCCATCTCCGAAGAGCATGGTAACTCGCTATAATCCCCATCTCCGAAGAGCATGGTAACTCGCTATAATCCCCATCTCCGAAGAGCATGGTAACTCGCTATATATACTGTAATCCCCATCTCCGAAGAGCATGGTAACTCGAGTATATATCAGGGGGGGTGTCCCATACGCCTACTAGATGTCTTTCCCGCCCAATATAGATGTACAAATCGTGAAAACGACGTGGACATCTCATACTATGATGGAAGTCTCTATAAAATAAATAACTGAGCTACATACCGCTACACGTGTTGCTCATACTGATGGCCTGTCGCGCATGAGGCACGCGTCCCTACATGAACTCACTCTGTGACGTGTAATGATACGTGTCAAGGCCTGGGAAGTTATATCAATAACTTCACAACTTTAGGTGGGTCTACTAGACACTAAGTCAGATACTACTCCTAACGTCAACGCCTTCGTTGACTGCACCCGAGTCTGCTCGGACGCGCACATTTATATAATGAATAAATATGTAACCAAATATAATTGAATTTAAACAGTACAACAAGGCAAGGTATACTTGCCTGTCCCGGGTAGCTGCGAAATCCAAAGCCCTGCTCCTGATGCCTCGGCAGTAGTGTCCAGCAATCCTATATAGGATACAGTAATGTCCAAATTATTCGCTACAATAGCACGACTAGGACACACTGTCCGTATCTACAACTGACACGGGATCGGGGCTGTATGTATATATAGCTAACACTATTATTTATATATACACTAAAACATATTTAAATATATTAAATAATATATTTGTTTATTAGTACAAAAATAATATTTATGTATTATTTAGCAATACACTGGTAATTATGTTATATTTAATAATTACATATATATGTATATAATAGATAATATCCATAACATCATTTATTTATACATATTCATATATAGTATGGTAATTTGAAATATATACATTTATATACATATCAAGTATTCAAATAAAATTAGGGTATTTAAAACTCATGTATATATATACTATGTATATACATACATTATTATTTATAAAAATACGTACTTAGATATTTATTTTATATACAAAATATACCAAAAATAGAAATACAGTATATACACAAAAAAATAATACTTGATTTCCAAAATGTATTTAATATTATAGATATTAGATTATTTTATATTCTTTGTATTTAAAAATAACATACATACATACATACATACATACATACATACGTACATATAATATAAATTAAAAAGAAATGATTATAATATATAATATGAAATTTATACAGGAATATAATAAATATAAATACTGTTAAATACATACAATATATTATATAGTATAGAATACGTATAAAAATACGATATCCGTATATATGAAGCTTGCAACTGAAATTTCATGTATAAAACTTAATAATTTCACATAAAATATTATACCTTATTGCTCGATAGGTCGAGGGGGTCGAGCTGGTCGGTCGTCGCCGGCGGGGGTGGCCGGTCGGCGCCCCGGCGAGGCTCGGGGAGGTCGCGGGCAGCAGCAGCAGTCTCGTATAGCTCCCAGCTGCGGGCCCGATTTTACCTCGATGCGGCGGCGGCGGCGGCTGAGATTTTGTGGGGTGGTGGAGGACAGGCTAGGGGAGGCTCCGGTGAAGTATGGTGGTCGGAGGTGCGGGGGTGGAGGAGTACGAGGTCGAGGGGTGTTCGGCTGGGCTGTGCGGGCTGGGGAACTCGGGTTGGTGTGGGGCTGTTGGGGGGTGGCTGCCGGCGGCGTCGTGGCCGGGTGGCGGTGGCCGTGGGTAGGGGAGGGTCCGGCGAAGGGGTCGGGTTAGGGTGGCGGTGACTGGTGGTGGCTGGTGGCGGTGGTGGAGCTTGGGGTGAAGGAGTTGGGGTCGGCTGTGTGTTGAGCTCGGTTGGGATTTTAGTATTTAGGGTTTGGGTTTTCTCATTTAATGTAGAAATGAAGGTATATGTAGGAGAGAGAGTGAGGGGGGGCTGCCTAGGGATTAGGGCCGGCTGGACAACCATTTTTAGGGAGTGGGGTTGTCCATCAAGATGAGTGGAGGGCTAGGAATAGGCCATTCAAATTTGTAGGGTCAAGATGGGTTCTCATAAAGGTAATACAAGGACATGAAAATGGGGGGGGGGGAATTTAATGCTCATGATTGGTCATGACCATTACTTTTCTCCATGATGGTTTGGGCCAATGAGAGGGGGGCACCTCATTGCAATTTTGCAATTAGGCCCCTGACAATTTGGTATTTGCACAATAAATAGAATTGGGGATTTAATGTAAGCAAACACCATGTTTGGTTTTCCTTATTGGACCATGATGGTGTATGGTGTTTTGTATGAGGCTTGTGGGTGTGGGTGGGGGTTTGGGTTGGATTTGGGTCCAATTTAATTTAGGTTAGGTCTCCACATTAATTAATTCGTAATTAATGTAACGGTATTTCTAATTTAATTTAATTAAAAACCGGGAGTCTAAATTGGGTTGGACAAGGGTCATTGGTGTAGTAGGCTCAGTGTACAATATTATCGTGATCTGGGTTGGTCAAAACTGGTTGAGGTTGGGTCTCAATTTCGATTGGAACGGACAACGAACGTAATTACGTAAATTTAATAATTTGCGCACGGACGTTTGTAACGACTTTTGTGCGTCTAAAATCAGGCACGAAAATCGGTATTCGGGGTTTGTTCCTGTTTCAATATGATGGGTTTACAGGTCTAGGTCAAATATGTGGAATTCGTTTTAGGGCAACAGCTAAGGTAGTATCCTAAAACAATAAATCATTGCACAAGTATTATAATACTATATATTAAATCTTAATTAATTTAGGTTAACCCTAATTAGGCTAATTAAACTAGTAAACCCTAATTTCTGGTCGAGGGGGTTTACAACATACCCTCCTTAGAGCATTTTGTCCTCGAAATTTAAAACAGACATATAGAAAAACTGTTGAATGAAATAAGTACTATCACATACCTAGGCCTTCGAAGAGATGGGGAAAACGTTGCCGAATATCGTCCTCTCATTCCCAGGTTGATTCACCTGGTGCATGATGCCTCCATGCGACACGAACTAGAGGGGTAGTCTGGCCTCGCAGTACCTTCTCGCTTCGGTCTAGGATCTCTACCGGCTCCTCCTGGTATGATAAGCTTGGACCAACGGTGATCTCCGAGTGGTCAAGCACATGGCTCAGAACCGGTATGTATCTCCTCAGCTGGGATACATGGAAGACGTCGTGAACTCCTTCTAGTGTCTGCGGCAAGGCCAATCTGTAAGCAACTTCTCCGACGCGCTCTAGCACATCGAAGGGTCCGATGTACTTCGGACTCAGCTTCCCTCTGCCTCCAAATCTGATGGTTCCTCTGGTAGGTAAAATCTTCAGGAACACATGTTCTCCCACCTGGAACTCTAGGGGTCGTCGATGCACATTAGCCCAATGCTTCTGCCTGTCCTGTGCTGCTCGTAGATGGCTCTGAATCTGCTTGACCTTCTCTACTGTCTGTGTCACCAATTCTGGACCAAGTATCTGACGCTCTCCCACGTCACTCCAACAAACTAGCGGCCTACATTTCCTGTCGTACAGTGCCTCTTAAGGTGTCATCTGTATGTTAGCCTGGTAGCTGTTATTGCAAGAGGATTCCACCAAGTGTAGGTGGTCCTCCCAAGATCCTCCAAAATCAATCATGCATGCTCTCAATATATCCTCTAATATCTGTATCGTACGTTCTGACTGACCATCAGTCTGCGGATGATATGCAGTGCTGAACTTGAGACGAGTTCCTAAGCTCTCCTGCATACTCCGCCAAAAATGTGACGTGAATCTGGAATCATGAGCTGATACGATGCTGCCAGGCACTCCATGTAGTCGTACTATCTGTCTCATATACATATCAGTTAGTATCTCTGTGGATTGCCCTACTCTGAAGGGCAAGAAATGGGCAGACTTGGTGAGTCTGTCTATGACAACCAAACTGCATCCTTCCCGCTAGGGTTTCGCGGAAATCCTGTGACGAAGTCCATGGTAATGTGTTCCCACTTCCACTCGGGAATAGGGAGTGGCTGCAATAGTCCTACAGTCCTCTGATGTTCAGCTGTGACTTGCTGACAAACTAAACACTTCGCCACAAATCTTGTAATTTCCCTCTTCATCCCTTGCCACCAGAAATGCTGTCTCAAGTCTCGGTACATCTTCGTATCCCCGGGATGAATGGAATAAATCGAGCGATGAGCCTCGATCATCAACTCTTGGCGTAGCTCGCCACTCGGAACATATAGGCGATCTCTGCACCTCAGCGTTCCGTCTTCATGAATCCTGAGTCCCGTCTGCATGCCGGCTTCTGTTCTCTCTCGCAGACGTTGAAATCTCGCATCTGTTGGTAGGGCTGCCCTGATCCTCTCAATCAGGGTAGACTGAACCTCGAGGCTGGCCATTTGTCCATCCATGCCTGGCAATACGATCTCTATCCCAAGCTCCTGGAGATCCTCTAGCAACCGTCGCTGCGTCGTCAAAAAGTATGCCATGGGCTTCCTGCTTAAGGCATCTGCTACGACATTCGCCTTGCCAGGGTGGTACTGCAACTCAATGTCATAATCGGTCATCAACTCTAGCCAACATCTCTGCCTCATGTTGAGCTCCTTCTGCGTGTAGACGTACTTTAGGCTTTTATGATCTGTATAAATCTCAATACGCTCACCCTAAAGGTAATATCTCCATAGCTTTAGTGCAAATATCACTACAGCTAGCTCCAAGTCGTGCGTCGGATAGTTCTTCTCATGAACTCTCAGCTGTCTCGATGCGTAGGCTATCACCTTGCCGTGTTGCATCAGTATACATCCCAATCTACTCCCAGATGTATCACTATACACTACAAATCCTCCTGATCCTGAAGGTAGTGTCAAAATCGGTGCTGATGTCAGACGCTTCTTCAGCTCATCGAAAGCCGCCTGACACTCGTTGGTCCAGATAAACTCCTCGCCCTTATGCGTCAGTTGCGTCATAGGCGCAGCTATCCTCGAGAAGTTTTCCACGAACCTCCGATAATATCCGGCAAGTCCGAGGAAACTCCTAACCTCTGTAACTGATGTAGGGGTAGGCCAGGTCTCTACTGCAGCTATCTTCTCCGGGTCAACTGATAGTCCATCTCCGGTGATTATGTATCCCAGAAACGGTATTCTATCCCAGCAGAACTCGCATTTGCTGAGTTTGGCGTACAGCCTCTCATGTCTCAGCGTCTCCAACACGATCCTGAAATGCCTCTCAGGCTCCTCCTGGCTCTTGGAATATATCAAGATGTAGTCTATAAATACCACCATGAACTTATCCAAGTACTGGTGGAAGACATTGTTCATTTGGCTCACAAATACTGCTGGCGCTTGGTTAAACCAAACGTTATGACTAGAAACTCATAGTGTCCATACTATGTCCGAAAAGTCGTCTTAGGAATGCCCTCTCTCCGTACCTAGATCTGATGATAGCTGGATCTGAGATCGATCTTCAAAATACATATGCGCCACTTAGCTGATTCAATTGTACCGTCCCGTTTTTCTTTGGCATAATTAAGATGGATATTGCCCCATGGAGCAACACTAGCCCGACCGAAACCCTTATCTAAAAGATCCTCCACGACGGACCCACAACTCAACCAACTCTATCGGTGCTAGTCTGAAGACGGAAAATTAACTGGCTCGGCTCTTGGAGTCAAGTCTATAACAACTCTATCTCTCTGTCAGGTGGCAGGCCTGGAAGATTATCTAGAATCACATCCTCAACCCTGATATAATATGGTGGTACACTGGTTCACCTCATGCGTTGTATACTCCTAAGGTAGATGGGCACCATGCTCCCAGGCTCTTTGAAGAAACTCAAACTCAGGGTAATCTGGTGGTCATAAATAATGTAATCGCGTCGACAATCTCGCGTCGTGAGGTATTGGCTCAACCAATCCATGTCTAGGATAAGGTCATAGTGTAGAGTAAACCTTAAAATAATTTCTCCCGTTCTGTTTCCAACATCAATCCTCAAAAGAAAAATTTTCTCGCCTAATGTATAATTCTCTTCTCCTCAAGGTTTTTCCTAAACTTTTATTCCTCAAATTCCTTCTTTTCGTTATTTATCTCCCCAAGTCACATAGTACAATAATGGTATCACTCAAGTACATACTAGAATTTTTGAAATCAGATCATTATCTTCCAAGTGAGATCCTAAAATTTTATCTCCTCTAGTCCATAATATCATTCCTGATATTGCTATCATATACAACCACTAGTTTCCAGCATTGGGCTATGCATTCCTTAGATTATTCCAGGTCTTGATCAACAATCTTTTCAGCTTCTTGTACTTCCAAGATCACTGCTATCTCGAGTACGAATAGGGTACTATTGGCTCCAATTCTCTTGCTACCCTTCCATACTAGTTCTAGGATCCAAAAGAACCTATCAGCCTACCCTACTGAGGGTAACATTCTTCTCAGAGATTATTGCACAATCATGTCTTCTGCCGTCTGAACTGCGATCTTCTTCTGGAGGAACCCATCAGGCGCAAGCGTCCGTCTTCCGAATAATAGGGGATGAGAAACAATAATAACGATATTGACGGAAATTGAGCGAATACAAATTGGAAGTCCAAGGGCGATAATCACATACAAGAGGAGTTTTAAATTCGGTTATGGATTGAGATCTTATTCACATTAATCCTAAGTTGCAGGCTCGTTCGGTACAGTAACGTAACCAAAACGATTTGCTCAGAGGACCTGCATGGGCCACCACTAAAACCATGTCACGCCCCAGTCCCAAAATCTATGAGACCAGACACATGGCAATGGTCAGCTGGTATGACTCCGTAGGGCTTTCCAATTTAATGGACCCGACGAAGTGCACTTACGCTGTCCATGGTCAAGTGATCCAAGTAACAATCTATTTCTAATATACAACAACTAATTCTAAATCTCAATCCAGGGTAAGTAATCTCAAGAAAGAACGATACGCATCATCAGTCTGCAGCCCAATAACACATCCGTTCGAATAGACCAGAAGAACAATATAGGTCTATAAACACTAGGCTATATAAGCAGAATAAAATGGAAGGAATACAAGACTGAAATAGCTAGAAATGTAAATATACCTGCAATGATGTCCACACTCTATCAGATCAAGTATCCTGCAACCGCACAAACAACCTGGAAGGGAACCAGGTCCTCAGAGGGACGTAACAAGATACAAAAAAATACATGCCATAAAGTAAGTATTGAGTAAATAAAGGGGGGTGTGCTAACCATCTAAGTGAATGCAAATTTAAAGACCTGGTAGTACGCATGGGAATATGTAGGCTCAGACATATGCTGACGTAATTCACCAATCGTCGGGACTGGCTAGTATATGCCACATATGCCCCCGGTTAAGGGCATTGATACTATCCCCATCTCCGAAGAGCATGGTAACTCGCTATAATCCCCATCTCCGAAGAGCATGGTAACTCGCTATAATCCCCATCTCCGAAGAGCATGGTAACTCGCTATATATACTGTAATCCCCATCTCCGAAGAGCATGGTAACTCGAGTATATATCAGGGGGGGGGGTGTCCCATACGCCTACTAGATGTCTTTCCAGCACAATGTAGATGTACAAATCGTGAAAACGACGTGGACATCTCATACTATGATGCAAGTCTCTATGAAATAAACAACTGAGCTACATACCGCTACACGTGTTGCTCATACTGATGGCCAGTCGCGCATGAGACACGCGTCCCTACATGAACTCACTCTGTGACGTGTAATGATACGTGTCAAGGCCTGGGAAGTTATATCAATAACTTCACAACTTTAGGTGGGTCTACTGGACACTAAGTCAGATACTACTCCTAACGTCAACGCCTTCGTTGACTGCACCCGAGTCTGCTCGGACGCGCACATTTATATAATGAATAAATATGTAACCAAATATAATTGAATTTAAACAGTACAACAAGGCAAGGTATACTTGCCTGTCCCGGGTAGCTGCGAAATCCAAAGCCCTGCTCCTGATGCCTTGGCAGTAGTGTCCAGCAATCCTATATAGGATACAGTAATGTCCAAATTATTTGCTACAATAGCACGACTAGGACACACTATCCGTATCTACAACTGACACGGGGTCGGGGCTGTATGTATATATAGCTAACACTATTATTTATATATACACTAAAACATATTTAAATATATTAAATAATATATTTGTTTATTAGTACAAAAATAATATTTATGTATTATTTAGCAATACACTGGTAATTATGTTATATTTAATAATTACATATATATGTATATAATAGATAATATCCATAACATCATTTATTTATACATATTCATATATAGTATGGTAATTTGAAATATATACATTTATATACATATCAAGTATTCAAATAAAATTAGGGTATTTAAAACTCATGTATATATATACTATGTATATACATACATTGTTATTTATAAAAATACGTACTTAGATATTTATTTTATATACAAAATATACCAAAAATAGAAATACAGTATATACACAAAAAAATAATACTTGATTTCCAAAATGTATTTAATATTATAGATATTAGATTATTTTATATTCTTTGTATTTAAAAATAACATACATACATATATACATACATACATACATACATACATACATACATACGTAAATATAATATAAATTAAAAAGAAATGATTATAATATATAATATGAAATTTATACAGGAATATAATAAATATAAATACTGTTAAATACATACAATATATTATATAGTATAGAATACGTATAAAAATACGATATCCGTATATATGAAGCTTGCAACTAAAATTTCATGTATAAAACTTAATAATTTCACATAAAATATTATACCTTATTGCTCGACAGGTCGAGGGGGTCGAGCTGGTCGGTCGTCGCCGACGGGGGTGGCCGGTCGGTGCTCCGGCGAGGCTCGGGGAGGTCGCGGGCAGCAGCAGCAGTCTCGTATAGCTCCCAGCTGCGGGCCCGATTTTACCTCTATGCGGCGGCGGCTGAGATTTTGTTGGGTGGTGGAGGACAGGCTAGGGGAGGCTCCGGTGAAGTATGGTGGTCGGAGGTGTGGGGGTGGAGGAGTACGAGGTCGAGGGGTGTTCGGCTGGGCTGTGCGGGCTGGGGAACTCGGGTTGGTGTGGGGCTGTTGGGGGGTGGCTGCCGGCGGCGTCGTGGCCGGGTGGCGGTGGCCGTGGGTAGGGGAGGGTCCAGCGAAGGGGTCGGGTTAGGGTGGCAGTGACTGGTGGTGGCTGGTGGCGGTGGTGGAGCTCGGGGTGAAGGAGTTGGGGTCGGCTATGTGTTGAGCTCGGTTGGGATTTTAGTATTTAGGGTTTGGGTTTTCTCATTTAATGTAGAAATGAAGGTATATGTAGGAGAGAGAGTGAGGGGGGGCTGCCTAGGGATTAGGGTCGACTGGACAACCATTTTTGGGGAGTGGGGTTGTCCATCAAGATGAGTGGAGGGCTAGGAATAGGCCATTCAAATTTGTAGGGTCAAGATGGGTTCTCATAAAGGTAATGCAAGGACATGAAAATGGGGGGAAAATTTAATGCTCACGATTGGTCATGACCATTACTTTTCTCCATGATGGTTTGGGCCAATGAGAGGGGGGCACCTCATTGCAATTTTGCAATTAGGCCCCTGACAATTTGGTATTTGCACAATAAATAGAATTAGGGATTTAATGTAAGCAAACACCATGTTTGGTTTTCCTCATTGGACCATGATGGTGTATGGTGTTTTGTATGAGGCTTGTGGGTGTGGGTGGGGGTTTGGGTTGGATTTGGGTCCAATTTAATTTAGGTTAGGTCTCCACATTAATTAATTCGTAATTAATATAACGGTGTTTCTAATTTAATTTAATTAAAAACCGGGAGTCTAAATTGGGTTGGACAAGGGTCATTGGTGTAGTAGGCTCAGTGTACAATATTATCGTGATCGGGGTTGGTCAAAACTGGTTGAGGATGGGTCTCAATTTTGATTGGAACGGACAACGAACGTAATTACGCAAATTTAATAATTTGCGCACGGACGTTTGTAACGACTTTTGTGCGTCTAAAATCAGGCACAAAAATGGTATCCGGGGTTTGTTCCTGGTTCAATATGATGGGTTTACAGGTCTAGGTCAAATATGTGGAATTCGTTTTAGGGCAACAGCTAAGGTAGTATCCTAAAACAATAAATTATTGCACAAGTATTATAATACTATATATTAAATCTTAATTAATTTAGGTTAACCCTAATTTGGCTAATTAAACTAGTAAACCCTAATTTCTGGTCGAGGGGGTTTACAGGAGGTTTTAGGTTAGGGTTTATGAAAGATAAATATAAATAAATAAATAAATAAATAAATAAATAAATAAATAAATATATATATATATATATATATATATATATATATATATATATATATATATATATATATATATGAATTTGAAAGGGAGAGAGAGAGAATGGTTCGGTTTGGTTAATCCTACGCGGGCTAAAGGGGGGGGGGGGGCGTTGGTGGAATGGTGCTGTGCGTTGGGAAGGTATTTGCTTGCTAGTTGGAATTCTAACTTTTGCTAAAGTTGGAATTCTAACTTTGCTAAAGTTGGAAGGCTATTAGTATATTATTAATATTAGTTAATTATTATTTCTTTTCTTTTCTTTTTTTAAAATATATATATACATATATATATTTGTATATATATATATATATATATATATATATATATATATATATATATATATATATATATATATACTCATAAGAAAATTTATAGATTAAATAATGTGCACCATTAGGCTAGCAACTGCTCAAGGGGTCTTCTACATGAAATAAATTCCAAAAAATTCCTGATGGTCCCATAAATCCTCTAAGTGCCCGAACACTTAAAATAAAAATTATTAAAAATCTATTTCTCCAATTTAGCCACTAATTACTATAATTAAATTAATAATTAATAAATAAAAAGGGGTATTTACGATTTTTAGGAAGGGTTTTACACTTCTCAGACCTTTCCTTGTAGCTCGGATCGTCGAATCTAGCCCTCATCGCAGTCCACTTCTCAGGTGTGATCCAACCTTGGATCGGTTTTCCAGCACGATCACGAGCCTTCTGGTCATCCAGAGCATCACGGATAAGCTTGGCGGCAATGGTTGGAACAACCGCTCGATCAACTCGGCCCGGTACGGAGGATAGAAATATGTTTGCTACAATAAATAATTTAGTAAGTGAGCATCACAGATAAGTTATATAATATGCATAAATTAGAGGATTTATATAATATACTTTTATCTGGAAGTGCGTAAACTAGAATGCCTTCCTCTCCTCCGGAGCTTCAGAGTAGTTGATCCAAGGGCCACCGTAATTGTTCCTCAGAAATAGGCCTAGGCGTCTCTGAATCGACGATGGACGATATCTATATAGAGATAATTATTTTGATCAAAAAAGTCAATATATGATGAATAAAGAAATACACGATATATATGATGCTAAACCATCTAATTGACTTACTTTGTACCGTCGGCCCAAATCTCTGTCCTTGTCTCCTCCAGAGGTGCACATGGAGGATCTTGCTGATATTGGGACAACGTCGACACGGCCTCCTCTACATGCTCATCTGTCTCCATGGTTCAGTCAGTAGGAGGAACGCTGGATGAGGGAGTACTATCACGCCTGAAACTACTCGTCCCAGGAGTGATGCCACGTAACGTTGTCGCAGTCAGAGATGTGATTGATCGATATACTGGAGTACTGGACGACGATGATCCAGAACCAACAGTAGGCAGTACCGGAGGAGCACTTTGTCTACCTCAGGATCTGCCGAATCCTCCGCGTCATCATTCCATACCTGATAACAACATATGATGAATAAAGAAAACACAAATATATAGTACATTCTACAGTCAAAATATGATGCATATCTCACAGCATTCTACAGTCAAAATATAATACATATATTCGTTAAAATAGTACATTCTATAGTCAAAATATAGTTACATTCTACAGGCAAAATATTTTATTTTTAATCATCTTCAGAAGATTTATCTTGTTCACCTTCCTCGTCCTCCTCTTCCTCTTCCTCTTCCTTCTCCTCGTCTTCACTTTCATCTACTTCGTCTTCGTCTTCATTTTCCTCTTCTGATAATTCTACATCTTCTACATGATTACTCATGTAATGAGTAACTTTCGTTGAGTCCACATCTACAATATTTGTTACAAGAGGTAGATCGTCCTCCTGATAAGCTATTTCATCAATGTCAAAGGTATTTCTAGCTTTAGTCTTGCATACTGTCCACCAATCCGACCTCGCTGTCCCCCGTCTATGATAAGTTGTGAAGTACACGAGCTAAGCCTGACTTGATAGGACAAATTGTTCATAGCCTTGATATCTACGCTTGTAGTTTATATCCACAAGGCCATGCTTGTCAATTTTCTAACATTGATCTTGAATCGGATCGAACCATTCATACTTGAATAACACGATATTAGTAGGTTCTATGCCATAATTATATGTCAACTCTACAATCTCTCGTAAGATGCCAAAGAAATCATTGCCTGGATCGATGTCTTTGTAGTTTGAAGATTTGATACACAAACAACTATTTTTCGAGGAATCAAGATCCAGAAAGCTGTCTCTGATAGAAGTATTTATTGACTTGAACCTAAACCCATTCATACAGAAACTTGGCCATATTTTAACGGCAGTAATTAGTTCCTTGGCTAGAGTTCTAATAGATTCAGTCTCGGGTGTTATTAGATAATCGACCTAAATACCAAAGTAGCGATAGTAAGTTATTTGTGGTGCAAGTATAGAAATAAAAATTAATTACCAAGCACCTTACATATGCGCTCAACCAAGAAAGAAATTGGCATCTCATTTCTTGTTCTACTTCTTCGTTTATTATGTAGGGTCTAACTGACCTTAACTCATCATTATATGTGCTGAAAAACAATAAAGCAACTACTGATTAGTAGCATAATAGTAGCTTATACTATTACATTGAGATGATATAAACATGGACGTATTAATTACTTACCCCTCTAGCTTCTCCACTTCATCCTCGTCGCAATTGAGTAATATATATAACTGAGCAACCCTTAGCTCGTCGTCATTCAAATATCTCTTCTTTATTTTCCCCGAAGGCTTTTCGGACGCATTGAATACTTTGAGTATTGCATCATTAGATTCCTGATATCCTTCGTCGTTTCTTGGAGCTTTCGTTCTATTAGTAGCAACATGAGGTTTGAAATACGTCGAGCAAAAGTTTGTAATCTCCTTGAGAACATAAGCTTCACAAATAGAGCCCTCAACCCGTGCCTTAATTTTCACCTTTCTCTTTAGGTGATTCAGATGCCGCTCGAAAGGGTACATCCACCGATAACCGACAGGACCACCAACACGTGCCTCATAAGACAGATGAATTGGCAAATGCTCCATAGAGTCGAAGAATCCAGGAGGAAACACCTTCTCGAGCTTACATAGTGTTACCGTAATGTCCTTCTCTTGCTTTTCTACACGATCGACGAGCAACTTAGTACAACAAAGATCTCTGAAGTATATGCTGAGCTCTGTCAATGGATCCCAAATGACCTATGGTAAGAATTCCCGAAATACAATAAAAATTAACCTCTCCATGAATACGTGACAATCGTGGTTCTTCATACCCGCCAGTTTATTCTCCTTGAGGTCGACGCATCTTCTCAAGTTCGACACGTACCCGTCTGGAAACTTTAGACCTTGAATCCACCTACAAAGTCTCCCTTTATCCTCTTTCTCCAGTGAGAAAACTGACTTAGGTTATTTTAACTTTCCATTCCCCTCCTCTATCAAATGCAATATAGGACGTCTACATATTTCTTCTAAGTCCAACTTGGCCTTCGGATTATCTTTCGTCTTCTCTTTTACCTCCATTACAGTATTAATTATGTTATCAAATACATTATTCTCGATATGCATGATATCAAGGTTATGTTTGATCAGATTGGTGCTCTAATATGGCATATCCCAGAATATACTCCTCTTCGTCCAGTTATGGGTGCAACCAAATCTGTCACACTTGTACCCCTTAGCAGGCTCTTCGATAGTACTTGGTAAATCTTTTACCTCTTTCCATATCGTGTATCTGGGCCACCTTGATGGTGGATTGGTCTTCTCCACAACGCCCGTACGAAAAGTATTCATGTTCCTCCGGTACGGATGATCCTTCGACAGAAATTGTCGATGACAATCGAAGAAGCACAGTTTGCCTCCGTGTTTCAAACAAAAATCCTTAGTACGGTCCATAAAATACGGACATGAGAGACGACCATGGGTACTCCATCCCAATAATATTCTATAGGCCGGAAAGTCGTTGATGGTCCACATAAGTGCTGCCCTCATCTGAAAATTCTGCTTTCTAGAAACATCGTACGTGTTGGCACCTACTTCCCATAGCTAATTTAACTCATCTATCAAAGGCTGTAAATACACATCGATATTTTTTTTCGGATTGTTCGAACCCGGGATAATAACAATTAGGAACATATATGGAGTCTTCATGCACATCCAAGGCGGTAGATTGTACGGAGTGGCGATCATGGGCCAACATGAATACTGGAAGACCAAAAGTCTGAATAGGGTAAAACCGTCAGAGGAGAGCCCCAATCTGACATTATGTGGATCCGAAGCAAAATCTGGATACTCTCGATCAAAGTGCTTCCATGCTTCTCCATCGGATGGATGATCCAATACTCCTTCGATCTATTTTCGCCTGTGCCAACTCATATTTTCTCCAGTCTCCTTAACCATAAACAACTGCTACAACCGCGGCGTCAAAGGCAAGTAGTGCATCGAATCGGTAGGCTTCCTTGCACCGACAAACTTTCCTCTAACAGTGGCCTTGTAGTGATCAGTACCACAGAATATGCACGCATCTTCATCCTTGTCCTCGTTGTAGTACAACATGCACCCATTGTGACATACATCGATTTTCTTTTATCCCATCCAGAGCAATCTCACTATCCTCTTAGATCGATAGAAGTCTTTAGGCAACTTTGCATCCTTGGACAAGATCTCTATAATCAAATCGATCAGTCGATTATAGCATTCTTACGACTTGTTAAAATTGGACTTGATGCTCAATAATATTGTAATCACCTCCAACGGTAAATGATCCTCACAACCAGGATATAGTGGAGTCCTTGCATTCTCCAGCAACTCCATAAACTTTGCAGCATCGACATTCGGTGCCTCCTCAGCTGCATCATAATTTTTTGGATTGAAACTAGGTTCCGCCACATCATAATTGTCCGGATTGAAACTAGGCCCCACCGCATTAAAAACCATGTTCACCCATCCGTCATCGTAAGCATCGTAGTCGTGGACATCCATATACTGCTCCACATAAGGCTCCGACTCCGATGCTAGAGACACAAGTTCTCCGTACGCGGTCCACTAATACTAATTTGGCGTGAAGCCCTTCGAGTACAAATGATATGTGACTTCTACTTCTGGATGATATTTTCTGTTGCGACATCTCACACACGGACACTTAATTTTGGTACCGTCCATTTACTGAGGGAATGCCTTGGCGAACTGCAAGAACTGCTGTACACCCTCAATGAATTTATCCCGCATACCACACATGTCATCAGGATGACGTTTGTACATCCACGAACGATGACACATATATTAATTCATATCCATTTCTAGATACTTCTGTAAAAATGACAATATGTATCCTATAAATTATTACATATAGTATTATTCTCTAAAGAGGAAGCTGACAATTAGTTGGTTAGGTAATCTATATTTGAAGTCACATAGAAGAAGCAAAGTAGGATATATATGATTATAATTGTACATCACCGTCAAGAAGGGCCTACTACGTAAATTTATAGGCGCAAGACAATAACAGGGGAGAGACAAATCAGTTGACACTTTATTCTTTTCCACTGTGCAAGAAACTTGAACTTGGCAGTTGGAACAGTTGTCAATCTACACAAAGTAGTCACATAATTATATGTAAGATATTGCCTATCCCTATCCCTATCCCTGCAGACAAGTTGCATGTAATATTGCTTATGTTTAATAAATAGGTAGCTGCTAGTTGATAACTGATAACCAATTTGATATTAAGTATATAACTCATGTAATGTACTAATTAATATAGCCAGCAGGCTAGTTTGTAAAGTCAAAAATATTAAATTCTCTTCAAAGCTAGGATAAGGCCAACTAATTACACTGCCGACTCAGCTATGAATTACAACATTAGTAACTAGTGCTAATTACACTGACTACTAACTGATGCTACGAGTTTAATACTGATACTAAACTTCTGGCAACTAAATTAGTACTGTAACTAGGACTTGATACTGAGGTATGGCATAGGCTGATACTTGATACTGAGCTCTGGCATAGGCTTGATAATGATACTGAGCTCTGGCATAGGCTGATACTAAATCTTGAGTCTAATGCATTGCACTATATACTTGATGAATTAGGTATACTGCAATATACTTGAACACTTGGACCGATGTTGTTCTAGCACACTGATACTACATTGAATAGGAATGTATCAATACTTCCTCCTTATTTTGACTTTGCCTCAAGGTCAAAGTATGAATATGTTCCGACAAACTCATCATATGGGATCCAAGTAGCAGTATGGACATCCCCTTCTTTCCACTGAACCAAAAGGTCTATTGCAGCTCTATTCCCTTTCTTGACAAGTTTTCTATCAAGGATCCAGTCAGGTTCTAATAAGGATTCCTCAGTATAATTTGGAACCCTAACCCCAGGTCATAAATCGTAACCCTAACCCCAGGTCAAAAACCCTAACCCTAAGCCCAGGTTAAAAACCATAACCCTAACCCCAGGTCAAAAACCCTAAGCCTAACCCTAACCCTAACCCTAACCCTAGGTCCTGATCCTAAGTCGTGTCAGTTTTGGGTTAGGGTTGGTGTCATGTGTGTGTGTGTATATCGTGTCTGTGTCAGTGTCTGTCACGTGTGTGTGTCGTGTCAGTGCCATGTGTCTCCTGTGAGAGAAGAGAGTTAGGGTTTACCTAGAGGAGGAGGAGGAGGGGATTGCCGGAGTAGGCCGTCGTGGAGACGCCGATCGCCGGAGAGGGGGTGGGGGAAATCAATTTTTTTTAAAAACTTTCGAAAAATTCAACAGATGGGGGAAATCAAAACTGATCCCTAATTAACGAAATTTTGCGACGTTTAGCGACGTCAAATAAAAACGTTGCTAAAAAAAATATTTAGCGACGTCAAATATGTCGCTAAACACGTTGCTAAATATGTATAATATAAACGTCGCTAAATACGTCGCAAACATTGCTAAATTTTAAAATTCAGCGACGTTTAGCGACCTAAGATAACTTATAATGACTATTCTTTTAAAAACTGAATTATAGTCGCTAACGTCGATATATGTTGCCAAACAGCGATGTTTAGTGACGTTAATATTCAGAGTCGCTGAATTAGCGACGTTTTAATTTACCGTCGCTAAAAACATCGTTAATCCCGCAATTTTTAGTAGTATTTGTTGTAGGCTATCGGCAAAACCGTTGGCAAAGCGGCCTGAGATTTCTCAGCATCGTCGAAATGGGCGTCGTTTTATGCGAATTCATTTCTCGAGCTTAATCTATCTCATCCTTTGCTTAGGGCTTAAGAATCTGGGATACCAGAAACCAACCCCAATTCAGGTTTTTGTTTTTTATTTTAACCTAGTTCTGTGATTTAGGGTTGTCGGTTAATCATGTTATGTTATTTGAATTTGATAAGAAACTATGTTATATTTTATGCACCTTTGGGAATTTTATTGCTAGCCTAGGAGGCACTAACACTCCAAAAGTCGGTGTCGGTGGTGTTGTCCATGTCGCGTTACTTCATATCGACACACATTGGACACGACACCAGCTCTGTGCCGGTGAAAGTTGATTTGGACGTATGTGCACGCCGAAATCAATATGTATCCATAAAAAGTCTCCTGTATCGACGTTTTGCCAATTTTCTCACTAGTCCGTGCACGCTCGTCGGAACGAGATATAACTTACGTCATCGGGTCCATTGCATCACGCTAGTCCTATGATCCAAGTTTTGCATAAATTCGAGACCGTGACCAGATTGCCATTTGGCGGGCCCCACGTGTAAACCCCCTCGACGAATTTAGGATTAATTTAATTTAGATTGAGAGACTAGGATTAAATTGGATACAATTAATATTAATGTACAACAATTATGTGACTTATTACACTTCACCGTTGCTTCGATGTTTGGAGCGCTGCACTAGTAGTTACCCTCAAACTAATTAAATACACATTTCCTAGACATGCCAGACTACCCATCTGACCCTTGTGTAGCTTTTAAATACTCAATATTGCGCTTCATTTTAGTTGCACAATATTCGTTACAAACGTCCATGAATAATTTCATTAAACCCAATTTCTCATAATTGCCCATTCCCATTTGAATTTGAGGCACAATCACAACCCAACTCCGTATAACCCAAATTAGGGTATTAACCTATTCTGAGCCTGCTACGCCCATGACACTTGTGTTCCACCCAGTTTTTTATTCCATGTGTCTTTAATTCATCATAAACGTCGTGCGCATTGTTTTTAATTAAATTAAATTAAAGGCAAATTTCACCCACAGTGAGACCTAACCAAGCCCATGTACACCCTTGTATGAGGACCAGCCCCCACCCCGAGGAGCCAGGCCGGCCCAAGTCCTGAGGTCAGTCCATAATCCCCTCCTATATATAATACACATTATTCCTATTTGAAACCCTAGATCATAATCATCACCACCACCTTCACAAACCCTAGCCGAACTCTCAACCCTAGCCGAACATCCCTACCCGACTTCCCCAACACCACCGCCACCTCAGGCCGCCACCACCATAGCCACGACCGTCGCCTACCCCTGTTGTCCACGCCGGACCACACCCAAGCCGCCTGCACCGACCGCCTCCACCTTCACCATCATCCACATCAATACACCATCACCAGCCCGACCCCGATCATCCCTTTCCGACTTCCCTCCATCGCCCGACTCCACCAGCAACACCACCCTAGCACCGCCAACCACCACTGCCAGGCCGACCCCGACCTTCCACGACCTGACCGCCATCGCAGCGCCGCTGCCAGCCCACTGTTGCCGCTGCTACAACTACTGTAGTTGCTGCCACTGCCGCTGCTGCCTTGCCTGGCCGCCCGACGCCGGAGCTCCGCCACTCGCCGGAGTACATGCACGTCGACGAGTAGACCCCCGTTCAGCCACACCTAGGTAACCATTGTATTGCCCCTCTTTCCTTCTTTGTATCGTTGTGTAATAATATCGTTGTATCATCGTGTCTTTGTGTCGTGTGTCGACACGAGCAAATTAATATGAATTATATATATGTAGGTAGGTATGTTAATTAGATTAGAATAATAATTAATAAGTTAGTAATTAATATATTAATAATTACCCTAATCACATGACCTATTATTTTTAAGACTTGTAATTCACCTGAAAATCTAGACATTAACCAGGTACATTTAGCATGGGAAATAAGGACAGATTATTTTCATAACCCATAACTTGGTAATTTATTGTTGCGAGAGACACGGTAACTGAAGACAGGACACGTCTGCACTTTAGCTACGTGCACACGCGACTCTGTAGTCGACCAGCCGTTATCTTGCGTCAGTACCTAAGAGAAGTATCGTAAGTTGTGTGTGCGTATTGCTTAGTGCCTAATGATAGTATTTGCTATATTAAATTGTGTGTTTAGGGTCACTGGACCAGCCAGGAGATACTGCAGGAGTAGGCTATTGGCATTCACAGCTTGAGGACCCAGGCAAGATACCTTGCCATATTTATTGTTTAAATTAAATATTGCATATGTTGTATGATACCTTGTTGCTTTATTTCATATGACTGTGCGCGTCCGAGATTGACTCGGGTGCAGTCGACGGATGCGTCGATGAGTAGTATACTTGACCTAGTCATTAGCAGACTCACCCCATTGAGGATACTCTGATATCTTTCGAGACCTGAAACTCATACACGTGTCACGGTGACAAATTCATATTGGGATGCGGGTTCGTGTACTCGACTAGCTATCGGTGTGTGTGACATGCATCACGATTAGTACGTAATTCAGGATTATTTTATTTATAGAGACTTATTATTTAGATACGTGGTATGCCCATCGATTATTTGACTTGTGTATCTACATTGGGCGGGGAGGACAACTAGTAGGCGTATATGATACACCCATTGGAATCAGTAGTATCCAGAGGAGCCACAGATCCAATGACTCTCTTTATGCAGATTCCTCGTTCTTCGGAGCGGTATGGACGTTATATACTATGTAGATTCCCTATTCTTCGGAGCATTATGGACGTTATATTATTCAGATTCCCCGTTCTTTGGAGCGGTATGTGTAACACCCCGTTACGCTCAAGAGGACTGCCGATTCAAACGGCAAAAGTGTATCGTCCCGACCCGCCTTGCTCAGGCGAGAATACTCGTTTGAGGCAAAGGATATCCAGACTTGGTCCCTACAGGAGTTCGGCTTAGGCTTTCAGAGGCTTGCTCGGAGTATCGCTCAACCGAGCTGAATCATCGCTAAGGTGGGTGGCTACGGTGAACTTGTCTTTGCTTAGCCAGCACACATAAAATACGGAATATTTCATGCTAGTCGCTAGGTGAATCACCCCTTGCATGCTAATAAAAATCCAACGCACCTAGCTAAGGGAATAATCCCAACTTGTACTGCTTATGTTGGAACATAGAAATAAAATAATTGCTTATATACAGACCCTCGCATGCTACCGTTTCCTTAGGCAACTGGACCATGTTATGCCTCGATAGATCGATATGTGTGTAGCTTTTCTTAGTGCACTATTCACCTGGTTACATTGCACGACTCTAGATAATGTCGCTCGTTAAGTTCCTTAACGGTTTCACTTCTTGGTCTACCTTCGGGCCCAAGCTAACGTGATTGTTTAAGTTTGCATGCTTGTCCGTTTGATATGTTAACTGGTAATATTGCCTCGACCCCGTTGTACCTCGAGTAGGATGATGCTAGTACACTATGTTTACTCATTTTACTGCACGGCCCTGGAGCATGGCATTCGATAAGTTACTTGCTGTTTCACTTCTCGGCTTACCTTCGGGCTTGAGCCAACATGCATGTTTAAGTTTCATTGGAAATGCATATTTTCTTGCTATATGTTAACTCATACCCTTGCCTTGATTCAATGCTTGCTATATGGAATCATGCCTCAATCAAGTAAAACACTATTGTATATCGTGCATGTATCTTGTTAGCCAGAAGACTATTAAAATAGTCCTTATATGTAAAATGAACCTGCTGGTATCCGGGATCGATATGTCGCCAAGGCAATCCCTAAACCAGGGGAGCGCATCATGTTAAGTTGCACCTGAACATAACTATGGACTTGTATATCAACTTGTGTGAAATGCATAACAAATGATCCGAACGTCCTGGGATGGTTTGTAGCAAGGATCATGACATGCGCCTACAACCATTGCCGTTTATATATAGTAATATAAGAACAGCAAGAACTCATTCATTCAGTCGCCTACAACCTCGTTCGGTGCGGATGCCTTCTTCGTGCGTGCTAAGGAGTGGAGTTTGACTCTGGAGCCTTAGAGCGCTGCGACCGAAACTGATGCACATATACAAGATATGATGTTGGAACATCGCCTATTCAATTATTCCACAAATATAGACACTTGGCACGCTTTTATGTTTCAGAGAGAGTGCTCGAGCAACTTGTAATCTTAGCTATACGCCGTCTGTAACACTTGTTTCAATATGAATAAAAGAGTTGCGTTACTTGTATACTTGTGTACTCAATCTTTGCTTCCGCTACTATCGACTCAGTGAACTTGTTACCATTCGCTTATGCGTTTATATATTTTGCTGCACTCGGATAATCTGTGTGACTCTGTGGCTTAGATCTCTTACTGCCAGCCAACGAACCATGGCCTTGCATGGGCGCGGTTCACGCTCGTGCGACATCACGCCCGGATGGGTCAAAGCGATCGTCCCGCGGGAGCGCTGGCACGGTGATTCGTATCCAACGGGGATGACCGATTTGCTTACGGGAGATCGGGGCGTGACATAGTGGTATCAGAGCTTGGCTTATACGCCTTTAAAATTCATTTTGATTAACATTATTTCGAAAGCTCATTTGTGGGTTATGTGCACACTCTCTCAATGCCTCAGTGGGATGTTCCAAACAATAAGTCTAAATACTTTCAAAAGTTACATGTGAAATAATATGATTGCTTGTAGGACATTGTGATCGGAAGGGCCTTTGTGCCGACCTGTGCTAGACCCTTTGGGGAATAGACTCGTGCTAAGATTTACTGATATATGCGAACCATATGCCCTTACCTGGTTATCCAACTGGTTAGTCGGAATCAAATATTGCCTGAACGGTTTGCTATGCACACAGCCTTTCGGCTAAGTTGTGTTGTGTTCAGTATCGCGCACCAAAGACCCTTTAGTGCAAGCCAGTTACAACGATATTTGGATATTGTTTAGGAATAATACAAGTCAGACTTAGAACTGCAACCGATAGAAACTATACCAGATTTATCGCTTAGACGAACATAGAGAATCGTGTTTGAATTTTGGTAAATGGCTCGAACGATATTTTGTGTTGGAAGACACAAATCGATATAGGTGCTTAGATGACTATTAAATCCGGAATAGATACGAGACTAAGATTGTACTAGGCGATACCTAAATATCGTACAAGAATTCTTAGGTATAACTTGGTGAATGTGCTAATAATAAATGCAAACATCGAATTTTGGGTTTAATGGGATGACTCGATTCCGAGTGGTGTATGGAACATTTAGAAATGTTCAAGCGGATTCGGAAGTCTCGTGCGATAGTCGGATTAAATGATTGTAGAATGTCTTGAACCAATTGATAAGGCTTATATCGATTAGAAATTCTCGGAAATGGAAACCAACGTCTTAGTTAAGATGATCTTCCTGAAACTTGAGAATTGTACGAGCGATTTCGGATTAAAACCAAAGGATTGAACTTGAGTACAATATCGCTTGAATAAGTTAGCCTGAGAATGAATACTGTGGTTCAAAGGAAAGAGATGAACGATAATGGATTTGGCTTGGTGTTTGTAAGAACGATCATGAAATCAAGTTTGAAAAGATAACTCTCAAAATCAGTCCCAATGAGAACGGTTATCCTGCGGGAGCGACGGCGTGGTGATTCGCGTACGGCGGGGATGATCGAACTCAAGGGAACATGTTCAGTGATTATTCCGAACGGACTCGATGAATGAAATGTATCGAAATGGAATAGACTTGGGCTCGAATATAGAAACTTGTTTCTTAAGGAATGTTATAAGTAGACTGTGGAAATATTGAACGATAACATTGATGTTGGATGATTTTGCTAGATAAATTATAATCACTACATGAATGGTTATGACTTGGTGGATTTCATATAAAACTTGGATGGAGCGAGGTGAATGATAATGAAGTCTCGATCGTGTCGAAGATAACCATAGCATTCAAACGTTCTTGTCTTGTGCGGACGTAACTATATGCCCGTATATGCGTCACGTCCGGGTTAGAACGATTATCCAGCGGGAGTGTTGACGTGATGATCTCGCGTCCAACGAGGGTGATCGAACTAGCGGGAGACCGGAGCGTGCCAACTAAATGATTGTAAACCCCCTGATTTTTTTAAGAATTTTAAATATGGATTTTTCACAATTTTCTGGAATTTTCTGGGAATTTTCTGTAATTAAATTCAGGATTTTAATTTTTAAATGATAGTAAATAATATTAAAATATTATGAAAATAATATTTTTGGGTGTAAAATAAAAAACAGGACTTAGGATAATTTTTCTGGAATTTATTGGACCCCGAAAACATTTTTAAATGCCCAAAAACTCTTTTATTAATTAAATTAAAAAAAAACAAATTGAACCGGACTGAACCGGGTTCAAACCAGACTGAACCGGCCGAACCAGATTCAGTCAGACCGGACCGACCGAACCGCCATAGCGGGTCGGGTCGGGTCCACCCGCACCCGAACCCGCCCGCGAACCCGACCCGCTTCTCCAGCCTTCCCACCCGCACGAACCCGCGCCGCCCGCGTCTCCCGGCGCTGCCCGCTTCCTCCGCTGCCCCACCCACGGCCACGCGCCCCCGCACCCCTCGGCCCGTCCCCGCCTCCGCCGCCGCCTAGCCCGGCCTACCCACCTCGCTCTTCCGCCTATTTAGATCCCCTCCTCCTCCTTCTTTCCCCCTCAGCCAGCCCTAGCCGCCACCACCGCCTCCCGCCCAGCTCCGCCGGCGACGCCGTAACCCCGTCCTCCTCCTTCCTCCTCCCTCCCTTAGCCGCAGCGTCATTTCCTCCGACCTAGCAGCAGCCGCTGCTGCGGCCAGAGACCCGCAGTGTCGTCCCCCGCCCGCTCCGGTGCGCCGCCGCCTCCGGCCAGCGCCGCCAGCGCTCCCCCAGCTGCCCTCGACCGCCTCCGGCCTCCCCTCGCCGTCCTCCGGCGACACCCCAGAAGCCAAACCCTAACCCTAGGCGACTCAGCCCTCGGACGCGTGTCGGACACGGTGAAATTCGGTTTTTCGAGCACCGTTCAGGTACCTGTATCTTTCTCCTCGTAGCTCTGTTTTCGATTCTGTCAGTTGCGTCGCGTAGCCTGCATGACCCCCTCGGTGCCCGTGTAACCCGCTCGGGGCATCGCGTCCTGTGGCGATCGCGAACCGCGATCCAAAAAAGGAAAACAACGTCCTGATTCACCCCGGAACTGGGTACGCCCCGCCAAACGGGATGACTTGGTCGCGTGCGGTCTTCAAAGATACGTGCGCGTCGTTGATACGGACGTGTGGATTTTCGCAGAAGTCGATTCGGATGTGCGTGCACACCGGAATCGACGCGTATCCGCGGACACCGTCCTGTATTCGCCCTTTCTGGAACGCGTCCTAACTTTGTGTACACACGTCGGATTGAAACAAAAATTGCGCCATCGGACTCATAGCGATACGCTGGTCCTGTGACCCAAGTTTTGTTCGATTATGAGAACGTTGACGAAATCGAGTGTCGTAGGCCCCACAGGCTCCACTCGACGGGTGATTTCGTGATCGGCTCATCGGAATCCAATTCTGGAAGTTTCGTTGGGTTCGTATCATCGTTCCTGACCTGTTGACACTAAGTTGGCAAATTTGGAGACCTTTGACCCTGACACATTTTTTGGTGCAAAGCGGGCCCACATGTGGACCCCGTTTTGACCCAAAATTGTCATTTTTGCCCTTGTCTCCAAATTGGACTCAAGGACAGGCGTTTCTTGCTGATTGATATTTTCTGGAACTGATGGTGATATTTATTTCAGCAACCGGAGTACCGCCTGCAATTCCAGCTGAAGTCAGAGCCGCAATTGGAACCAGAACCACAGGCAAGTGTACCTTGCCAAACCCTGCACCTTGCTATTTTATTTCCTTGGCTTAAATTTGCATCAGTGGGCAAATAGAGCTTGCCAACTCGTAGTGATACCTGTTATAATATTTTACTTGAGTTCTTGTATATTTCATATATAAACTTGTTTAACTTTTCAACCCAGGACCGAGTGACTTTACTTAGCGTTCGATTAATAGTCGGGTGCCAACCCCGTACGCGAAGTTGTGTAACGTCACATAGACATGGATACCGAGACCCTATACTTCTCGTACTTGTCTTATCAAGTACAACATAGCCCAGGACACTTGACTCTATTCATGAAACAGAATTTTCCTAAGATATTCATGGTAATTCTGTGTAGGATTCAGGTTTTATGACATAGACATTATATTCATAGACATTGGATTCATATCTATCAGACTTGCTACATTAGTTATAATCGTGCGTGACATGGACATGAGGCATCGTGGGCATGAGACGTGTGATTTTATTGGGTGGGGAGAGACACACAGGCTACAGGCTGATCTCATATATATAAAACATAGTATATTTCATAGTATAAATCATAGTTATTGCTGCTACCGGCTTCCCGACACAGAGCTTGTAGTGGCTTCAGCCTGAGTTCTAGTGATGCTCTCAACTTGCCTATCACATAGTTGGTTACATAGTTTACCCTGCTGTTTTATTTATTGCTGCACTGATATTTATTTTGGCATGAGTTATTCTGTACCTTGCTATGTCCCCTGAGGACCTGGATTTGGATGATGTCCCCAGGTATAGCTAAACAGAACTACCCCGAGGTGTATGGAACATGAGCACTTCTCAGAACAGAACAGGAACCTGAGGACAAGATCGTGGCAGAAGACTTCTCCTGAGTACCGGCTTCATATACTCAGTATTTCTACTTTCAGTTGATTTATTTCTTGTCTATTTGTACCAGACATATTCTCGGATTGTTCCCCGAGACACTTATTTGAGATTTGCTTATTTATTCTATTGTATTATTTTTGGCATTTAATCTATGATTATCTATTGTGGATGAGATTAGAATAGTCTGTGACTTGTAATAATTGTTCTAATTCTTGTTAGACTACAACTTAAGCATGCCCTGATGGATCCATTAAATTGGGTTGTCCATCGGTGCGTGCTGTTGGCCATTGCCACGTGTCCAGTCCCTCGGTATTTTGGGACTGGGGCGTGATATGGTTTTTGTGGTGGCCCATGCAGGTCCTCGACTAAAATGTTCGGTTTCAACTTAGGGACCGAACATGCCTGCAATAAAAATAGGATAAGTTTTTAGGATCTCATCCACTTGCTTGAATCATTTTTGATCTCTATATCAACTTCAGCAATAATTTACTTGCATCCTGCCTTGATTCTTTGGTACCCTTCTTATAGTTTATTTTGGATGCAGGGCAATGGATTCACAAGAGTGCGATGAGACTCCCACAGGAACACCACAAGCTAAAGGTATCACCTACGACGATGAAGTGACACCAGTCGGTGGAGCTCTATCAACTCAACAGAGCCAGCAGACAGGTCAACCTACCTCCAGATTTTGGCGTGATGACATCCCACCTCCGCCGCAGTTCGTTCCACCAACGCCTGTACTCCCACAAGGACAGCCAATTGACGGGCAGCAGATATTCCAAATGATCTACGCGATGATGCAAGCCCAGCAACAAGTCCAACACGAGGCTCAACGTCGCGAGGCTAATTTCTTGAGGAGCAGCATCGTAACTGCACTAGAGCAGGCCAATCTACCAGCTCGACAGCTATCGACGGGCTCTATCACTGACTTTCGCCAACTGAAGCCCCGCACATTCTCAGGCAAGGAAAAGCCCACAGAAGTTCATGAATGGCTCACCAACATTCGGCATCAACTAGAAGCAGCTGAGCTTCCACGGGAACGTTGGATGACTGCCGTCAGAATGCAATTTGTCATACCCCAGTCCCAAAATACGTAGGACCAGGAATACGTGACACGCCAGCTACACATTCGACCAAACTCTGGTCTGACTCGAATACGTATAAGCTGTAATATAAAGGGCACTATCTAGAATTTTCCATAAATGTAAACCTCTATGTCTCAATCCACAATATACATCAGTATACAAGAAAGAGCTAAATATGCTAAGGTCGGCCGCCCAATAACACACTAACTTGAATAGACTCGAGAAAAAGTATGAGTCAACAAAACTAGGCTACAACAGCAGATGAATAATCAATATAAAATAACCATAATGCCGGTATATATAATGTGAGTACCTGGTACCATGCTCGCAAGATATGCTACTCCATCGGTATCTCCTAGTGCTCCGTAATCTTCTATGCTGCAAAACTGGCAGGGAACCAGGTCCTCAGAGGGACGTAACAAGGTACAGAAATATAGCAAGCCAAGTAAACAGAAAGTACAAGTGCACGACAGAGTACTCTATCATAACCAACTAGTGTGACACAGTTTAAAGACAATGTTCGACGCGTGGGCTTTCTAAAATAAAACCGTAGCTCCAGACACGGAAACACACGACACGTACCGCAGCTCCGGGCAAAGAGTCACACGGGTGGAACAGCTACACTAGATACAGTTATCACTACAAAATACTAGATATATATAAGCGCGTGCAGAGTAGCCCAAACATCTAGTAACTGTCTTTCCCTTCCCAAGTGGTCAACGATTGTGCGCTGAACCTGAACCTCTATCTAACAGTCTCGAAACACGGAAGATAACTCAACAGATGCGACCCTAAGGTCGTCCCAGTCACTGGTCATGATGTTAGTATCAGGATACAGGAATCTAGCACGATCACAGTATATGAGTGTCCTGGGGTATCGATATACTCAGGTACGTGCATCGAGGTACTATAATGCATCTAACCATTTATTCTAAGATGTTTTAATAAACGTCAACACCCGGTTGCGATCCAGACGTGAAGTATCGAACGTCAACATAAATCCGTGCACAATGTACATAACGAATCAATCAATATCTGTAAACTGAAATACAGGGTGGCAAGGTACACTTGCCTGCGTGCGGCTGCTGATGACGGGGATCTGGTACCGCATCCAAGTCCTCAGGTCCTGCAGTACCTAGAGAAGAGATACAAATAAGAATTAATAATCCCTTCTACGTCAAACAGGGATGTGACACACTTCTATTCCTAAGCTCAGTCTCAATCTCAAATAATTAACTAATATTTCACAGTCCTCTACCTCTGATCCTTGATCCGAATAATAGCTATCTCAAAATCAAACACATGTATAATATCTTCAGACCCAGTCCTCAATCATTACTATCAACTATCACTCATCTTAAAACTACTCCTCGATCAAATCTACTATTATTTCTCAGTCTAATATATTCTTCACGATATTCAGTTAATATACCCCTGACCAAATCCTCAGTTTTACCTCAGTATTCACAGACATTAACATGTACATTTACTGTTGTCCTCAATTGCATATTTAAATAATTATTAAACCGTTTGTCCCATATCATCCTTACTAATCCACAATAAATCACCTGTCCCTCGATGACAGATTATCGTATTAATTCACAATAATTTAATTTGCTCAACAATATTGATCAATAGTGTAGATATAAATTTTAATGCTCTAACATCTCAAGGTATCCCAATATCATGAACTCAATATATATTTGAATGCCTTGTATATTACTCTTGCATTTTCCACCCATACATATAGTTCATACCCTAACTCGTATATAACCATTAATTCCATTTTAATTACTCATGTAAGTGAACTCTAACTCACCCTTAAACCCTAATCTCATATTTTTAACACATGCTCATACATACTATACTAGACTTACGCTAACAAACTATACAACACATATCCTTAACTATACACAAGACAATATATATAAAAGTAGAGAGGGGGGTGGTATACCTCGACGGCGAGGCAATGCTGGCCGGAGGAGAGATCGTGGATGGCCGGATCCAGGTAAACGTGGTGGTGATAGAAGCTGGACAGGGAGGAGGCCGGGGCGGCGCTGCCATGGACAGCCGGCCGGACGAGGGAGTGCTCAGGCCGGCGGGGGAGTCGCTGCACTGGAGAGGGGGATAGTTTCGACTGTCGGTCGGGAGGACAACCGCGGGGCGGGGCTGACTGCTCCGGAGCGGAGGGGGGATGACTGTCAGTCCAGTCGGGGGCTGTTCAGTCGGGTTGGTCGAAGTCGTTCATTTTGGCGTTCGTTGCACTGTCGGCGGAGGCGGTCTGCACCGGTCGGTGGAGGTGGTAGATATGACAGTACAATGGAGGTGGTGGACCGGACAGGGAGGAGGTCTGACAGGGACTGCAGCGAAGGCGCTCGGCCGCGGGCTGCAGCGGAGGACGCTCGGCGTGGACTGCAGCGGAGGCGCTCGGCCGCGGGCTGGAGCGGAGGGGACGGTCGGCGTGGACTGCAGTGGAGGACGCTCGGCGTGGACTGCAGCGGAGGCGCTAAGCCGCGGACTGCAGTGGAGGTGACGCTCGCCGTGGACTGCAGCGGAGGACGTTCGGCCGCGGGCTACAGCAGAGGGGACGCTCGCCGTGGGGTGGCGGCCGTCGGCCGGAGTTGGCTGGAGTGGGGTCGGGCCGGAGTATAGTCACCCACAGTGAGGAGGGAAAAATAGGGGAAGAAGAAGAAGGAGAATGATGGAGGAAGAAGAAGAAGAAGAAGAATAATGAAGAGAAAGAAGAAGAATGGAAGAAGAATGTACATTTGGCTGTGAGTGAATGGATGGAGGAGAGAGAGAGGGGCTGGGGTTTCCCAAGTTTGGGGATTAGGGCCGGTTGGGAAGTGTGAGGGTGAGGGTGAGTTGATGGGATATTTTATAGGGGATTGGGAATTGGATGGAGGGTTGTGATGTTGTCATTCAAAATAGAGGGTGGAGATTTGTCATGAAGGGGAGTGGGTTTCTTCATGAAGGGGGTGAGTGGATGGTGAGAATAGGACCCTATTTTGGGACCTCTCATTTTGTTCATGGCCAATAGGGTGGTGCCATACAATTCCATAACTGCAACTTAGCCCCATAAATTCGGGAAATTGTATGAACACATAAAATGACACAAAAATTGCGGAGAAAAATATATTTAGAAATTTTCATGGTGAAAGGGTATTGTGTGTTAGGCACGGGTTTAATTAGGAAGACATTGGGATTAATTTAGGATTAAAAATGGGATTTACAAAGTTGGTATTCCCGATTAAAATGGAAATAAAGCGTCCCGTATATTTAATTTAATTGGGGCACTTGGGGTCAAAATCCGGAAATGACGCAAAGGCCAAAAATGGTGGGGGCTTGGAGTCAGTCTTGGACCCTATAGTTGGTCCGGCTCAATGGGTTAAATTGGTATCCCAAAATTTAGGGTAATGACACAGGTGTCCGACACGGAATTAAATGTGGGTTACGGTTTTCAAAATATTGCGCAATTAATTCAGAGCACATAAAAATTAATTTTAAAAGACAGAAAAGTCCAGTGCCTAATTTGGCGAGTTGAGTCGAAAGTACAATAAAGGTACGGAATTTATGGGCTGATATTGGGCTACGAAAAATCAGAAAATGATAGGGCGCGCCAAGGGTTTTAATTAATTGAATTAAATACCAGATATATTATCTCTACTCTAAACCTCGACATTTGCTATCAAAATTTTCCAAATCTACTCTAACTATCTACAGAATAAATCGAGAGGGTTTACATTCTTCCCAACTTAGAAAAATTTTGTCCCCGAAATTAAAAGTAAAGCACGATAATATCTAGCAGAATTTTAAAAATAGTCTAGTAATCAAATATCGTACGAAAAAATCGTACCTTGCTCCTCAAATAAGTACGGGAATCGCTGCCGAATAGAATCATCGTGCTCCCAAGTAAACTCGCCTGGTGAATGGTGCTTTCATGCCACTCTGACCAGTCGAATCATCTGTCCTCTCAAAGTCTTCTCGCTTTGATCGAGGATCTCAACTGGCTGCTCTACGTAAGATAGACTAGGCCCGACTGTAATCTCCGAATGATCAAGTACGTGGCTAGGTTCTGCGACTTATCTCCTCATTTACGATACGTGAAATACGTCATGTACTCCCTCTAATGATGGAGGTAATGCAAGACGGTAAGCCACTTCGCCAACTCATTCTAAAATGTCAAAAGGTCCGATGTACCTCGGACTCAGCTTGCCTCTGCCTCTGAATCTGATGGTACCACGAGTGGGCGATATCCTCAAAAATACGTGGTCACCCTCCTTGGACTCCAATGGTCTGCGGTGCGCATCTTTCCAGTGTTTCTGTCTGTCCTGTGCTGCGCGCAGGTGGCTCTGAATCTGCTTGACCTTCTCTACTGTCTGTGTCACCAACTCTGGACCAAGTATCTGACGCTCTCCTACGCCATTCCAACAAACTGGTGACCTGCATTTCCTGCCGTATAGTGCCTCATAAGGTACCATCTGTATGCTAGCCTGATAACTGTTATTGTAGGAGAATTCCACTAAGTGTAGATGGTCCTCCCAAGATCCTCTAAAATTAATCATGCATGCTCACAATATATCCTCTAATATCTGTATCGTGCGCTCTGACTGACCATTAATTTGTGGATGATATGCAGTACTGAACTTGAGACGAGTTCCTAGGCTCTCCTGCATACTCTGCCAAAAATGTGACGTGAATCTGGAATTACGATCCGATACGATGCTGACAGGTACTCCATGTAATCATACTATCTTTCTCAAATACATGTCAGCTAATATCTTCGTGGACTGCCCAACTCTGAAGGGCAAGAAATGTGCAGACTCGATGAGTCTGTCCCCGACAATCCAAACTGTATCCTTCCCGCTTGGGCTTCGCGGGAATCATGTGACGAATTCCATAGTAACGTGTTTCCACTTCCACTCGGGAATGGGAAGCGACTGCAATAGTCCTGCAGTTCTCAGGTATTCTGCCTTGACTCGTTGACATACCAAGCATCTTGCTACGAATCTCGTAATCTCTCTTTTCATCCCATGTTACCAGAATTTTTGCTTCAAGTCTCGGTACATCTTCGTACCCCCAGAATGAATTGAATAAGTCGAGCTATGTGCCTCGGTCATCAACTCTTGGCATAGCTCGCCACTTGGAGGCAATCTCCATGCCTCAATGTTTCGTCTTCCTGAATCTTGAATCCTGTTTGCATGTCGGCCTCTGTCCTGTCACGCTGTCGTCTAAATCCCGTATTTGTAGGCAAAGCTGCCTTGATTCTCTCAATAAATGTGGACTAAATCCTTGAGACTGGCCATCTGTCCATCCATGCCTGGCAATACAATCTTAATCCTGAGTTCTTGAAAATCCTCTAACTACTGGCGGTGAGTCGTAAAAATAGGCCATTGGCTTAGCTTAAGGCATCGCTACTACATTTGCCTCGCCAGGATGGTACTGCAACTTGATATTATAATCTGTCATAAATTCTAGCCAGCGCCTCTGTCTCATGTTAAGCTCCTTCTGGCCCTTAGAGTACACCAAGATATCATCGATAATTACCACCAAGAACTTATCCAAGTACTGGTGGAAAATATTGTTCCTCAAACTCATAAATACTACTGGCAAGTTGGTTAAAACAACATGACTAGAAACTCACAGTGTCCATACTTCGTCCGAAGAGCCGTCTTCGGAATGTCCTCTCTCTGTACCTTGATCTGGTGATAACTGGATCTGAGATCGATCTTCAAAATACATATGCGCCACTTAGCTGATTCAAATAAATCTTTGATGTGTAACAAGGGTACTTGCTCTTTATTGCTATGGCATTTAATGCCCTGTAATCGTTATGCAACGTATCGTCCCGTCCTTCTTTGGTACAATAAGATGGTTGCTCCCCATGGAAAAATACTAGCCCGACTGAAACCCTTGTCTAAGAGATCCTCTACTATGGATCTTCAACTTAACCCACTATATCGGTGCTAGTCTGAAGACGAGAGAATAACTGGCTCGGCTCTGGGAGTCAACTCTTTAACAAACTCCACCTCTCTGTCAGGTGGCAGGCCTAGAAGATCCTCTAGAAAAACATCCTCAACTCTGATATAACATGGTGGTACACTGGTTCACCTCCTGTATTGTATACCCCTAAGGTAGATGGTGTAATGCCCCGTTCCCCCTATTCGGGGAGCGCGGCCAAGAAATACTTACGACCGTCCGAACAGGACAGATTGAATTAAGATCCTTTCCTCGTTATGGATTGGTTTCTTCGGAATCAGGTCCCATATACAATGGATTGTGCCTCGAGGATGGACTCGGCGGCAGAGTCGAGAGGGGCCTTTCCGTTGCGCTGGTTTCTTGTCCATTTTCGTGCCGCTTGGTTGCTTTCTTGTTGGTTTTATGACTTGCGTTTTCTTGAACGGTTTCAATGGATTTCATTGCTTTCGTTCTTAGGATTTCGCATTTCGTATCGAGCCTTGGAAACCGAAGCAGGAGGTATTGATCATCCGTTGGTGCGTGCAGGTGATCGTGTAGACGACGCGCGAGCGGAGTCTTAGAGATCTCTCCTTCTTCTTCCTATTCAACCAACTTGTGAGTGGCTCTATTTCGATAAGCGCATTCTTTCCAAGGATTTTCGTTCTTAATAAAATTGACTCAGTTGTGCATTCATTCAAACGATACCAAATATATATAAAGTTGAATGAAAAGATAAGAAATAGGCTTGGAACATTCATTGCTTGTCATTCAGAACCTTGCATAAATTCATTGATGCATGCACGTTCGTTGGGTATATTAATTGATCGGCACTTATTTATAGCACAAGTTGTTCTTCTTTAAACTGCTGAATGTTATTGCATATAACGTGTTGGTTGATTATGGTAGCACAGTAAAGCGGTTCCGTGCATGCCGTTCTTTAAATTCTTATGTGTTAACTATGTGTTTGGTGGGTTGGTGTTAGACAAACTTGTATACAAGGGGTAACGTTCTACGAACGGTCGCCGGGGCACCGGGACCGCTTCGACCTGGGTAGAACATTTGCTAGTGTAGTCCTAGCGCTTGGATGGGTCCGTGCGTCCGCCAAAGGCTAGCTACCTGAGGCGGAATGTCAGCCGATCCATCCCCCGTCCAACCAAGAGATGTTGTTGTTGTATATTTAAACTGTGCAGACTAACTATGTCTTCGTGACAGGGAAGGCTATGGTAAGTTGTACAGGTGGTTCAGACGGTACAGGTAAAGTCACCGAACGGTGGCATATGGAGTTATGTTATTTTGTTCTTGCATACCTGCTAAATAAAATCTGAACTAGGCAAGAATAGAAACCCACCTAAGCACATAATTGTAGCATACTCATTAGATCTCATCTCATGAGCTTGGTAAAGTTGAGCAGCTAGCCTTCACCAGTACTTTTTGAAGTACTGACCCTCGTTGTAGCAGGTTCCCCGGTGCAAGGCAACGCGGCGAGGAGCTGAAGTTCTCTCCGGACTTTTGGGATCCTTGGCGGTTCGTGGCCAAGACTTTTGGAGGCTCAAGCTAGAAGCCTTTCAATTTCTCCGTTGCTGAATATCGCTAAGGCGATGGTGCTTACTCGCACCCAAGGTGTTTTATGTTTTTGAATCTATGTAAAGGGACATAATGTATGGATCGGCTATCTCATTTTGCGTCCAAGTTTGTAAGCCCGTGGGGCATTTTATACTTTTGAGTCAAGCGATGTAAAAAGATGTTCATTATGAATAAAAGAGAAACTTTCCTATGCCTCAACCTTGTGTTATCTTATATGTCTACTCTGTTGCATTGTTCTAAAGAATATCCTTATGCCTAAGGCCTTGTGCACGCGCGCCCTACGCGTGCACGACATCACGCCCGGGGGACGATTATCGATTAGCCAAAATCGGGGCATGACATATTGGTATCAGAGCATGCTTCAGATCCCTTGATCTCACATAGAAAATTTCTAAATAGGACCTTGTTCCTTCCGAGTAGACCCTTGAATTCGCTTGGCCAAAATGAGATGCGTTCCATACAATGAGTCCATAATATACCTTGAGACTAATACAAGTTACTTTCCTTTCAAGGAACGACTTCCGAGCCGGTGCACAAGCGCAGATGGTGGCGCAAGTGCAAGCGAGTAGTTCAGGCACCTCGGGCAGCTCTGGGAGTCCAGCTGCCGCACCCTCTGCCGATCCGTTCGAGCGAATAATGCGTTTGATGGAGACGCAGCAGAAATAAGCTGAACTACGGCAGAGTCAGTTCGAGTCACGGATTGAGGCTCAATTCGTGGCGCAGCGATTTCAGGCGGAGACACAGCAGAAGCAGATGAATAGTCTGCAAATAATGGTGACGAATATGGTCACCAACAATCATTCTGCATCCGCCCCCGCAACCGTGCCTATAGTTGCTGAAGCCACCGGACCGCAGAATTCCCAGGGTACCTTACCCTCAGGCGAGAATGGGTCAATCGTGTCGATATATGAATTTAAGAAGATGTGCCGTGCTACGTTTAAAGGCACCGAGGACCCTTCCTTAGCGATGGACTGGCTGGTCGAGTTGGAGGACCACTTTGAAGCGCTGTGCCTAGACGAGACCAAGAAAGTGGCGTGTGCCCAGCTTCAGCTCCGACAAAATGCACATGATTGGTGGGATGTGCACAAGCAAGCTATTATGAGTGAAGGTGGCACAACGGCTATCTCCTGGTCCGTGTTTCGCAAGGCCTTCGTGGAGGAATACCTTCCACCCGCCGTCCGTCGCAAAAAGGAAAACGAGTTTGGAATACTGACGGTGCGTCAATACGCCTCAAAGTTTAACCGACTTGTAAAGTTTGCCAAGTCGCAGATCGCCGACACTGAAAGTCGTACACGGAAGTTCGAGCTCGGACTACGACCTTCTATCCGTGCCCACGTCATAGCGACCCAATATCGTACCATGCGGGAGTCCCTGAATCATGCACTGTCCCTTGAGTCGCAGTATCCTCCAGTTCGCACCGGCGCTGTGCAAAATTACAATCACAAGCGTCCTGCCAACACAGGAGGAAACAACGCGCAGAAGTGCCCCAACAACGGCGGTAAACAGGAAGCAAACCCGGGAAGGGGTAACGAAGCCGTCTGCCACCGATGCAATCGTACATGACACATCGCACGGAACTGTCGGGTGTTCAATGGATCGTGCTTTAAATGCGGTCGTCAGGGCCACATGGCAGTGAACTGTCGTGTTAGCGGGCAAGAGCAGCAGCAGCAATAAAACCAGGAGCCTCAGCGTCAGGGGCAAACTCAACGAGCGAACCAAGCACCGCCAAACGCTCAGGGCCGAGTCTATGCTTTGACTCGGGATGAGGCACTTGCATCGAACACGACGGTGTCAGGTATATTACTTTTTAATAATGTACCTGCTCGAGTATTGTTTGATTCTGGTGCAACACATAGCTTCATTGCGGCGGATTTTGTCGCCGAACACACATTCCCTATGACACCGCTAGGCTTAAACCTAAGTGTTAGTACTCCTTCGGGCGTAGATTTATCGGCTTGCTTAGTCTGTCGTGAAGGTAACATTTGCATCGGGGGACGGAAATTGTCATTAGATGCGATAGTTCTAGACATAAGGGACTACGATCTTATTCTGGGGATGGATTGGCTCGGCGCTTGTTCAGCTACAATCGACTGTGCGAAAAAGGAAGTCGTGTTTTGTTTGCCCGGCGAGATCGAGTTTTGCTTCACGTGCAGTCCTGAGTCGAAAGCGTCGAATGCCTGCATGGTGATCTCAGCAATGTCTGCTCGACGGATGATTCACTCTGGCTGCGAAGGGTACTTAGCGTCCGTTCGAGACACTCGGCAAGATTACGCAAACGTTGAGTCTATTCCCGTTGTGGCGGATTTTCCTGATGTGTTCCCCGACGAGTTGCCAGGCATGCCGCCCGATCGAGAGATAGAGTTCACTATAGACACGTTCCCAGAAACTCGACCAATTTCCAAGACGCCGTATCGAATGGCCCCGACAGAATTGAAGGAGCTTAAAGTACAGTTGCAGGACTTGCTAGATCGAGGATACATTCGGCCTAGTGTATCTCCGTGGGGTGCGCCTGTACTATTCGTAAAGAAAAAAGATGGCTCGTTGCGGCTCTGCATCGACTATCGAGAATTGAATAAAGCAACCATTCGTAACCAGTATCCTCTTCCAAGAATAGACGATCTTTTCGATCAGTTGCAAGCTGCCACAGTATTCTCTAAAATTGACCTCCGTTCGGGCTATCACCAACTAAAGATCAAGCCAGACGATGTGCCAGAGTCAGCTTTTCGAACTCGCTATGGCCATTATGAGTTCCTGGTGATGCCGTTCGGACTAACCAATGCACCCGCTGCCTTTATGAGTTTAATGAACCTTGTGTTCTGGCCCTATCTCGATAAGTTTGTAGTAGTATTCATCGATGATATCTTGGTGTATTCGAAGAGTGAGGAAGAACATGCAGAGCACTTGCGGACCGTGCTACAAACTCTTCGGGACAACCAGCTATATGCTAAACTGAGTAAGTGTGAATTCTGGCTAAGTAGTGTATCTTTCCTCGGGCACATCATTTCTGCGGGAGGCATCTCAGTCGATCCGAAGAAGGTGGAGGCCATTGTCGAGTGGAAGCGACCTGCATCCGTTAGCGAGATTCGAAGCTTCCTCGGGCTGGCGGGCTACTACAGACGGTTCGTGAAGGATTTTTCCAAACTTGCACTACCTCTGACTCGCCTCACACAAAAGGGAGTCGCATTTGAGTGGTCCGCCGACTGTGAAGCTTCGTTTAAAGTGTTAAAGCATCGCCTCACCTCTGCCCCGTTACTTGCACTACCAGACGAGATCTCGGGATTCCAAATATTTAGCGACGCGTCCGGGCAAGGCTTGGGGTGTGTACTTATGCAGCGAGATCGAGTGATAGCCTATGCCTCCAGGCAGCTAAAGAAGCACGAGAAAAATTATCCTACACACGACCTGGAGTTAGCGGCAATTGTCTTTGGCCTGAAATTGTGGCGACACTACCTTTATGGAGTGCCTTGCCGAATTTATACTGATCACAAGAGCTTGAAGTACCTATTCACCCAGACGGACCTCAACCTTCGTCAGCGCCGTTGGTTAGAATTGATAAAAGATTATGACTTGACGATAGACTACACGCCTGGAAAAGGGAACGTTGTAGCGGATGCTTTGAGTCGGATCTTCGTTGGATCTCTGTCAGTCGATCGCAGGTTACGAAGGGACTTAGAAGAGATGGGCATCGAACTCCAAATTCGATATCGTGGCGCGCGGGTCGTCCAAATACGATTCGTACCCAACCTAATAGAGCGGGTCACATCTACTCAGAAAGACGACCCTTTCCTAAGGAAGATGCACGAGCAGATTCTAGCGGGGAAGGCGAAGGACTTTGCAGTAGATAAAAATGGGGCATTGCGGGTGAAAGGAAGGCTATGCGTCTCCGATGATTCAGAACTTAGAAAGGAGATTCTTGCGGAAGCTCATTACGCAGCCTATATGATCCATCCCGGGAGCACGAAGATGTATAAGAACCTCCGAACGACCTTCTGGTGGCACGGCATGAAGAAAGATGTTGCACTCTTTGTGTCCCAATGCATAACCTGTCAAAGGGTGAAAGCAGAGCATTAGAGGCCGGGCGGAGAGATGCAAAATCTTGCTATCCCGGAATGGAAGTGGGAGCACATCTGCTTGGATTTCATTGTTGGCCTGCCAAGGACGCAACGGGGGAACGACGCAATCTGGGTTATCGTCGACCGGTTAACCAAGTCTGCACACTTCATTGCCATCAAAAGTACTTGGAGCGCCGATCGCCTCGCCCAAACCTACCTTGACGAGATAGTCCGGCTGTACGGAGTGCCAGTTTCTATAGTATCAGATCGAGACGGGCGATTCATCTCGCATTTCTGGAAGAGCCTTCAGTTGGCGATGGGGACCAAGTTGAAGTTCAGCTCAGCCTATCATCCACAAACCGATGGTCAGACGGAATGAGTGAATCAGATACTAGAAGACATGTTGCGCCTCTGCGTGATCGATTCGAAGTCAAGTTGAGACGTCTACCTGCCGCTGGCCAAATTTGCATACAACAACAGTTATCAGTCCAGCATCGAGATGGCTCCGTACGAGGCTTTATATGGGCGGAAGTGTAGGTCACCAATCTGATGGGACGAAGTCAGAGAACGGCAAATCCTTGGGCCGGAGCTGGTTGAACAAACCGTCCAAAAGGTTCGGTTGATTCGTGAACGGTTGAAGACAGCACAAAGCCGACAAAAGAGTTATGCCGATGCTCGATGTCGCCCCCTTGAATTCTTTGAAGGGGACCATGTGTTCTTGAAAGTCTCGCCTATGCACGGAGTCATGCGGTTCAGAGTAAAAGGAAAGCTAAGTTCGAGATTTGTTGGACCGTTTGAAGTTCTCAAACGGGTTACTCCGGTCGCCTATCAAGTTGCCTTGCCGCCTGCCCTATCAGAAGTACACGATATTTTTCACGTTTCTCAGCTGAGAAAGTTTGTACATGACCCGAACCACATAGTCGACTTAGGGCAGTTGAATCTGCAAGCGGACTTGTCGTACGCGGCGGAGCCTGTCCAAGTTTTGGATCGTAAAGAGAAGCAGTTGCGAAACCGAACCGTCTCGCTAGTGCGCGTCCTGCGGCGGAACCACTCGGTCGAGGAGTCGACCTGGGAACTTGAAACTGATATGAGGGAAAGGTTCCCCTCATTATCCCTTAGTGGTAGATTCTATTCCTAAGTTTCGGGACGAAACTTTCTTTTGGATGGTTATGATGTAATGCCCCGTTCCCCCTATTCGGGGAGCGCGGCCAAGAAATACTTACGACCGTCCGAACGGGACAGATTGAATTAAGATCCTTTCCTCGTTATGGATTGGTTTCTTAGGAATCAGGTCCCATATACAATGGATTGTGCCTCGAGGATGGACTCGGCGGCAGAGTCGAGAGGGGCCTTTCCGTTGCGTTGGTTTCTTGTCCGTTTTTGTGCCGCTTGGTTGCTTTCTTGTTGGTTTTATGACTTGCGTTTTCTTGAACGGTTTCAATGGATTTTATTGCTTTCGTTCTTAGGATTTCGCATTTCGTATCGAGCCTTGGAAACCGAAGCAGGAGGTATTGATCATCCGTTGGTGCGTGCAGGTGATCGTGTAGACGACGCACGAGCGGAGTCTTAGAGATCTCTCCTTCTTCTTCCTATTCAACCAACTTGTGAGTGGCTCTATTTCGATAAGCGCCTTCTTTCCAAGGATTTCCGTTCTTAATAAAATTGACTCAGTTGTGCATTCATTCAAACGATACCAAATATATATAAAGTTGAATGAAAAGATAAGAAATAGGCTTGGAACATTCATTGCTTGTCATTCAGAACCTTGCATAAATTCATTGATGCATGCACGTTCGTTGGGTATATTAATTGATCGGCACTTATTTATAGCACAAGTTGTTCTTCTTTAAACTGCTGAATGTTATTGCATATAACGTGTTGGTTGATTATGGTAGCACAGTAAAGCGGTTCCGTGTATGCCGTTCTTTAAATTCTTATGTGTTAACTATGTGTTTGGTGGGTTGGTGTTAGACAAACTTGTATACAAGGGGTAACGTTCTACGAACGGTCGCCGGGGCATCGGGACCGCTTCGACCTGGGTAGAACATTTGCTAGTGTAGTCCTAGCGCTTGGATGGGTCCGTGCGTCCGCCAAAGGCTAGCTACCTGAGGCAGAATGTCAGCCGATCCATCCCCCGTCCAACCAAGAGATGTTGTTGTTGTATATTTAAACTGTGCAGACTAACTATGTCTTCGTGACAGGGAAGGCTATGGTAAGTTGTACAGGTGGTTCAGACGGTACAGGTAAAGTCACCAAACGGTGGCATGTGGAGTTATGTTATTTTGTTCTTGCATACCTGCTAAATGAAATCTGAACAAGGCAAGAATAGAAACCCACCTAAGCACATAATTGTAGCATACTCATTAGATCTCATCTCATGAGCTTGGTAAAGTTGAGCAGCTAGCCTTCACCAGTACTTTTCGAAGTACTGACCCTCGTTGTAGCAGGTTCCCCGGCGCAAGGCAACGCGGCGAGGAGCTGAAGTTCTCTCCGGACTTTTGGGATCCTTGGCGGTTCGTGGCCAAGACTTTTGGAGGCTCAAGCTAGAAGCCTTTCACTCTCTCCGTTGCTGAATATCGCTAAGGCGATGGTGCTTACTCGCACCCAAGGTGTTTTGTGTTTTTGAATCTATGTAAAGGGACATAATGTATGGATCGGCTATCTCATTTTGCGTCCAAGTTTGTAAGCCTGTGGGGCATTTTATACTTTTGAGTCAAGCGATGTAAAAAGATGTTCATTATGAATAAAAGAGAAACTTTCCTATGCCTCAACCTTGTGTTATCTTATATGTCTACTCTGTTGCATTGTTCTAAAGAATATCCTTATGCCTAAGGCCTTGTGCACGCGCGCCCTACGCGTGCACGGCATCACGCCCGGGGGACGATTATCGATTAGCCAAAATCGGGGCGTGACAGATGGGCACCATACTCCTGGGCTCCTTGAACTTATCTCAGGGTACCCTGGTGGCCTAAAAATATAAATGCATCTACGTCGACAATCTAGTGTTGCGTGGTATTGGCTCAATCAACTCATGCTAGGACGGTGTCATCGTCCAGACTTAACCTCAAAATAATCTTCTTGTTCTGTTTACCACACTAATCCTTTAAAAGAAAATTTTCTCCCCTGCCTTAAGTATAATTTCTCTTCTCCTCAAATTTTTTTTTCCAAAAAATTTTATTCCTCGAGTTTCTTCTTTTCGTTATTTATCCCTCCAAGTCACATAGTACAATAATGGTATCACTCAAGCACATACTAGGATTTCCTGGAATCCAATTATTATCTCCCAAGTGAGATCCTAAAATTTTCATCTTCTCTAGTCCATAATATCATTCCTGGTATTGTTATCATATACAACCACTAGTTTCCATCATCAGGCTATGCATTCCCATACATCATCCTAGGTCATGATTATCAATCCTTCTAGCTCTCAGTACTTCCAAGATCACTGCTACCTCAAGTACGGGTAGGGTACTACTAGGTCCAACTCCCTTGCCAACCTTCCATACTAGATCTAGAATCCAAAGAACCCATCAATCTATCCTGATATGGTAACAATCTCCTCAGAGAAAGGTTTACGAATTCGGTCTTCTGCCGTATGATCTTCAATCTTCTTCTGGAGGGAAACATCAGTCACAAACATTCGTCTTCCCGAACAATAGGGGACGAGAAACAAGGATAGCGATATCGATGAAGATTGAACGAATGCAAAGTGGAAGTCCAAGGGCGATAATCACATACAAAGAGTTTTAAAAATTGATTATGGATTAAGATCCTATTCAATAATCATAACATCTATTCCTAATTTGCAGGCTCGCTTGGCACAGTCAGGTGACCAAGACGATTTAAATCGGACCTGTATGGGCCACCACAAAAACATGTCATGTCCCAATCCCAAAATACGTAGGACCAGGAATACGTGACATGCTAGCTACGCATTCGACCAGATTCTGGTCTGCCTCGAATACGTATAAGCTGTAATATAAATGGCACTATCTAGAATTTTCTATAAATGTAAACCTCTATGTCTCAATCCACAATATATATCAGTATACAAGAAAGAGCTAAATGTGCTAAGATCGGCCGCCCAATAACACACTAACTCGAATAGACTCGAGAAGAAGTATGAGTCTATAAAACTAGGCTACAACAGCAGATGAATAATCAATATAAAATAACCATAATGTCGGTATATATAATGTGAGTACCTGGTACCATGCTAGCAAGATATGCCACTCCATCGGTATCTTCCAATGCTCCGTAATCTTCTATGCTGCAAAACTGGCAGGGAACCAGGTCCTCAGAGGGACGTAACAAGGTACAGAAATATAGCAAGCCAAGTAAACAGAAAGTACAAGTGCACGATAGGGTACTCTATCATAACCAACTAGTGTGACACAGTTTAAAGACAATGTTCGACGCGTGGGCTTTCTAAAATAAAACCGAAGCTCCAGACACGGAAACACACGGCACGTACCGCAGCTCCGGGCAAAGAGTCACACGGGTGGAACAGCTACACTAGATACAGGTATCACTACAAAATACTCGATATATATAAGCGCGTACAGAGTAGCCCAAACGTCTAGTAACTGTATTCCCCTTCCCAAGCGGTCAACGATTGTGCGCTGAACTTGAACCTCTATCTAATAGTCTCAATACATGGAAGATAACTCAACAGATGCAACCCTAAGGTCGTCCCAGTCACTGGTCATGATGTCAGTATCAGGATACAGGAATCTGGCACGATCACAGTGTATGAGTGTCCTGGGGTGTCAATATACTCAGGTATATGCATCGAGGTACTATAACGCATCTAACCATTTATTCTAAGACGTTTCGATGAACGTCAACACCCGGTTGCGATCCGGACGTGAAGTATCGAACGTCAACATAAATCCGTGCACAATATACATAACGAATCAATCAATATCTGTAAACTGAAATACAGGGTGGCAAGGTACACTTGCCTGCGTGCGGCTGCTGATGACGGGGATCTGGTACCGCATCCAAGTCCTCAGGTCCCGCAGTACCTAGAGAAGAGATACAAATAAGAATTAATAATCCCTTCTACGTCAAACAGGGATGCGACACACTTCTTTTCCTAAGCTCAGTCTCAATCTCAAATAATTAACTAATATTTCACAGTCCTCTACCTTTGATCCTTGATCCGAATAATAGCTATCTTAAAATCAAACACATGTATAATATCTTCAGACCCAGTCCTCAATCATTACTATCAACTACCACTCATCTTAAAACTACTCCTCGATCAAATCTACTATTATTCCTCAGTCTAATATATTCTTCACGATATTCAGTTAATATACCCCTGACCAAATCCTCAGTTTCACCTCAGTGTTCACAGACGTTAACATGTATATTTACTGTTGTCCTCAATTGCACAGTTAAATAATTATTAAACCGTTTGTCCCATATCATCCTTACTAATCCACAATAAATCACCTATCCCTCGATGACAGATCATCGTCATAATAATTTAATTTGCTCAAAAATATTGATCAATAGTGTAGATATAAATTTTAATGCTCTAACATCTCAAGGTATCCCAATATCATGAACTCAATATATATTTGAATGCCTTGTATATTACTCTTGCATTTTGCACCCATGCATATAGTTCATACCCTAACTCGTATATTACCATTAATTCCATTTTAATTACTCATGTAAGTGAACTCTAACTCACCCTTAAACCCTAATCTCATATTTTTAACATATGCTCATACATACTATACTAGGCTTACGCTAACAAACTATACAACACATATCCTTAACTATAAACAAGACAATATATATAAAAGTAGAGAGGGGGGTGGTATACCTCGACGGCGAGGCAATGCTGGCCGGAGGAGAGATCGTGGATGGCCGGATCCAGGTGAACGTGGTGGTGATAGAAGCTGGACAGGGAGGAGGTCAGGGCGGCGCTGCCATGGACAGCCGGCCGGACGAGGGAGTGCTCAGGCCGGCGGGGGAGTCGCCGCACTGGAGAAGGGGACAGTTCCGACTGTCGGTCGGGAGGACAACCGTGGGGCGGGGCTGACTGCTCCGGAGCGGAGGAGGGGATGACTGTCAGTCCAGTCGGGGGCTGTTCAGTCGGGTTGGTCGGAGTCGTTCAGTTCGGCGTTCGCTGCACTGTCGGCGGAGGCGGTCTGTACCGGTCGACGGAGGTGGTAGATATGACGGTGCAATGGAGGTGGTGGACCGGATAGGGAGGAGGTCGGACAGGGACTGCAGCGGAGGCACTCGGCCGCGGGCTGCAGCGGAGGGGACGCTCGGCATGGACTGCAGCGGAGGACGCTCGGCGTGGACTGCAGCGGAGGCGCTCGGCCGCGGGCTGCAGCGGAGGGGACACTCGCCGTGGACTGCAGCAGAGGACGCTCGGCCGCGGGCTGCAGCGGATGGGACGCTCCCCGTGGGGTGGCGGCCGTCGGCCGGAGTTGGCTGGAGTAGGGTCGGGCCGGAGTATAGTCACCCACAGTGAGGAGGGAAAAATAGGGGAAGAAGAAGAAGGAGAATGATGGAGGAAGAAGAAGAAGAAGAAGAATATTGAAGAGAAAGAAGAAGAATGGAAGAAGAATGTACATTTGGCTGTGAGTGAATGGATGGAGGAGAGAGAGAGGGGGTGGGGTTTCCCAAGTTTGGGGATTAGGGCCGGTTGGGAAGTGTAAGGGTGAGGGTGAGTTGATGGGATGTTTTATAGGGGATTGGAAATTGGATGGAGGGTTGTGATGTTGTCATTCAAAATAGAGGGTGGAGATTTGTTATGAAGGGGAGTGGGTTTCTTCATGAAGGGGGTGAGTGGATGGTGAGAATAGGACCCTATTTTGGGACCTCTCATTTTGTTCATGGCCAATAGGGTGGTGCCATACAATTCTATAATTGCAACTTAGCCCCATAAATTCGGGAAATTGCATGAACACATAAAATGACACAAAAATTTGCGGAGAAAAATATATTTAGAAATTTTCATGGTGAGAGGGTGTTGTGCGTTAGGCACGGGTTTAATTAGGAAGACATTGGGATTAATTTAGGATTAAAAATGGGATTTACAAAGTTGGTATTCTTGATTAAAATGGAAATAAAGCGTCCCACATATTTAATTTAATTGGGGCACTTGGGGTCAAAATCCAGAAATGACGCAAAGGCCAAAAATGGTGGGGGCTTAGAGTCAGTCTTGGACCCTTTAGTTGGTCCGGCTCAACGGATTAAATTGGTATCCCAAAATTTACGGTAACGACACAGGTGTCCGACACGGAATTAAATATGGGTTACGGTTTTCGAAATATTGTGCAATTAATTCAGAGCACATAAAAATTAATTTTAAAAGACAAAAAAGTCCAGTGCCTAATTTGGCGAGTTAAGTCAAAAGTACAATAATTGTATGGAATTTATGGGCTGATATTGGGCTCCAAAAAATCATAAAATGATGGGGCGCGCCAAGGGTTTTAATTAATTGAATTAAATACAAGATATATTATCTCTACTCTAAACCTCGACATCTGCTATCAAAATTTTCTAAATCTACTCTAACTATCTACAGAATAAATCGAGGGGGTTTACACAATTGACAGGCAATGCGCACCACTGGTGGTTATCTGAGGAGACGCGACTCGGACCAGACCGAGTCACTTGGGAGGAGTTCTCCAGACTCTTCCAGGAGATGTACATTCCAGCTATCGCACGATCAGAACTTCGGGACACGTTCAATCGCCTCACTCAGGATGCTATGACCGTGGAAGAGTACAACGCATAATTTATTCGATTGAGCCGCTTCGCCCCAACCCTGATCCCGACAGAAGAAGAGAAGGCTGAGAAATTCTTCGACCGACTGAACTTCGATCTACAGAGACTCATCGGATCCGTCGCACCTACCTCTTACTCGGACGTTCTCGTTGCAGCCCGACGCATGGAATGCGTCACCAGGAGAGAGTCTCGCCTCAAGCGGCCAATCACCTCAGCACCAGACCGAGCACCACCGAGAGAATCTGCAAAGATATCTCACACGAACCAGCCACCCAGGGCAGCTTCACAGACCCTTCCTACCTGTCACTACTGCGACAAAATAGGCTATGTCGAGAAGGACTGCAGACGCAAGTTGGGATTATGCTTGATTTGCGGAACCAATCAACACATAGCCAAGGACTGTCCTCAGCATCGAGATGGAGCACCAAGGGCAACCCAACCAGCTTTACCAGCACCTAGGCCACCTCTGGCTCCTCAGGCAGCACTCTTCCAGCAGGCCCAGCAGAGGAATCCACCACAAGGACGCGGACAAGCTTATGCGATGACTGTGGAGGACGCTAATGCGCGTAAGTGATTCGTAGTTATCCTTTTCTAGTCTTGTTGTAGCTCGTGCCTATTGGTTCGTGATCTCAGTGCCAACCTAGTAATTTGACACTTGTTAATAATAACCTGGTTTTCTAAAAGTTGTAGTTCTTTTGCATTAACTAGATTTTTCTCTGGAAAGTGCATAACTTTCATTCTTAGGGAAACTATATTTCCCTAAGTATCTTGTGACGTGTTTCGAACGATGCTTGCGACCGCGTCATCTCTGTTGACCGGTTATTCTTTGATTGCGAGGACGCAATCCTCTTAAGGGGGGTAGATTGTAAACCCCCTGATTTTTTCAAGAATTTTAAATTTGGATTTTTCTTAATTTTCTGGAATTTTCTGGGATTTTTCTGTAATTAAATTCAGGGTTTTAATTTTTAAGTGATTTTTAAATGATAATCAATAATATTAAAATATTATGAAAATAATATTTTTGGGTGTAAAATGAAAAACTGGACTTAGGATAATTTTTCTGAAATTTATTGGACCCCGAAAATATTTTTAAATGCCCGAAAACTATTTTATTAATTAAATTAAAAATAAAATAAAAAACAAATTGAACCGGACTGAACCGGGTTCAAACCGGATTGAACCGGCCGAACCCGGTTCAGTTAGACCGGACCGACCGAACCGCCATAGCGGGTCGGGTCGGGTCCACCCGCACCCGAACCCGCCCTCGAACCCGACTCGCTTCCCCAGCCTTCCCCCCCCGCACGAACCCGCGCCGCCCGCGTCTTCCGGCGCTGCCCGCTTCCTCCGCCGCCCCGCCCGTGGCTACACGCCCCCGCACTCCTCGGCCCGTCCCCGCCTCCGCCGCCGCCTAGCCCGGCCTACCCACCTCGCTCCTCCGCCTATTTAGATCCCCTCCTCCTCCTTCTTTCCCCATCAGCCAACCCTAGCCGCCACCACCTCACTGCGATGCCGCCACCGCCTCCCGCCCAGCTCCACCGGCGACGCCGCAGCTCCGTCCTCCTCCTTCCTCCTCCCTCCCTCAGCCGCAGTGCCGTTCCCCCCGAACTAGCAGCAGCCGCTGCTCCGGTCAGAGACCCGCAGCACCGTCCCCCGCCGGCTCCGGTGCGCCGCCGCCTCCTGCCAGCGCCGCCAACGCTCCCCCAGCTGCCCTCGACCGCCTCCGGCCTCCCCTCGCCGTCCTCCGATGACACCCCAGAAGCCAAACCCTAACCCTTGGCGACTCAGCCCTCGGACGCGTGTCGGACACGTGTCGGACACGGTAAAATTCAATTTTTCTAGCCCCGTTCAGGTACCTGTATCTTTCTCCTCGTAGCTCTATTTTTGATTCCGTCATTTGCGTCGCGTAGCCTGCATGACCCCCTCGGTGCCCGTGCAACCCGCTCGGGGCATCGCGTCCTGTGGCGATCGTGAACCGCGATCCAAAAACAGGAAAAATAACGCCCAGATTCACCCCGGAACTGGGTACGCCCCGCCAAACGGGATGACTTGGTCGCGTGCGGTCTTCACAGATACGTGCGCGCCATTGATACGGACATGTGAGTTTTTGCAGAAGTCAATTCGGATGTGCGTGCACACCGGAATAGACGCGTATCCGCGGACACCGTCCCATATTTTCCCTTTTTGGAATGCGTCCTAACTTTGTGTACATACGTCGGATCGAAACGAAACTTGTGCCATCGGAATCGTAGTGATATCCTGGTCCTGTGACCCAAGTTTTGTTCGATTCTGAGAACGTTGACGAAATCGTGTGTCGTGGGCCCCACAGGCTCTACTCGACGGGCGATTTCGTGATCGGCTCATCGGAATCCAATTCTGAAAGTTCCGTTGGGTTCGTATCATCGCTCCTGACCTGTTGATACTAAGTTTGCAATTTGGAGACCTTTGACCCTGGCACGGTTTTTGGTGCAAAGCGGGCCCACATGTGGACCCAAATTTGACCCGAAATTATCATTTTTGCCTTTGTCTCCAAATTGGACTCAAGGACAGGCATTTCTAACTGATTGATATTTTCTGGATCTGATGGTGATGTTTATTTCAGCAACCAGAGTACCGCCTGTAATTCCAGCTGAAGTCAGAGCCGCAATTGGAACCGGAACCACAGGCAAGTGTACCTTGCCAAATCCTGCAGCTTGCTATTTTATTTCCTTGGCTTAAATTTGCATCAATAGGCAAGTAGAGCTTGCCAACTCGCAGTTATTCCTGTTATAATATTTTACTTGAGTTCTTGTAGATTTCATATATAAGCTTGTTTAACTGTTCAACCCAGGACCGAGTGACTTTACTTAGCGTTCGATTAATAGTCGGGTGCCAACCCCGTACGCGAAGTTGTGTAATGTCACATCGACATGGATATCGAGACCCTATACTTCTCGTACTTGTCTTATCAAGTACAATATAGCCCAGGATACTTGACACTATTCATGAGACAGAATATTCCTGAGATATTCATGGTGATTCTGTATAGGATTCAGGTTTTATGACATAGACATTATATTCATAGACATTGGATTCATAGCTATCAGACTTGCTGCATTAGTTATAATCGTGCGTGACATGGACATGAGGCATCGTGGACATGAGACGTGTGATTTCATTGGGTGGGGAGAGACACACATGCTACAGGCTGATCTCATATATATAAAACATAGTATATTTCATAGTATAAATCATAGTTATTGCTGCTACCGGCTCCCCGACACAGAGCTTGTAGTGGCTTCAGCCTAAGTTCTAGTGATGCTCTCAACTTGCATATCACATAGTTGGTTATATAGTTTATCCTGCTGTTTTATTTATTGCTGCACTGATATTTATTTTAGCATGAGTTATTCTGTACCTTGCTATGTCCCCTGAGGACCTGGATTTGGATGATGTCCCCAGGTATAGCTGAAGAGAACTACCCCGAGGTGTACGGAACATGAGCACTTCTCGGAACAGAACAGGAACCTGAGGATGAGATCGTGGCAGAAGACTTCTCCTGAGTACCGGCTTCATATACTCAGTATTTCTACTTTCAGTTGATTTATTTCCTGTCTATTTGTACCAGATATATTCTAGGATTTTTCCCCGAGACTCTTATTTGAGATTTGCTTATTTATTCTATTGCATTATTTCTGGCATTTAATCTGTGATTATCTATTGTGGATAAGATTAGAATAGTCTGTGACTTGTAATAATTATTCTAATTTATGTTAGACTACAACTTAAGCATGCCCTGATGGATCCATTAAATTAGGTTGTCCATCGGTGCGTGCTGCTGGCCATTGCCACGTGTCCAGTACCTCGATATTTTGGGACTGGGGCATGACAATGATCGTCTTGACTTTTGGTTCGACACGATAAGATGAATCAGGAATGCAAGTGATTGAAAATGTTTCAATGGATGAGTTAGCCTAGAACCTGAAATAAATTATGCTTGATGGTTTCTTGAACGGATACGTAAATCAGGTTGAACGAATTGGAGTTAAAATTAGAAAGGGCATATAATCGAATCTTGTCTTAGTGGACTAGACTTGGAATGGATAAGGATTCTATCAAAACATGTTTGGAGAGATAGACTACGCAAATCACTAGGCTGGTCCTGCAACTTAGATATTGTGAAATTGTACTGAACGGACTCGTCCCCCATTCAAACGAACGTGTTATTGAGAGTAGGTAGAATCTGTGCTCGATGTTTAGAAATCTGAGTGAAATGAGCTTGGGTAGAATACCCCATACAAATGAATAATAGTTTGACCCTAAGAATTTGGGGCGAGCATCGTGAGACGAATTTGCACGATGTATCGTATGCTTGAACCTGTACCTATGACCTTGTGAGCTGACCTAGCAACTAGGCAGACGACCCTGTACTGAGTGAATGAACCTGTGCAATCGACTTTAGAACATTGCTAGAGCAAAGCTATAGAACTGGGGCAGCAAAACTTAGTATTAGACTGGGAACAGAAATGTGCGCTACGTTTGACCCGAGCGGATGAACGCTAGTCGGTTGAATCGAATATATCATGCTTAACGGAGTGCAAATACTTGATAAAAGTTGGAATGGAACTTACTTGGGATTTGATTGACCCTATCAAAAGTATCCTTGTGATTTCTAAACGGGAACCCTTGAGATTTTCGAAAGTAGCTTGTCCGATTTTACTATCTCTAAGTTTGGTTGAATGCATAAGTTTGAGGGACGCCTTGAATGCGTGCACGATCCAAGACTCGATGAGATGTGAATTTCGAGTGCACAGACTTCGCTATCGCCAAGTTGGTTGACATGCATGTGTTTGAAGGACGCTTCGGATATGTGCACGATCCAGACTCACGATATGCTGATCTCGAATGCTAGTGCAAGTGAATATCCTACCGAACAAGCATAATAACTTGTATTAGTTTGCCTCAGCCTTAGATTATCATTCCCGAGGGATTGTAACATACCTCGCGTTAAGAAACTTGTCCCGCGCTAAGGCGCAATTAGACCAACTCTGAACACACGCGACACGGCATAAGGAATTGTGTTCCAATGGATCAAGGGGTACCGGTAATTACGCTTGGACTAAAATCGATAGAACGGCTTGCCCTTAGGAAGTCTCGAGGACGAGACTTTTTCTGAGTGGTGTATGGTGTAACACCCCATTACGCTCAAGAGGACTGCCGATTCAAACAGCAAAAGTGTATCGTCCCGACCCACCTTGCTCAGGCGAGAATACTTGTTTGAGGCAAAGGATATCCAGACTTGGTCCCTACAGGAGTTCGACTTAGGCTTTCAGAGGCTCGCTTGGAGTATCGCTCAACCGAGATGAATCATCGCTAAGGTGGGTGGCTACGGTGAACTTGTCTTTGCTTAGCCAGCACACATAAAATACGGAATGTTTCATGCTAGTCGCTAGGTGAATCCCCCCTTGCATGCTAATAAAAATCTAACGCACCTAGCTAAGAGAATAATCCCAACTTGTACTGCTTATGTTGGAACATGGAAATAAAACAATTGCTTATATACAGACCCTCGCATGCTACCGCTACCTTGGGCAACTGGACCCTATTATGCCTCGATAGATCGATATGTGTGTTGCTTTTCTTAGTGCACTATTCACCTGGTTACATTATACGACTCTAGATAATGTCGCTCGTTAAGTTCCTTAACGGTTTCACTTCTCGGTCTACCTTCGGGCCCGAGCTAACGTCATTGTTTAAGTTTGCATGCTTGTCCGCTTGATATATTAACTGGTAATGTTGCCTCGACCCCGTTGTGCCTTGAGTAGGATGATGCTAGTACACTATGTTTACTCATTTCACTGCACGGCCCTGGAGCATGGCATTCGATAAGTTCCTTGCGGTTTTACTCCTCGGCTTACCTTCGAGCCCGAGCCAACGTGCATGTTTAAGTTTTATTGGAAATGCATGCGTGCCTGCTATATGTTAACTCATACCCTTGCCTCGATTCAATGCTTGCTATATAGAATCATGCCTCAATCAAGTAAAACACTGTTGTATATCGTGTATGCATCTTGTTAGCCAGAAGACTATTAAAATAGTCCTTATATATAAAATGAACATGCTGGTATCCGGGACCGATAGGTCGCCAAGGCAATCCCCGAACCAGGGGAACGCATCATGTTAAGTTGCACCTGAACATAAATATGGACTTGTATATCAACTTGTGTGAAATGCATAACAAATGATCCAAACGGCCTGGGATGGTTTGTAGCAAGGATCATGAATTGTGCCTACAACCATTGTCGTTTATCCAGAATAATGTAAGAACACCAAGAACTCATTCATTCAGTCGCGGATGCTTGTGCACTAGTTTAATCTCCTCGGTTCGGGGCATCGGGGCACTGGGACCGAACCGGCCTAGGGGGAAGTTGCGCTAGTTTGTTCCTAGCATGGATAAGTTCGGTCGGGTTGCTGGGGCATCGGGACCACTGTCTTATTGCGACTATGTCCATAAATGGCTACGCCAGCGACTCCTGGGCATTTATGATCATACTCGCTTAGCGGCAATCCGTGTGCAAGTTTGTATCTATGAATCTGAATCCTAGTATCCTGGTAAAAGAACAATGAATCTGTGAATTATCCCTGAATCTGAGAAATAAGTATACTTGTGTTCTATGAATTAAATAGAAGAACTCGTGCACCCTATATGATATCTCGCTTGAGACACTTATGGTTGCATATGCTAATGCTTGAATGTTTATATATCCTGGTGCATGAATTAACTTGGTTTGCCTTGGACAGAGAAGAATAAGTTGGTGAGTCTCGCCGTATTTCCTCCTATATCGCACGGCGCACTGCCATACGAGTTAGGCTATTTTTTATATGCTATAAAATTGATCCTAAGGCACAACTAGAAAGACAACAAAATAGTTGGTACACAGAACCTATATTACGTGTTTGGATTTGTCGAGCGGGCGAGTAGCCTCCCCACCAGTGCATTCATGTACTGATAACCCACCAGATTGCTTGCAGGGTACGGAAGAACCTCGTTCGGTACAGATGCCTCCTTCGTGCGTGCTAAGGCGAGGAGTTCGACTCTGGAGCCTTGGAGCACTACGGCCGAAACTGATGCACATATACAAGACATAATGTTGGAACATCGCCTATTCAATCATTCCACAAATGTAGCCACTTGGCACGCTTTTATGTTTCAGAGAGAGTGCTCGAGCGACTTGTAATCTCGGCTATACGTCATCTGTAACACTTATTTCAATATGAATAAAAGAGTTGCGTTACTTATATACTTGTGTACTCAATCTTTGCTTCCGCTACTGTCGACTCAGTAAACTTGTTACCATTCGCTTATGCGTTTATACATTCCGCTACACTCGGACAATTTGTGCGACTCTGTAGCTTAGATCTCTTACCGCCAGCCAACGAACCATGGCCTTGCAAGGGCGCGGTTCACGCTCGTGCAGTATCACGCCCAGATAGGTCAAAGCGATCGTCCCGCGGGAGCGCTGGCACGGTGATTCGTACCCAGCGGGGACGGCCGATTTGCCTGCGGAAGATTGGGGCGTGACAGTATGGATGTTATATACTATGCAGATTCCCCATTCTTCAGAGCGGTATGGATGTTGTGCCTACACCTACCCATACGTACCAATGTTATCCTCATATTGCATTCACTTAGATGGTTAGCACACCATTTATTGTATTTATTTTATATATTATTTATATATGTGGCATATTTCTATGTATCTTGTTACGTCCCTCTGAGGACCTGGTACCTTTCTAGATTTGGACGAGTCATATTATCCCACAGTGTACGGCCCCGGACAGGAGACTAGGTATGCAACCGCGGAGGAGCTAGAGGTGTTACCGTCAGAGTTTTTATGATCAGTTGGTAGGCCTTCTTTTTTGGATTGGGAGCATCATTATCTAGTCAGCCGATGCCCTAGTCATTACTCTTTTATCTATCATTTCAGTACTTTTATTTAGTCATAGTAGTGGATTTGTCCCCACCAGACATTCTTGGTTGTACTATGATATTTGAGACTGGCATTATGTTCTAGTATTTATTTTAGTACTTTCTTGCTGTTTATATTATGGATGAGATTAGATTACCTATTGTTGATTGATATGGGATATGTTAGTATTTAGGACAGTGTAGCACTCTTTGTTAGGATCCATTAAATTGGGATATCCTCGGAGATGTGACAGCTGGCTATTGCCACGTGGCCTGCTCCCGTGTATTTTTGGGACTGGGGCGTGACATGGTTTTAGTGGTGGCCCATGAAGGTCAACTTATTCGCTTGTGGTATGGTAACATGCCCAGCGAGCCTGCAATAGGATAGAAATTACTAGGTCTCATCCACTTTGATTGCGTCTTTGAACTTTCTTCTTATTGCTTCTAAATATCTGCATCTTGTTTGCTTGATTCCGTACTCTTTTAATGAAGTCCTATCTTTTGCAGCAAGATGAACTTGCGTAGTGGACGAGGAGCACCCAGTGCCGTGGTGCCAACCGACACCACCCAGAGAGAGAAGATACCCCAGGGACTACCTGGAGAGCAACCACCCCTACAGGCCTCGCTGATACATTGGCACGAGACTTCTCAGGGCGATCCTACCCAATAGTACGAGGGACAGACTTCCCAGACGATACCCACGCAATATTTTGAGGGCCAGACTTCGGGAGCTACATCGATACCACAAACTGAGAGGCTGACATCTGAGAAGACACCTATCGCACAGCCAGAGGGTCCATACCACCACCTCCACCTTATCCACCCCAGATGCCACAATTAGAGGGACAGCCACAGATGCTTCAGTTCTTTCAGACTATGATGCAAGCACAGTGGCATCAGACCGAGACATTGATACAGATTTTGATGGCAGTACTAGAGAGGACACTTGTCACAGCACCAGTACCAGCACCTCCACCAGTCCAGACAGGTGGCACTGTAAGATAGTTTCGACAGATGGGACCAGATACTTTCTCAGGCAATGAGACTATAGAGGAGATCTCCGATTGGGTCGCCAACACGGAGATGCTACTAGAGGCTTCACAATTGCACCCAGACCTTTGGATGACCGCAGTGAGGGCCTAACTGAAAGGCAACGCCCATCACTGGTGGGATTCCATTGAGCGCAGTGTAGGCAAGAACCAGACTTGGGAACAGTTCTTAGAGTACTTCAATGCGAAGTATTTCTCGGCTACAGTCAGAAATGCCCTGTATTCCCAATTCCTACATCTAGAACAAGGGAATATGACAGTTGATGCATATGATGCGGAGTTTAGCCATCTTATCAGATTTGGTGTCGTCCTGATATCCAATGATCTAGAGAAGGCCCAAAGATTCCATCACGACCTCACTTTCGAGCTACAGAGGTATACCACCACACATGCGAGTATTTCTTATGAGGAGGTACTTCTAGAGGCGAGGATCCAGGAGACCATCGGCAGAGGAGCAAGACGTTCCAGTACCACCACACCAGCCAGAGCCCAGCCCGGAGCAGGAGGACCGATTCGTCGTTCTGGAGCATAAACACAGCAAAGGGTAGCACCATACCAGCAAAATAATCTTTCGATTTACAACTACTATAGTAAGAGAGGACATTTACAGAAGGACTGCCGAAAGAGACTAGGGATATGCATAATTTATGGAGTGAGCCAACACCATGCCCGAGACTGCCCACAGCGCAGAGACGTAGCACCATATTTAGGACAGAGGCCAGCAGCACCAGTCCCGAGGATACTACCCCCACCTGGAGGCCAGGTCCACTAGCACCCGAAGGATTTCAGAGGGGACCACCCTTGGCCCCACAGTAGGCACAGTTTGACCGAGCCAGTCAACTGGCCGGAGGACAGAGGTACGGACATGCCTTTGCATTAGCAGCTACTGAGGAGGAAACAGAAGGGGAAGCTATCACAGGTACCATTTTAGTTGCATTATTATCTACGACTGCATTATTTTATTCTGGAGCTATACTATCATTCATATCTAGTAGATTCGTAGCAATGCATAGAGTAGCTACTTCCCCTATACCTAAGAGTTGGAAGATACTTACCGGAGGAGGTATTGTGCCGGTTACCAGCACTATTAGAATGTGTTCGGTAGTCGTATATGGTAGAGAGATGAGAGCGCGACTCTTGGTATTACCCATGCCATACTTTGACATTGTGCTAGGCATGGATTGGTTAAGCCAGTATAATGTTGTTCTGGATTGCCGGAAAGGTAGCGTCACTTTTAGACCGCCAGATCAACCAGAGTTCGAGTACATGCGAGGGACCGTAGAACAAGGAGTATGACATATAACTGGAGCTTACATGGCCATGGAGATGGTACCCTCACCAATAGTTGCAGAATTCGAGGATGTTTTCCCTAAAAAATTGCCAGACTTACCGCCAGATAGAGACGTAGAGTTCACTATTGAGCTAGTACACGGAGCAGCACCGATATCTTCTAATGTATACCGATTGGCAAAGAAGGAACTAGATGAGCTGAAGCTACAATTAGAGGATTTGTAGAGCAAGGGATTTATCCGTCCTAGTGCATCACCCTAGGGAGCACCAGTGTTGTTTGTACCTAAGAAGGATGGAACAATACGTATGCGCATTGATTATAGAGCCCTTAATGCTTTGACCATCAAGAACAAGTATCCCCTGCTGCGGATTGATGATCTATTCGACCAGTTGACAGGAGCAGTAGTGTTCACAAAGATCAACTTGAGATCGGGTTATCATCAAGTAAAGGTGCAAAGAGAAGACATTCTAAAGACAGCATTCAAGACTCGTTATGGTCACTACGAGTTCTTGGTGATGCCTTTTGGACTAACAAATGTGCCTGCCGTATTTATGAATTTGATGAACAGAGTCTTCCACCAATACTTAGACCAGTTCGTAGTAGTCTTCGTCGACAACATTTTGGTGTATTCAAAGAGCCACGAGGAGCACGTGAAGTACTTGAGACTAGTGTTAGAGACGCCGAGGAGAGAGAGGCTTTATGCCAAGCTAAGCAAGTGCGAGTTCCTGCTTGATCGTGTCGCTTTCCTATGACACGTTATCTCAGGAGATGGTATTTCAGTAGATCCGGCGAAGATTTCATCAGTAGAGACATGGCCAACCCCTACCAATGTCTCAGAAGTGAGGAGTTTCCTAAGACTTACCGGATATTACCGGAGGTTCATGGAGAACTTCGCGAAGATCGCAGAACCGATGACCCGCTTGACCAGTAAGGAGCAGGAGTTCACCTGGACAGAGGAGTGTCAGACAACGTTCGATGAGCTAAAGAAGCGTTTGACTATAGCACCTATCTTGACCATACCTTCTGGACCCGGAGGATTCGTGATCTATAGCGATGCATCCGGGAAAGGATTAGGATATGTCTTGATGCAGCATGGGAAGGTTGTTGCCTATGCCTCTAGACAGTTAAGGACCCATGAGAAAAACTATCCCACTCACGACTTGGAGCTTGCAGCAATGATCTTTTCTTTGAAGCTTTGGACACACTACCTATATGGAGAAAGAGTGGAGATATTTACTGATCATAAGAGCCTGAAGTACGTCTACACCCAGAAGGACTTGAACTAGAGACAAAGACGTTGGCTTGAGGTGATGACAGACTTTAAGATCGAGCTACAGTACCATCTGGAAAAGGCCAATGTAGTAGCTGACGTATTGAACAGAAGACCAATGGCATTCTTCTTGACTACCCAACAACATCTGTTGAGAGATCTAGAGCAGATGGGTATAGAGGTCGTTATGCCCGGAGTAGACGGACAGTTGTCGAGTTTCTAGTTACAATCGACATTAGTGGAGAGGATCAAGGCTGCTTTGCCGATAAACGCCAGATTTCAGAGGCTTCGACAGAGGACAGAGGCCGGAATACAGACATGATTATGTATACATGAAGACGGAACCTTGAGATATGGAGACCGTCTCTATGTTCCAAATAGAGAACTTCGTCAGAAGTTGATGTCAGAGGCACACAGTTTAGCCTACAATATTCATCCAGGAGTCACGAAGATGTACAGAGACTTAAGGCAGTACTACTGGTGGCACGGAATAAAGATAGAGATAGCCCACTTTGTGGAAAAGTGCCTGGTGTGTCAGCAAGTCAAGGTTGAGCATCAGAGGTCTGCAGGTTTACTTCAACCGCTCTCGATATCCGAATGTAAATAGGAGCACATCACTATGGACTTTGTTATGGGCTTTTCGAGGAGTCCTAGTGGTCAAAATGCAGTATGGGTAATCGTAGATAGACTCACCAAGTCCACACACTTTTTACCCTTTAGAGTTGGGCAATCTACAGAGGTCTTAGCAGATATATACATGAGAGAGATTGTGCGACTGCATGGAGTGCTAGTTAGCATCGTGTCTGACAGGGATACGAGGTTTATATCTTACTTTTGGCGGAGTATGCAAGAGAGTCTCGGTACCCGCCTGAAGTTTAGCACATCATATCACCAGCAGACAGATGGTCAGTCCGAATGCACCATTCAAACGTTGGAGGACATGTTAAGAGCATGCATGCTTGATTTCGGAGGATCATGGGAGGACCATTTGTATTTGGTCGAGTGTTTCTACAACAACAGCTATCAGGCGAGCATCCAGATGGCTCCCTATGAAGCGTTGTATGGAAGAAAGTATTGTTCCCCAGTATGTTGGAGTGATATAGGCGAGAGACAAATTCTAGGGCCAGAGTTGGTTGTTCGTACAGTAGAGAAGGTGAAGAAGATCAAAGGGCACCTGCGAGCAGCACAGGACAGACAGAAGTATTGGGCGAACACGCATCGATGACCCATAGAGTTCTAGGTTGGAGATCATGTATTTCTAAAGATCTCACCTACTCGAGTGACTATCAGATTTGGAGGCAGAGGGAAGCTGAGCCCGAGATACATCGGACCATTCGATGTGCTAGAACGCATCGGAGAGGTTGCTTATAGATTAGCCTTGCCACAGACCTTGGAGGGAGTGCATGACGTCTTCCATGTATCTCAGCTAAGGAGGTACACGCCAGATCCGAGTCATGTGATTGACCATTCAGAAATCACAATCTGCCCGAGCTTATCATACCAAGAGGAGCCTGTTGAGATTCTGGACAGGAGTGAGAAGGTATTGTGAGTTCAGACTATCCCCCTAGTTCGTATCGCATGGAGGCATCATGCACCAGGCGAGTCGACCTGGGAACGTGAGGAGGATATTCGACAGCGTTACCCCATCTCTTCGAAGGCATAGGTATGTAGTGGTTTGTTTTAATTTTAGTCGGTTGTTCTTACCATACGTATGTCTTAATTTCGAGGACGAAATGCTCTAAGGAGGGTAGATTGTAAACTCCCTCGACCAATTTAGGATTAATTTAATTTATATTGAGAGACTAGGACTAAATTGGATACAATTAATATTAATGTACAACAATTATGTGACTTATTATACCTCATCGTTGCTTCGATGATTGGAGCGCTACACTAGTAGTTACCCTCAAACTAATTAAATATACATTTCCTAGACATGCCAGACTACCCATCTGACCCTTGTGTAGCTTTTAAATACTTAATATTGTGCTTCATTTTAGTTGTACGATATTCGTTACAAACGTCCATGAATAATTTTAATAAACCCAATTTCTCATAATTGCCCATTCCCATTTGAATTTGAGGCACAACCACAACCCAACTCCGTATAACCCAAATTAGGGTATTAACCTATTCTGAGCCTGCTACGCCCATGACACTTGTGTCCCACCCTATTTTTATTCCATGTGTCTTTAATTCATCATAAACGTCGTGCGCATTATTTTTAATTAAATTAAATTAGAGGCAAATTTTACCCACAGCGAGACCTAACCAAGCCCATATACACCCTTGTATGAGGACCAGCCCCCACCCTGAGGAGCCAGGTCGGCCCAAGTCCCGAGGTCAGCTCATAATCCCCTCCTATATATAATACACATTATTCCTATTTGAAACCCTAGATCATAATCATCACCACCACCTTCACAAACCCTAGCCGAACTCTCAACCCTAGCCGAACATCCCTACCCGACTTCCCCAACACCACCGCCACCTCAGGCCACCACCACCATAGCCACAACCGCCGCCTACCCCTGTTGTCCATGCTGGACCATACCCAAGCCGCCTGCACCGACCGCCTCCACCTTTACCATCATCCACATCAACACACCATCACCAGCCCGACCCCGATCATCCCTCTCCGACTTCCCTCCGCCGCCCGACTCCACCAACAATACCACCCTAGCATCGCCAACCACCACTGCCAGGACGACCCCGACCTTCCACGACCTGACCGCCATCCCAGCGCCGCTGCTGCCGCTGCTGCAACTACTGCAGTTGCTGCCACTGCCACTGCTGCCTTGCCTGGCCGCCCGACGCTGGAGCTCCGCCACTTGCCGGAGTACGTGCACGTCGACGAGTAGACCCCCGTTCAGCCACACCTAGGTAAACATTGTATTGCCCCTCTTTCCTTCTTTGTATCGTTGTGTAATAATATCGTTGTATCATCGTATCTTTGTGTCGTGTGTCGATACGAGAAAATTAATATGAATTATATATATGTATGTAGGTATGATAATTAGATTAGAATAATAATTAATAAGTTAGTAATTAATATATTGATAATTACCCTAATCACATGACCTATTATTTTTAAGACTTATAATTCACCTGAAAATCTAGACATTAACTAGGTACATTTAGCATGGGAAATAAGGACAGATTATTTTCGTAACCCATAACTTGGTAATTTATTGTCGCGAGAGACACGGTAACTAAAAACAGGACACGCGTGCACTTTAATTACGTGCACACGCAACTCTGTAGTCGACCAGCCGTTATCTTGCGTCAGTTCCTAAGAGCAGTGTCGTAAGTTGTGTGTACGTATTGCTTAGTACCTAATGACAGTACTTGCTATATTAAATTGTGTGTTTAGGGTCACTGGACCAGCCAGGAGATACTACAAGAGCTGGCGATTGGCATTCACAGCTTGAGGACCCAGGCAAGATACCTTGCCATATTTACTGTTTAAATTAAATATTCATATGTTGTATGATATCTTGTTGCTTTATTTCATACGACTGTGCGCGTCCAAGATTGACTCGGGTGCAGTCGATGGATGCGTCGATGAGTAGTGTACTTGACCTAGTCATTAGCAGACTCACCCCATTGGAGGACACTCTGATATCTTCTGAGACCTGACACTCATACACGTTTCACGGTGACAAATTCATATTGGGATACGAGTTTGCGTACTTGACTAGCTATCGGTGCGTGTGACATGCATCACGGTTAGTACGTAATTCAGGATTATTTTAGTTGTAGAGACTTGGCATTTAGATACGTGGTATGCCCGTCGAGTATTCGACTTGTGTATCTACATTGGGAAGGAAGGACAACTAGTAGGCGTATGGGATTCACCTATTGGAATCCGTAGTATCCAAAGGAGCCACAGATCCAATGACTCCCTTTATGCAGATTTTTCGTTCTTCGGAGCGGTATGGACGTTATATACTATGCAGATTCCCCGTTCTTCGGAGCGGTATGTACGTTATATTATTTAGATTCCCCGTTCTTCTGAGCGGTATGGACGTTATATACTATGCAGATTTCCCGTTCTTCAGAACGGTATGGACGTTATGCCTACACCTACCCATACGTACCAATATTGTCCTCACATAGCATTCACTTAGATGGTTAGCACACCCTTTATTGCATTTATTTTGTATAGTATTTATATATGTGGCATGTTTTTATGTATCTTGTTACGTCCCTCTGAGGACCTGGTACCTTTCCAGATTTGGACGAGGCATATTATCCCACAGTGTACGGCCCTAGACAGGAGACTAGGTACCCAACCGCGGAGGAGCTAGAGGTGTTATCGTCAGAGTTTTCGTGATCAGTTGGTAGGCCTTCTGCCTAGGATTGGGAGCATCATTATCTAGTCAGCCGATGCCCTAGTCATTACTCTTTTATATATTATTTCAGTACATTTATTTCGTCATAGTAGTGGGTTTGTCCCCACCAGACATTCTTGGTTGTACTATAATATTTGAGACTGGCGTTATATTCCAGTATTTATTTTAGTACTTTCTTGCTGTTTATATTATGGATGAGATTAGATTACCTGTTGTTGATTGATGTGGGACTTGTTAGTATTTAGGACAGCGTAGCACTCTTCGTTAGGATCCATTAAATTGGTATATCCTCGGAGATGTGACAGCTGGCTATTGCCACGTAGCCTGGTCCTGTGTATTTTTAGGACTGGAGCGTGACACTACGGTTCGACTTAACGGACGATTTTGTGATCGGCTCATCGGAATCCAAAAATGAACATACTGTTGAGCTCGTATCTTTATTTAGAATTTGTTTGACCTATAATTTATCCCATTTAGAGACCTTTAACCCTGGCACATGTTTTGGTGCAAGTAGACCACATGTAGATCCCTCTTTAGCCCAAAATTACCGTTTTGTCCTGTGTCCAAATTGGAAAAAAGGGTAGTATTTTCTGACTATATTTTTGATTCTGGAAATGTTGGTGATGCATATTTCAGCATTCAAAGATGTTCGTTCTGAGTCCATAGTTTTTGATTCCTTGTGCTTGTCATCTGGACGTATATACCACATTGATTGCTTATCAGGCAAGTATACATTGCCATAGTACTGTTTAGTTATAATCCTTTACTACATATTTATTTTCTGTTATTTATTTTTATTTATTTTTGCTACATAAAACTGTGTGTCCAAGGAAGATTTGGGTGCAACGACAATAGCATCGTCTTTTGTTCTCACTTTTATTATGTATGTTGACCTAGTTTTCTGAGACCATCCTATGATTTTGAGGCATTATTATTTTATATTTGGCCATGACACAGTTGTTACACGAGTTGTGAGTCTCATGTAAGACACAGACTTGTGTAATAGGCTGGCCACATTTACGTATAGGTCATACAACGAATAAGGAATAACTGCTAATAAAAATATATTATTTTAGCGGACTTAGCAGTTACTAGCGATGTTTACATGTTATGGATATGAAACATTAGTAGCATTGGGTGAGAAAAATAATGAGTAAGCGTATGTAACTCCTTTACACTTTTTCTATTCAGGCCGTACGCTACGCTGGAGACGCGAGTCATGATGACCCTATATTTACTTGGTTGCCTATGACTTCCGTGACGTTATGCACGTGGCCCCTAGATCTCCAAGAGAACTACGCTCATCCCATTATTTTAGCCAGATAGTCCATATGTGGAAAAGTTATTCTTCAATTGTATATTACATAGACTGATTAGGCGACCATGTTGGATGTTTACTTTCAGTACATTATTGGCATACTTTTATGTATCTTGTTACGTCGCTCTTAGAACCTGGTCCCTTTCCAGGTGTAGATGATCATGACTATTCGTAGGATTATGGATCAAGACTTGCTACTTTTTTCTCTTTCGAGGAGATCTTTCCTTCGAGCCTCTCTGATTACTAGATGATGTACTTATTACATTTCTTTCATATCCTAGTTTGGTAGTGGATTTGTCTCCACCCAACTTTTAGTTCTTCTCGACTATTTAATACTTAGTTCATTACCATATTTGGTTATTTATTTCTATTTGGTTTGGTGGATGAGATTATTATTGTCTGTGACTTGTGACATTATATACCACTTATCAATTATTATTCATAATACAGCATACGTATGTGTTATTGTTTCCATATATTGGAGTTGCCATATACATACGGTTGGCATGCTTATGTATTCTTGGTCCTACTTATTTTGGGACTATGGCATGACAATATGGACGATATATTAATCCAGGGTATGAATCTAACACGTGTTACTGAGACAAAGAAGTTTCTCTCATCCAAGTTCAGTATGAAGGACTTAGGGGAAGCTGATGTTATCCTCAGAATAAAGATCATCCGGACGGACACTGGAGTGACACTTCCACAGTCTCATTATATTTAGAAGATGCTCACATAAATAAAATACTAGTAGATAAAATTATGATATAGTTATAGTAGGATATCCGAAATAGATCAAATTAGTGGATTGTGTCTTACGCATATACTTTGAAAAATGGAATAATTCAAGCAAAAAAATGCTATGGATATCAAAATCTTTTAGCAATCGATACTCTATACAGGTGTAAAAAGAAGATGAAGCCAAATCCTAGGGAAAAGCGTCAGGCAGCTGGAGTATTTAAGTGTCATCGGGAGTTTGATGTATGCAACAACTGTCACAAGGCCTGACATAGCTTTCGTCGTGGGGATGCTGAGTCAATTCACGAGCAAACCAAGTGTGGAGCACTAGAAAGTTGTGAAGAGAGTGATAAAATATCTCAAGAGGACTCAAAAGTATGCATTGCACTATAACGAATATCCGACAATGGTGGAAGCCTTCAGTGATGCAAGGTGGTGTTCAGAAGTAAAGAGCAAAAGGTTCACAGGAGGATATGTCTTCTCCCTAGGTGGAGCTAATATATCGTGGAAGTCAAAGAAGCAGACAATGCTCTCTCATTCCTCGATAAAATCTGATTTTTATATACTAGCAACTGCAGCGGATAAACAAAAAGGCTTCGGAAGCTCATGTATGATCTTCTATTAGTTGGTGCATATATTCTTATAATTTTGATATACTGCGACAACTAAGCGACTACAGCGGTGGCATCAAATGACCTCTTCAATGGTAAGAAGAGGACAATGCGATTGATTCACATGGTAGTGAATAATCTGATAAAGATTGGAATCATTATCATGATTGATTTCGGATCCAGGAGAATCTGGCAGATCCGTTCACCAAGGGTCTCAAGCGACAGCTAGTCGAGGACACAATAATCAAAATGGGCTTAAAGACATTCTAATATTGTGTCTTTGTAATTCTACCATAAAGTTTTATGCTATTAGTTCAAAGAGAAATCTACTCGGCATCTAGATTTTGGTTCAAAGAAGGATCATTGACTGGGAGAATATCAGGAACAATGGGTATTCCTTTGAGACATTGAGGGGTTACAAAACCAGAACCACTGTTGTCTACTAATTATTCTTTGTGTAGAACAAGTCCTGTGGGAGGATGGCCTAGACGCCTTAATGAGTTCTCAGATATTTTGAATCTCTTATGTGCTTTACAGGAAGCACCGTAGCGCAGCACTACAAAGGAGCATAAGGTCTCTATGCTACAGTAGGTGACACCACCATGAGGTTCCTCGATAGGGTAATGCCTCAGCTTCGCGAGCCATGTCACAACGGCGTAGCACCGTACATAGGTAGGTAGCCTAATGTTTTAATATGAAGAGTGGTAGGCAGCACTACAAAGAGGCCAGTGACCTCATGTTATAGTGGTGTGACACAACCAAGAGGTAAAAGAAGTAAAACTTCGGTTACGCAAGCCATGTCATAGCGGCGTAATACCACAAGGAAGCGCAAGGCTTCATGCTGGGTAGTTTTTTACTATAATGAGGCTGAGAGCTCATGCTACAGTGGATGATGCCACGATGATGTGGAGCCTCGGCTTTAGGCCATGTCATAGCGGCGTAGCACCATAAGGAAGTGCAAGGCTTCATGCCATGACTCTTTAAAAGAACTCACATAAAGTGTATGGAAAGATATATAGGCCCTCAATTGAGGGAAAACTTATAGATGCCCAAGATACATACATCAAAATCAGGCATACACATGGCCTTTAATATGCAATCGGAAGCACAGTTGATGTCATTGTGTGAGTGAAAATAATTGCAACTATGGTGCAGAATTCAAAGTTTTTTCCATTCTTATATTATACTATTATTTGACCCATGCGGGAAGATTCAAGTCGAAGCAACATCTGTCCTAATGCATGATTGACAGTCATTATGAGGAACACTTAACCCATATATTAAGATATATGGAGGATTATTGGTATTTTTGCCTTTGAACTATGAAAGATAGTCCCACAATGGCTACACCACCAAGTGGATATCTCAATATAATGCTTTTCTTGGGTTAAGGTATGCATATGGGGTGTCGTGGGACACATGGGTGCCATGTTGGGGTATTTTATTAGGAAAAAAATGATTAACTCATCAATGGAAGCTTTTAAGTTTTTTTTATTGCTCTTGGAATTTATTCCATAGGAGCTAACACTACAAGAAAAATACCTTTTTTATAACGGCTAAAAAGCGTCATAAATGACGTTTTATAACGCTATTTTGTAAGCCCTCAGGCGTTATAAAAATAAGTATTATAAATATTTTCTAAAAGCGTCATAAATGTTTTGTACATATATAACACTTTTTTTCCTAAAACTTTATAAATAAGACAAAGATATATAACACTTATTTACCAAAGACTTATAAATAAATTCATATATATGGCACTTATTTTAAAAGTGTTATAAATAGAAAATCTATGCATACCATTTATTTTTCAAGATGTTATAATTGTAATGCACATATATATTATTTTCCAAAGTCCTATAAAAAGCAATACTCAAATACTGCTCAATTTCAAAAGAATCTGAACTAGGTACAACATCAATTTAAGAAACGCTTAAAACATTCATTTCAAATTTAAAATATCATTTAATCACGATCAAAAAGTACATAATACCACCATCATAATTACATTTTTCAAAATATATCAAAATACATATATACTAGAGATTAAACTAAATATCATCCACTAGTCAACAGCTTCCTTAGGCTTCAACTTTGAGCACCCTCAAAACTGTCAACATCACATTCAAAACTGTCAACTGGAACCTCAAAATCTAATAAGCAAAATACTAAAAATGAAAGCATCAAACAACCATGAGATATTAATTAGCAAAAAAAATATTAAAAAAATCATAAACTATACATCGTTAAAATTGGGAGTCAAAAGTAGAGACCATCTTAATGTTATATCATCAGTTTAAAATTTATCAAAAATATACATTCAACTTTCTTTTATTATTTTAAACAATACATAATTGACTATTTGAGTGTAGAGAGAAAGTAGCTGCTCTTGCAATCCAATTAATTAATCTTGAAAGCTACGATAAGTACCTGGGTTATTCCTATTAGTATTTGGGAAATCAGTTGGAACAAGAATTGTAATGCTTAACACTATTACATTGCTGCACAATAAAAATAATATCTATCAGGATGGCGAGGTACAAGTAACAAAGATCGAATCAAAATTATCCATTTGTATGAGCTACCTTAAGCAATTGAAGATAGGTTCCCTCAATATCCATGATAATATCGTTAACTGGTCTAGTTACCTGAATAATAACTACAGCTCTAGTCTGCTTACTGAAATGAAACACCTTTGTTTTGCCTACCTGAAATATCGAATATTTGGTCTTAACTTAAATTAAACACAAGTACATGTACAACATGAATAAAGTAATAAGTAATAACAAACAATTAAGGTTCGCTTGGTGATGAAAATAATATTATGATGATAAATGCTAACATAACGATCTGATTTCAAAGCTTGCCACTATAGAACTGAATTTTGTATTTCTACGAAACCAATCACAGAGCTATTTTTAAATGTTAGTGAGTACTAAGAAAGTGATTTAAAACTAAGATTATGGCAGAGAAAATCTCCACAATTATCATATATACATATCAAAATCACACAATCTTGGATGCAATTCAATTCTCATAAAAACCGAAAGATAATTTCTCCCTCATCTATTAGAAATTTATAATATAACCTGTAATAACTTAAAATGAAGAAATGCATAGCTTGAACAGGAAAAAAATACTATTTAGTGAATACTATAATCTAAAATCCTTTATCCAGAGTTCAGTCCACATTCTCTTTTAACCGAAATCAGGGTTCAGAGTGCCACGACCCGCACCCAAAATTTAGGTTTGAGCCGTGGGTACGTACAGCCTACGCCGCAGTATCGGCGGTAGAACAATATCTAGGTCTCAACATAATAACACAACTCACAAAATAACATGTCAATGATCTCACATCCATGAGGAGGGCAATGAATATGCATATGATCATCAAATCATAACGTACTCAATCACAATAACTATAAGAAGGTAAATGGCACGATAAGAAATAAAGATATAAAGAAGTCCTGACATAAGTTTAGAACACAACTCAATATAAAGTCTGGAGTCTTGCTATCTCAACATAAATAAGTCTCAATATAACACAACCCAAGTCTCAAAGTTAGAACAATCCAATACACAAATATACTAGACTAAGTGTTGTCTAAACAATTGCGGGTAGTGTCTCCTCTAAGGAAAGTGGCTCCTCTGGAATCTTCAAGATTTAATCTCCATCTACTCTTGGACCATAATGGGTAGGACAAAAATTCTCAAGATCCTCTAAAAAATGTTATCCAGTCAGGATTGGAGCAAAGCACAAACACTAACAACAATTTCAATTATATTGATAAACACAATAAAATAGTATGAAAAAATAATAGAAGAAAATGAATACTGTAGAGACATGTAATCATCATATGGAACTAACCATCAATGAACAGATATATGTGAATGATGGAAATAAATATACTAAAATAAAAGGATAAAATTTTTAGCTAAGTGTTGTGAAATATCAGTTTGCAATGTGATCAACATGGGACTAGATCAGGCTTGTTATATATGATTGACCATGATACATGTGAGTTTAGGTTATGTAAACCTCCTCGATCAAAATTAGGCCTACTTGGCTTAGATAGAGAGACTAGTGCTAGTTTGAATCCAATTAAAAATAGAACACGGTGTTTTAGATAATTTTTATAATATTTATATCACTTAGTGCACCTTACCGTTGCTTCGATAATTGGAGCACCTCACTAGCCATTGCCTTCCTACAAATTTTACATCCTTGTCCTAGACGTGCCAGTCATCTATTCTGACCTTTATGTAACTTATAATTATGCTCTCTTGTGCTACATTTTAGTCACACAATATTCGTCGGAGATATTTATATTTAATTCTAAATAAATTCAACTTTGTATTCTTGTGCGTTCCAATCGAAATTGGAAACACAATCTTGACCCATTTTGTGCAACCCAATTTATAATAATATTCTATTCTGAGCCCTATATGTCCATGAGACTTGTGTCCCACCTAATTTTAGCCCCATGTACTTCTAATTAATTTTAGAACACCAATTATATTAATTTTAATTAATTTAATCCAATTTCCATCTTTGTATAATTTTCTAATAGTTGGGGACTTTATTGCAAAAGTACATTAAGGTGTCCACACCATTAGACCAAACACATGTAGAAACCCTATTTTCCTTTATTGATTGGTCATGTGATTTTTCTCCATAATTTTGGAGTGTGTAACACTCAACATCAACTCTCCTTAAACCTTGGCCCTCCTTTTTGAAACCATGTAATCCTAGCCCTCCAAACATCTTCATGTAAAGCCAAAGCCCACCCCAAGGAGGATGTTGACCAGGCCCAACTATCTAGGTCAACACCCAACCCAAATTCTACATACATATATATACAATTTTTTCTTTATTTTATTCATCACCACCATCACAATACCTAACCTAGCCGAATCCCAACTCCCCTCTACTATTTATCTTCTCCCTCTCCTTCCCTCTACACCCGCCGAACGGAGCTGAACCCGACACCTCCACCGCTGACATCACCCTGTTCATCATCCTCCCTTCACCGCCGCATGCACAGTCCCCGACCCCCTGTCAGCCTCTCCCTCGATGACACAGACCCGACCGCCTGGATCTATCCCGACCTCCCTCAACCCATCTCTCCACCGTCTTCCCGCCGGGCCACACGACCCCGATCCCCGCTGTCATTGACGCCGGACTCCTTCTCGACACCACGCCAGACCATGTCCCATCACCACCAACTCTCCTCCCTGCTTTCTCCTCCTCCCATCTCCACCGAGCCATCCTCCACCAACCAGCCGGCCTTGCCTGAAACCCGACCACCATCCATCCCTCCTCGACGAACATCAGCCCTGCCTCTGAACCACCCGCTGATCTCCGCCTGAACTACCTCGCTCGTCCCTGACCCGACTGCACAACAGCCACCCGGCCATCTCTACGCCGACTCCTCTTCTCCTCCTCCGTCATCATCTCCATCGACCTCCCTGCAGAGCACCACCACCTCTCCTTCCTGCTCTCTTCTCCTCCTTGCCAGAGCTTCGACTCCGGCAGCCTCGGCATTAACATCATCATCACCATTATCATCCCCTTCATCATCAACATCATTATCACAATTATCATCCTCATCCTTATCACCATCATCATCACCATCATCACTATCATCATTACCAATCATCATCATCATTACCATCATTATCATCATCATCATCATCGTCGTTGTCATCATAGACCCGTCACCCTCGCCAAAGATCACCTGCAGCAGTCACCCTCGATCCTCGTACCCTGTGCGCGTACCCCGAGGTTTGAACCTGTCCCTCTCCTTTTATTTTATGTGTACTTGTGTGAATAACATTAGGTTTAGAATACTTCGTGATAGTTGGTTGATTTCAGACCCGTGTCGGTAAACCCAAGGACTAATATGCTCGTACATATGTGTGAGTATGCATATCATAGTAGTTGATAAATATATAAATATATGGATATAGATATATGTAATTAAATACTAAACCTAATTATGACTATATATATATTTATACTGTACGACCCTAGGATACTGTGAATATCCCATAATTGCATATGACTTTGTGACCCGGAATATTAGAGAATTGTCTGCCTTATGTACACTGACATACTGGCTAGAAATATGTTAGTGTTTGACTGTCTGATTTGATACAGCATTTAAGACTGGACACCCGCGTAGTTAGACGCACATTTGACCCTGCTAGTTGACCAGTATCACCCCTAGCGTAGCCCCTGAGTTCAGAGTATTTATGGGTGTATATGTGCTAGTGTAATGGTTGATGCAGTATTGTATTATGTTATATGTATATAGGACCATTAGATTATTCTGTGAGACTTCAGGAGCAGGTTATTGGCACTACGCAACTTTCTTGCCAGGCAAGTATACCTTGCTATTGTACTATGATTTACTTTTCATGTGATGCATGTATTTTATTTCTGTCATTTAGTTCATATATTTTAACTGCTATATAAACTATCCGTCAAAGAAAACTTGGGTGCAACGACGGTGGTGTCGTATTCTATTTTTATTATGTATATGCATGTTGACCAAGTTTTACGAGACCACCACATGATTTGGAGGCATAATTAGGTTTCATTGGCCGTGACACAGCTGTTACACGAGTGTAAGTCTCGTGTAGGACACGAACTTGCGTGACGGGTTTGGCCACATGTACGTATGGGACATGCGATAGGAAATAACTGTTATTAGAATTTGCATGCTAGGAGACTTGGCAGTTATTAGAGGTATTATCGTATCATGGATATGATATGCTTAGAGCATGGGGTGGAAAGAATAACAAGTAAGGCATTTGGACTCCTTTGTACTTTTTTTGTGTAACCCGTACGTTTCGCCGGAGATGCGCGGTCATGATGACCCTTATATATTACCTGGCGGCCTCTGGCGTTCAAAAGACGACATGCTTTATAGGCTCCTGAATCTTTGAGAGAATCATGCCATTCCCATTCATGGCCAGCTAGCCCACTTGTTAGAAAGTTGTTCTCAACGTGCATTCGTATAGATGGCTAGGCGACCCATTGGATATTTATTTCAGTACTTTATTGGCATGCTTTTATATATCTTGTTATATCCCTCTGAGGACCTGGTCCTTTTCCCGGTATAGATGTTCACGACTTAGCAGGAGCGTGGATCCGGACTTGCTATTTATATTTCGAGGAGGTCTTCTCTTCTAGCCTCATGATTATTAGTTGATGTACTTATTTTGTTTATCTTATATTCTAGGTTGGCATTGGATTAGTTTCCACCCGACTATCATCCTTTGTGTCACCCCCACTTTTTGGATTAAGGGTATTTTAGTCTTTCCATAATTAATGAGTAAATGATTGCATGATAATTTATTTATCTAAATAATTATGATTTCTAATTGATTGTTGCACTTGATCATTATTCAATAACTAGAACGCTACGCTAGCCTTGTCTTCCATCCGATTCGTACCCTTGTCATAGACACGCCAGACCATTCATTAATGGTTGTGTCCCACGTAAATTCAGACTTTTGTACTTCTATTTAATTGTAATACACCTCTTGCATTTAATTTTAATTAAGCAAACAATAAACCTATTTCATGCGAATTACAATTATTGGCACTGTTATAGAGCATTAAGTATACACCCGTTTGACACGACACGCATGATAAACCCATTTTACCTCTTCATTGTATTTTCCATATAATTTTGGGGATGTGTAATTTAACATCAATCCTTGAAAACCATGGCCTCCAAACCCTTAGACCAATGCAACTTTCGAAATTTTATCTGAACCTAGCCCATTGGACTATCTCCAAATTAAGCCAAGGCTTTCCTAGTATTGACCAAAGTCAACATGTTCTAGGTCAAACCCACACCTTGTATATATATATATATATATCATCCTATGTATTTCTTCTCCTTAAACTTAAAACCTCCAGCCGACACCCCCCTCTTCACCCTACTCGCTGTCGACCCCCCCCCCCCCGACTTCACTGTTCACCGCCAAACCCGACCGTGAACTCGTCGCCGACTGCCACTGGAACGCTGCACGAAGCCGCTGGATCGAGCGCTGCCGACTGGAACGCTGCACGAAGCCGCTGATCGAGCGCTACCGAATGGAACGCTGCACGAAGCCGCTGGATCAATCGAGCGCTGTCGACCGGATCAACCGACTGAAACCGACCGGATCAACTGACCGAAGCCGACTGGATCAACTGACCGCTGCCGACCGGATCAACTAATCGCTGTCGACGGATTCGACTGCACAGGAGCACGCCGGAGACGCTACACTCGACCTCGACCCTCCACGAACCAGACTGGACTGATCGACGGGAGCCGCGAACACCACCTCCTTCACGACGACTACGATCAACACCGAAACCTTCGCGTTCACGATCGCAGGTTCGAACCCTCGCATGCTTGAAAATATGCCTATATATATGTACTCCTCATAGTAATCCACACATGTTAACCGTAGAGTATCCAGTGCGTACATGGTATACGTATTGTTATATGATAGACGTATTCGGTATATAGATATATGCATGGTGTATCTCCATCGCATATATACAGATGTAAATGCCCTATATATGTATATACATACCGTATTATGCTCAATTAACCTAAAGCATACGTATATTTATATATACAATATAAACCTGTTAAGAACTAGATGCACACTCCTGTTATAATAATAATTAATTAAGCAGTGATGTTTACGATAGATAACAATAGGCATTATATACTCGTGTACGAGGTGACCTTAACAAATTACGAATAACCGTAGCTACCCCCACCTGTGACCTATAGTGTAGACTGTTGAGATCATTATGTTGATTGTGTGCTAGAAGTAATGTCTGATGAAGTATTGTACTATATGATATATTTATAGGATTGTGGGATCACTCAGACGGTACCTTGGAACCCGGACATTGGTATTGCCAGCTAAGGACCACATGCGAGTACATTCTCTGACAGTTTCTATTATGTTGATTATCTCTATAATTCTTGTTGTATAGCGTACATGACTCTGACACTGTTGCTTACACGAGTTAGCATCATTGAGACCTGTCACGAGGAGTCGTGATTGGAATCCGTCGTGCTAACTAGGGAAAAACAGGGTAGTATTAGTAGTTATGTGATCATACCCTTACATGCAGCATTAGCTCACCCACATCTCACGTCGGTGCAGCCTTACCCTTACATGCCTCATCACTGTTATATTCTGGTTAGCCTGACCTGTTGGGGATGATCGCTAATCCATGTAATGAGTCATATAACCCAAGCCGATCATATGATATACTAATGTTTCACACACTTAGATAGAGGATTCTTGACATGTATCTTGATAGACTGATCTCGTATTTTCCACATGTTCTAGTTGTTATTCTTATATACACTTACATACCAGTTCTTTGTACTTGCGTGCACTTGTAGTTCTATTCCTTGTCATATGCTATTGATGATGATGTTCCAGTATCTTATTCCAGCATGTCTTTATTTCAGTATTCTTATTGCCAGTTATTTCATATCTGTCCTGTATTTCTTTACACTGTTTTATAGTTTTTGTCAATATATGTGGAACTGCTATTATAGGTGTATTTTCGTTCAATCCTGACTGGATATTTTTTCCAGAGAACCTTGAGGATTTCTGTAACACACACTACGGACCAGGTATAGATGCAGACTATGTTCCAAAGATCCTAGAAGAGACTATGCTTCTAGATGAGACTTTGCCTACAGCTATTTAGACAGTATTTATTTACACTTGAGACTTATGGAGGTTATTTCAGTTTATGTTAGACTATGTTAAGTTTAATTGGAGACTTGTGTTGGACAGCTAGACTGTGAGTTATCTTTATGTTGAGACATGGTGTTTAACTATGTCATTTCTTTTATCTTTTATTGTGCCTTATAGTTGTTGTGATTGAGTTATATCGTGAGATTATGGAGATGTATATCATTGACAGGTGTTAGTTAGTAGTATTATTGTGACCAGACAGCGTTCTACCGTCGATACTGCGGCGTAGGCTGGATGTACCCACGCTCTCGTGCCCCTATACTGGGTGCGGATCGTGACACTTTGATACTTTATATTGAGATTTAGTTACATAGTTATTGGTTATTTATTTATTTATGGTTTCTGTGGATGAGATTTAGTTATGTCCTGTGACTTGTGATAGATATATACCATTTATGAATTATTATTCATAATACAGCGTACGTATGTGTTATGGTTTCCATATATTGGATTCTCCATATACATACGGCTGGCATGCTTACGTGTTCCTAGTCCTACGTATTTTGGGACTGGACGTGACATGTTTTTAGTGGTGGCCCATGCAGGTCGAGAGTATATTGTCTTGATTACGTTATTATACCGAACAAGCCTGCAAATAGGATTAGAATATAGGATTTCATCCACAATTGACTATAACTCACTTTCCTTCCAATCTGTTCTATTTAAATAAATGCATCTTGCTTGATTCATGTGCTTCCCTAATAGTTCCTTGAGTATAGATCTCTCCTAGAATATAGGAATCTTTGTTGTTATGATGATAATTAGGGTAACATTCCTACTGAGAATACAACCAGAATATTGACACATCACTAAGTTTAGAATACCTAATGAATCTTAGGAACCCTTACCTGTAGATTGATTGACCATTATCCCTTGATAATTAGGGATGACTTGAGAGTGGTATAGACACTACTAGGGCTAGTTAGAAATTTGACCATATTGTTTGTCCCTAGTATTGAGTAACCAATAGAAATCCAAGGTTGGATATTAGGACTAAACCTAACTTTCATAGTGAGATAGTATTAGAGAACTATAAATTTGGATTCTTGTTTTGATATTAGCAGATAGTACCTTAGGAAACCAAGAGGAATGAATAGAATATTTTTTTTGATCATACCTCGAACACAGAGATTAGCATCCCACCTTCCCCTTAGAAAATTATGATATTATCAAGAGTCTCTCTATTTTTAATTTCATATCTTGTTCCTCTGAAACCTTAACGCTCGTTATTTGTGCGACGACTAATTATGTTTTTCTTTTCTTCATCTTTTAATTCGTGCCACATGACCCTTCTGATTTTAGGCCAAGTGATATTCTTTTATGTTAAGATATATAATTTGCTAGGATTATAGTTGTAATCTTAAAATTTGAAGTTATGTGCTTAGTAGAACTTGATAGTTTGAGTTGTTCTTTTAGATTATGATTGATGTTTATTCTTAGTTTTAAATAACGTAATTTATACCCATATCTCCATATAGGTTATACCTTCTTCCATCATAATCCAGCGTATTTATATTTTCTGTACTACCTTGACTTATGCCGCTATTATAGCCTAGTTTTGCAAGCTTATTCTTTTTTCGAGCTTGTTTATGACATATGTATTATTGGATGCATACACTAATACATTGTCTAATCAAAATCAATGTATTACGGTCTAATCAACCTTAGTGCATTTTGTTTGCTCTTTGCATGACTACTTTACGTGGATTGAGATATATAGTCGACTAGTAGACGAATATACTTGCCCCTAGACGTGTCTGAGCATATCGTATCGGTTACATAACCGTACTGATATGAGCATGTGAATAAGAATCTACCAAAATAAGATTCAATCCACAACTGCCTTGACAACTCCCTTTTGAATTTTTTTAATCGCTTTGAATTTTGTACTTGTATTCTATCACCTCCACCTTGAATTCTTTATTATTGCTCTCCGTCTTCCCCTATTTCGAAAAGACAAACGCTCGTGCTTGGTATAAGTTTGATACACAAAGAGTACTAGATATACCCCATAAGCAAATCATATTACTTGATGACTATTTTTCGTAATTAAGGGCATATCATATATGATATATTTGGTTTGTTAAAAACTTTTCAGGATTGAATAACATGATTAAATAATTTGAGGAAGTTTTCTTAAATGTATAGCCTTATGTGATAGATGGGTAAATTCTAAGTTGGGTAAAAATTGCATTCTCAACTTAAGATGAATTTCTTTTAGATTATGATCAAGTAAGATTAGATTGAGAGATTAAGTCATTTTAAATGTTGAAAAATTTAGAAGAATGATTAAGATGATGAGGATTTAATAAAAATTTATATCTTGATATTGTGGACCAAATGTTTGTACTTTAAGCATATGATTTAAATTTTGAAAATTGAAGATTGAATCATCGATTTAAACTTTGAGGATAAATATAGAATTCTAGACTTGAACAATTGGTGAATTAGATTTAAAATTTTATAATTTGAGGCTTTAAATTAAAAGTTAACTTTTGATTGTTGGATCACCTATTCGAAACATTGAGGACGAAAATTGAGTTTAAATTTGAAGAGTACAAAATTCTTAAGTAGAGAATAGGAATAAGATTTAATTAGAATTGTTTATTGTTCAAAGTCTAGAGGAGATTATGATAGCTAAAAATTTTGATACAAATTTTGATGTTGGAAATCATATAGATTTGAATGAGATTCGGATATTGTTATTTAAATTTTTGGAAGTGATTGCAATAGACTTGCCTTATGTACGAATGTGAAGGATTTAACAAATTATGCCTTATTTTAATTTCGAGGACAAAATTATTTTAAGTTGGGTAGATTATAAATTCTCTCGATCAAAATTAGGCCTACTTGGCTTAGATAGAGAGACTAGGGCTAGTTTGAATCTAATTAGAAATAGAACACGGTATTTTAGATAATTTTTACAATATTTATATCACTTAGTGCATCTTACCGTTGCTTCGATAATTGGAGCACCTCACTAGCCATTGCCTTCCTACAAATTTCATATCTTTGTCCTAGACGTGCCAGTCATCTATTTTGATCTTTGTATAGCTTATAATTATGCTCTCTTGTGCTACATTTTAGTCGTAGAATATTCATCGCAGACATTTATATTTAATTCTAAATAAATTCAACTTTGTATCCTTGTGCGTTCCAATCGAAATTGGAGACACAATCTTGACCCGTTTTGTGCAACCCAATTTATGATAATATTCTATTCTGAGCCCTCTACGTCCATGACACCCGTGTCCCACCTAATTTTAGCCCCATGTACTTCTAATTAATTTTAGAACACCAATTATATTAATTTTAATTAATTTAATCTAATTTCCATCTTTGTGTAATTTTCTAATTGTTGGGGACTTTATTGCAAAAGTGAATTAAGGTGTCCTCACCCTTGGACCAAACACATATAGAAATCCTATTTTCCTTTATTGATTGATCATCTGAAAAATGTTATCCAGTCAGGATTGGAGTGAAGCACAAACACTAACAAAATTTTTAATTATATTAATAAAAACTATAAAACAGTATGAGAAAATACTGGAAAAAAGGAATACTAGAGAAACATGTAATCATCATATTGAACTAATCAGCAATGAATAGATATATGTGAATGCTGAAAATGAATGTACTGAAATAAAAGAATAGAAATTTTGCTAAGTATTGTGAAATATCAATTTGCTATGTGATCGACTTAGGACTAGATCATGGTTGTTTTATATGATTGGCTATGATACATGTGAGGTCAAGCTAACTATCTGGTTATCTATGATGCAAGCAATAGTTAGGCTAATCATATATAACAGGTATGAGGCATATAAATGGTCAGGTTATAACCTACGTGATATGTGTGGTGAGCTATAATGTATGTAAAGTGGGGTATGATCATATAAGCTTGCTAATATTTCCCTTCCCCCAGCTAATACGATGTATTTCAATCATGACTCCTCATGACAGGTTGTCACGCCCCAGTCCCAAAAGTACATAGAACTAGGAACACGTAAGCATGCCAGCCGCATGGATATGGCAACTCCAATATATGGAAACCAAATCCACACGTACGCTGTAATATGAATATCAAGTCCACAAGTGGTATAAAATGTATCACAAGTCACAGGGTATAATCTAAATCTCATCCGCGAAAATCAGATATAAATAATAACCAGCATCTATATAACTAGATCTCAACATAAATATCTAAGAATGATAGTTGGATGGAAACAAATCCACTACCAACTCGAATGGAAAAATACAACACAACAAATACAATATAGGGATACCAGCTAACGACCATGGGCTCGAAGAGAAGACATCCTTGCAACACAAGTAATCATCCAAATCTGCGCTCCTGCAATTACTCAAGAACATATACACCTGGCAGTGGACCAGGTCCTCAGAGGGACGTAACAAGATACAGAAAATACGAGCCAACTTGAATACAGTAAACATGCATATAATTTGAAAATAAATAAGTACGCTGTACGAGACAATCTATATGAATGCAAATGAGGACAACTTTTCGACGTATGGGCAAGGGTAGTCTACTCGATCTAAGCCTCACAACTCACACACCCGTCTAGAACATCAGAAATCGACATACCTCTGGGGTAGCGACCAGCGCGACTCTACAGAAATCGACATACCTCTGGGGTAGCGACCAGCGTGACTCTACAGAAATCGACATACCTCTGGGGTAGCGACCAGCGCGACACACGCCCGTAGTGCGAACTATATACTACGGTTTACCAGAGTGGTTAAAAGCCCATACGCCTAATAATTGTCCTCCCATGATACTAGGTGCCATGTGTGTGTCAACATATCTAATACATAGTAATGACTGGAAAAAAAACTACACATGCAAGAACTATACAGAAATGAAATAAATAAAAAGAAATATAAATAGCATGCAAAGTACTGTAAATAATTTGGCAAGGTATCTTGCCTGGTCTGAAAAAGAATGAAGTTCCAACTCAAGGCGTCGTCATATCTACCCGTCACATAAATTAAACAAGTTAGATTACAAAAGTGGGTGAATAGGTTCCTCTATTTTAATCTATTTTAATTCTGAATAAAATAACCTAAAATAGTATTTTAATCTTATTATAATCTGATTCTATTGGTAAGCTCTAATTTTGGTCCAAAGAAAGTCAACTTTAAGGATTTGTGATCCGTGGCACGCAAATCGAGACAATTTATTGACCAAAAAGTCAACCAACTCAAATCCTAGATTTGTGTGTAGAATCCTATAGATTTCAATGCTACATGAACACCGGAATCGACGGTTTCATAAAATCACAAGTCGGTAAAGAGTTATGGCCACAAGGACGCACAAATGAAAGTTTTCGGTAGTTTCCTACTTACGTCTACGTTGCACAAATTTACAGTAGAATAAACTTATATTTTAAATTCTATAAAATACTTTTCTGGAAGTTCATCATGTCAGCTTTCCGAAACTTTAAACGGTTTGTAATTCCGAGTTCGGGATCTCCCGAAATCTCAAAAATACCAAAACGAGTCTGATTTCGGACAGCTGGCACTTTTAGAATTTTTTGGAAAAATAGGTTCTGAAATTATTAAAATAATTTATATAATCAGAAAACTAACCTTGATATTGTTCTAACAAAAAAAACTGGAGCGCGTTTGGAGTCCGGAGCTAGGAGATATCGTCTTTTTAATTCGTCATAACTAGTAGAAAATGAGGCTGAATTTATGACGAATTTTGACTCTTTTTGAACGAAAAAGAGGTAAATTTGGAGAAGAAAAATATGAAGGATGAGGTATTTATAATGGTGGACACTACGTAATTAAATACGACTAGGATTGGTTAATTTGGATAGGATTATGATGAATTTAAATAAGGATAGGATATGCATGAAGTTGCTTTCCTAGAAGGTTCAGGATTTGAATTAATTTAAAATAGAGTTTGAATTTATCTCAATAATTTATAATCTTAAATATAATTAAAGATAATACAAATAATTTATAAAATCTTATTAATATCTATAATCACTAAATAAGTATCTATCTAATATTAAGACTATATATATCCAAATAAATCCTAAATAATTTTAAAAATCTAAATAAATTTCTTAAAATTCTAAATAAATTACAGAAAAATATAATTAAATAATTTAAACTAAAATAAATATTTGGTAGGAACAATATACAAGTATGGTCTCATAGTAAATCATGAAAATCCTAGAAATTTAGGTTCCCTATGTTTTAATTACCTAAAATTCTAGAAAAATCTCTAAAAATCTAAAATAGCCTAAAAATGATTCTAAATAAATATTTACATAAGTAAATATACTAAGAAATTTATTTTCTAATTAACTACTAGAATATTCTAAAGTAATTCAATATTTAAAATAATCTATAATAAATATAATAATATAAAATACACACAAAATACCTATTTTGGGTGAGGGAGTTTACAATCTACCCAACTTACAAAAATTTCGTCCTCGAAATTGACACTAACCCATATTCATAATTACTATAGCTATTACACTACATAGCTATCTAGCAGTGCTTCCTAAAAGTCATGGTCTGTCATTCTAACACTTCTCATTTATTGTCCATACACTATCCTATTATCCTCTAACAATTCTACACTACCAAACTTACAAAAGTTCTAATAGTAGTCACAGTCTCTTGAGGCTATTATCTAGGTTGTAAGACAAATATATTTATTGGGTCAAGAATCTTGGGGTACTTGTCTTGAATCTCACAACCATAATTTTTTTTTGTAACTGTCAAGTATCGTAGTCTAATACTGCCATGCCACCTGACCAATATGTCTGCAAATACTTCGACTACTTTACTACAACGGTCTAGCTGCAGCTGTCGCTACTTTGCCAGCGATTTATCATAGTTGTCAGTTCGTAACAAGTGCCTTCAATTCTTTTCTAGGCATAGTCTAAGTTTTTGGGCAACAAATAAAGTCTTGACTAACTTATAAAACTATTAAAAGTATAAACTAGTTCAAACAGTCTAACAAATTTTTATTAGCCTAAGGGATGCATACATGGTTTTTTTTTTTTTTTTTTAAATAAGGGAATACGGATATTGCTAAGGTGCATATATATAAGGGTTATCCTTATGTACTCATCTTTTAGTTATTAAACATTACTAACACATTTATGTTTTAACTAACACTAATAAGGGTGAGGTCAAAGTAAACTAACAATTTATGATGGCACAAAAAGACGTAACTACGATAGGAAGAATTAAGCACGAGATAAGGAATGGATATAGAAGAGAAGATGAGCCTTCCCAAGGGCGAGATGGTGATAGGGAAAGAATACTACTGCTGCTACTCGCGTCATCTATTAGCATCGCGTGTATGCCATCTGGGTAGAATATCAATATATCCTATAACTGCTAAACTACCATATATATAATTCTACGTCTACTATGCACCTAAGATCTCGTGTCATAAAGGGGGTCATGAGTATGCAATGACGAATATAACTAAAGGTCATACCTGTATCTACGACTTCCTGTGCCTACACTTCCTTATTTGTCATCATGAGCGCTTGACCTATGGGGTATATCTAGTACTATCCGTGTATCAAACTTATACTAAGCATAAACGTTCGTCTTTCCAAAATAGGGGAAGACGAAAGACAATAATAAAAAATTCAAGGAGGAGGTGATAAAATACAAGTACGGGATTCAAAGGGATTAAAGAATTCGAAAGGGAGTTGCCAAGGCAGTTGTGGATTGAAACCTTATTTTGGTAAATTCCTATTCTCATGTTCACATCAGAACAGTTATGTACCTGACATGATATGCTCTGACCAGTCTAGAGGGCAAGTATATTTGTCTAACAAGTTGAGTCAACTATATCTCAATCCACGTAAGGTAGTGATACAAAGATTGAACCAAGTGCACTACGGTTGATCAGACCATAATACACTGATTCTGATTTAGACAATGTATTAGTGTGGGCCCCCAGTAATACATATGTCATGAACAAGCTCAATAAAAGAATAAGCTTGCAAAACTAGGCTATAATAGCAGCATAAGTCGAGGTAGTAAAAATATAAGTACGCTTGATTATGATGGAGGAATGTACAGAATAATCTAAGTTCACCAAGAAGACCGGTGTTGTGCCTCTACAATTTTCATAATAATTTTTTGTCTAAGTCTAAAGTCAACCAAATGGGTGTATGAGCCTCTAAGTTCTACAGTCTAGATAAACATTAAATTTTTATAGTCTAGATAAATACTAAAGTTCTATAGTCTAGATAAACACTATCTTCTTATGCAAGCCTATAGTTGGTGTCATTCATTTATACTTTATTACTTGGTCAGAAGGACTATGTGAGGCATACTACCAAACTTACAAAATTTTAACTAATAGTGTTATTGAATACTAGAGTGTATATACCTAGTACAAGGCACCTTCCTAATCCTTATCAAGCACGAGAGAAGATTGACGCTGAGAAGGCATCAAGCAAGATGCAATACAAGCAATCAAATAAGAATGTGAAATAAAATCAAGGGAGGTGATAAATAAGTGGATGAGATCCTATATTCTAATCCTATGCGCAGGCTTGCTCGGTACAGTGACGTAACCGAGACAATATGCTCTCGACCTGCATAGGCCACCACAAAAACATGTCACGCCCCAGTCCCAAAAGTACATAGGACTAGGAATACGTAAGCATGCCAGCCGCATGGATATGGCAACTCCAATATATGGAAACCAAATCCACACGTACGCTGTAATATGAATATCAAGTCCACAAGTGGTATAAAATGTATCACAAGTCACAGGGTATAATCTAAATCTCATCCGCGAAAATCAGATATAAATAATAACCAGCATCTATATAACTAGATCTCAACATAAATATCTAAGAATGATAGTTGGATGGAAACAAATCCACTACCAACTCGAATGGAAAAGTACAACACAACAAATACAATATAGGGATACCAGCTAACGACCATGGGCTCGAAGAGAAGACATCCTTGCAACACAAGTAATCATCCAAATCTGCGCTCCTGCAATTACTCAAGAACATATACACCTGGCAGAGGACCAGGTCCTCAGAGGGACGTAACAAGATACAGAAAATACGAGCCAACTTGAATACAGTAAACATGCATATAATTTGAAAATAAATAAGTACGCTGTACGAGACAATCTATATGAATGCAAATGAGGACAACTTTTCGACGTATGGGCAAGGGTAGTCTACTCGATCTAAGCCTCACAACTCACACACCCGTCTAGAACATCAGAAATCGACATACCTCTGGGGTAGCGACCAGCGCGACTCTACAGAAATCGACATACCTCTGGGGTAGCGACCAGCGCGACACACGCCCGTAGTGCGAACTATATACTACGGTTTACCAGAGTGGTTAAAAGCCCATACGCCTAATAATTGTCCTCCCATGATACTAGGTGCCATGTGTGTGTCAACATATCTAATACATAGTAATGACTGGAAAAAAACTACACATACAAGAACTATACAGAAATGAAATAAATAAAAAGAAATATAAATAGCATGCAAAGTACTATAAATAATTTGGCAAGGTATCTTGCCTGGTCTGAAAAAGAATGAAGTTTCAACTCAAGGCGTCGTCATATCTACCCGTCACATAAATTAAACAAGTTAGATTACAAAAGTGGATGAATAGGTTCCTCTATTTTAATCTATTTTAATTCTGAATAAAATAACCTAAAATAGTATTTTAATCTTATTATAATCTGATTCTATTGGTAAGCTCTAATTTTGGTCCAAAGAAAGTCAACTTTAAGGATTTGTGATCCGTGGCACGCAAATCGAGGCAATTTATTGACCAAAAAGTCAACCAACTCAAATCCTAGATTTGTGTGTAGAATCCTATAGATTTCAATGCTACATGAACACCGGAATCGACGGTTTCATAAAATCACAAGTCGGTAAAGAGTTATGGCCACAAGGGCGCACAAATGAAAGTTTTCGGTAGTTTCCTACTTACGTCTACGTTGCACAAATTTACAGTAGAATAAACTTATATTTTAAATTCTGTAAAATACTTTTCTGGAAGTTCATCATGTCATCTTTCCGAAACTTCAAACGGTTTATAATTCCGAGTTCGGGATCTCCCGAAATCTCAAAAATACCAAAACGAGTCTGATTTCGGACAGCTGGCACTTTTAGAATTTTCTGGAAAAAAAGGTTTTGAAATTATTAAAATAATTTATATAATCAGAAAACTAACCTTGATATTGTTCTAACAAAAAAAACTGGAGCGCGTTTGGAGTCCGGAGCTAGGAGATATCGTCTTTTTAATTCGTCATAACTAGTAGAAAATGAGGCTGAATTTATGACGAATTTTGACTCTTTTTGAACGAAAAAGAGGTAAATTTGGAGAAGAAAAATATGAAGGATGAGGTATTTATAATGGTGGACACTACGTAATTAAATACGACTAGGATTGGTTAATTTGGATAGGATTATGATGAATTTAAATAAGGATAGGATATGCCTGAAGTTGCTTTCCTAGAAGGTTCAGGATTTGAATTAATTTAAAATAGAGTTTGAATTTATCTCAATAATTTATAATCTTAAATATAATTAAAGATAATACAAATAATTTATAAAATCTTATTAATATCTATAATCACTAAATAAGTATCTATCTAATATTAAGACTATATATATCCAAATAAATCCTAAATAATTTTAAAAATCTAAATAAATTTCTTAAAATTCTAAATAAATTACAGAAAAATATAATTAAATAATTTAAACTAAAATAAATATTTGGTAGGAACAATATACAAGTATGGTCTCATAGTAAATCATGAAAATCCTAGAAATTTAGGTTCCCTATGTTTTAATTACCTAAAATTCTAGAAAAATCTCTAAAAATCTAAAATAGCCTAAAAATGATTCTAAATAAATATTTACATAAGTAAATATACTAAGAAATTTATTTTCTAATTAACTACTAGAATATTCTAAAGTAATTCAATATTTAAAATAATCTATAATAAATATAATAATATAAAATACACACAAAATACCTATTTTGGGTGAGGGGGTTTACACAGGTATCTATGATACTAGTCCGTGTATCCGCTGTGTCTAAATCAAGTATACAATACAACTAGAATATTAGTAATGATCAAATAATAAAAACTGTCAAAAAATGTACTCGCCTGCGGTCATAAGCAATATGTGAGGATCAAGGTCCAAACTGGAGTCACAGAGATCTAAAGATGAAATATCCATGTCAAATAGTATCCTGGAATGATAATTAAGTCAAACTAGGTAAACATGTGATTTCTATGTCCAAACTAGATTGATTAGGTCAAAATCTTGTTACTCTAGGTCAATCTAGTCAATCATAGTCTAATACTAACTAATTTGATCATACTAAGGATACTTAGCTTATACTAGTTGATATCCTAACTAGTAAATTAATACTTACATTACCTTAGTATCTTATAAGATCTGCTACTTAAGTAATCCTTTCCTAAACCTGGTTATTGTTCACTAACTGATACTAACTGATCAAGTTTCCCACAATAGGTATTACCCTACATCTCTAACACAACTAAGATACTATACAGATACTCAAACCTAGTACCCACTTGTATATCCCTCACACTTAATTGATCTTCATCCAGTCACCTGAGCTCATGAAGCACATTGCTACCTTAATCACACAGGCAAGTTCACCCTTTCACCTGTTACTCTAAATATGTCAAAACCCATTAATTGTCTCAACCCGACTGCACCAACTCTGCAATGTCAACTGCAGCTCCTAGCAGTGGTTACTTATACCATTTACCCAACTCAGGTTCTCGCTTACAATGTCTGTTAAGCACTATATTTGTGCACTGAAACCTTTGTATTAGCTAACTTAAGAGCTACTGAAACCTGGCACTCAACAGCAATGGCATAAACTCACCCTTCTCTAACTTTCTAACAGAGAATACATACAACAGAGACCACACCTAAATCAACTCTGAAACATCAGTGCACTCTCCGATTTCACTCTCATATCACAGAGATCCTACACTCAGGTGTACATCAATATCACCTAATACACACTAATACTTCTGTCATCCCCTTACATAATCCCAATAGTACATAACACTTGTACTGTTGCTTATCTGCATAAGTGCATGTCAAGTTGTTGCACTTCAAGCTTATCTCCCCTAAGCCAATGGATCACTTGCACAGTAACTAAGTTGTTGTTGCTGGTACTGTTCTAACTGTGTGGACAAATACTCAGACCCGACCTACTGCCTATACACCAACTCATTATATCTTACCAACTGTGCACTTGCATACAGGTATTTCTATCCCACACTTCTATAACCCATGCTTGTACTCAGATACCTCTCCTACAGGAGGGCAAGTATCTGATACACTTATAATACAGGAATTAACTCTGCAACTTGCATATTATAGACCTGAATGTTCAGACCTGAGCCACCACACCATAATGAATTACCTAGTGTTGATACACTACATTCCTCTTCTCTGCAACAATCTTGTTTCCCAATGTAGGTACAATGCAATCCGACCCCAACATTGCCACCAAAACAGCAATCACCCAACTATAATACATATATATATCCTGATACCTACTGATACACTCGGTGAGACACTTACTATGCACTCACGAGTTCACTCATCAGACACATAACTGATACTGCTGTTGTGAACACACAGTGCACAAAAAAAATACTGACACACACACTCATCACTCACTCAAACACTCACTCAAATACTCACTCACCTGATTCTAGGCATGAGTTGTCCATACCCGAGCCTGCCTATTGAACACAATATACCATAGGCCCGACACCATTGAAATACCCCCATGCCTCCTATACACAGGGAACCCGACCTCCCTTCACTTGTGCACAACACGCACAGTACACGTGTAAACCTCACAATTGACAGTATAATATATATGGCACCACAATCCATATACACATCACACACTAGAATATACTTAATCACGTATACATATATTTATACATAATATATGTATGCATACATTTAATTAAACATCTAGTGAGCATGAGCAAGATACTCATGATACACAACCAATCCTCTTGCCAAAACCCCCAATCACAACTAATAACATATGTATACATATATCAAATATAATTATATATATGTAATATAATTTGTTGCTATAAAAAATAGGGGAAAATACACCCATGAACACAAAATCCCAAATAGGCATACAACACCATGAAGAAAATATCATGAAAACCAATAAAGACTCAATCTCTACCCTTATGGTTATTCCTAAACCATGGGTGGGCTCCTAATGGCCAAAAAAATAAGTAAAACAGAATTTAAAGGAGGGATTTCAGATTTTCACCTATTGGGAGATAGATTCCCAATGCAAACTTCTTCTTCTCCAATGCTCCTTGAAACCTAAGATTCCAGGCTTCTTAGATGAGGGAATAAGAGGGATTGGGGTTTAAATTTCTAAAATTTGGTGGAGGAAAGAAGGGGTTTGGGGATGAACTACTTCTAGGAATTTTTTTATGAGCTAATGAATGAACTTGAGGGAGGCTCTCTCTCTCCTATATAGGTCGGCCACACAATCTAGGACTTGGTTAATACACAATGTCCCATTTGCCCTCAATGGTTTGTCATAAAGAGATATTCAATAAGTGGGATTTTTATCCCAAGTGAGGGTTTAACAATTTCTCTAATTAAATGAAAGGGGATTAACTAATGGTCACATCAAGTCTAGTCCACTCACCCATATCAATAATAATAATAATATAACATATTATACATATTATGTAACTATAAAAATAATATATATAGTATTGCAAATGATAACAATGCCCCTACTCTAGAAATATGGTAGTGATATAGAGTACGTACCACTCATTTATTCATTCATTGGATGGTACTAAGCATAGATCATAAGCTATATAACTTCAGTTTACACAATGACTATAGACATTAATTGTAGGATTAGACCATTAAAATAGTATTTCTTGCAAAAACCCGTTTGCAAGCATTATAAAAGGGTATTTTTCTTGTAGTATCCAAAATACAAGGACACACCTAAACATATATGCCAAATTTGTGCCACTGTGTCTGAAATATGTTATGTCAAATCCATGTCCGTGCAACATAAATTTGTAGAGCTCATTTACAAGCATCACTAACATTTCAGAACTAAAAATAATCTAGCACAAAATAGCAAATAAAGCTACACTAGTACACCAGATATTGTGATCACTGCCTACCACGCTAAAAAATAAGGGAAATCTTAACATGGTGCCACTACACAACATATTGCATCAAATCTAGATTTTGCTTATATTGAACGTTCTCCAAGTAAACGAAAAGAGTAGGAAGCACAATTATTCACCAATTACTGATAAATATTTTCGGAGTTACGAAGATCTGATACTAAAACAAGAAACAAAAAGTAAATTAAAGCTTTTGGAAGAATTTTTTTTCCAAGTTACATCAAACCTTCTTCTCTTTCTCTAGAATTTATTTAATGGGACAGTGTGCAGCAGTAACACAAATATTCTACAAAGAGAATAATACCAACATTAAATTCCTTATTTTCAAGCAACTATATTCAACTTTCATGAATGATTAGCACCAAACCTTTAGATCACTTCCTGAATTGCCATCAGTCATATTACGGTAGGGACTGCTTCCAAATCAACAGTTGGTGTAACATCTTCTTTAGCCAATATTACCCTGAGTATATTTTCTCTATTTGATGCACATGGCAAATTCAATATTAATCTGTACCAATTATTTCATATCAAAACCCTATAACAAAAAATCTGCATGTATTTATTTTTTAAGAATAAGACCCGTCCTCTCTTTTTTTAACCCAGGACCTCACTCTCTATCTTTTTTGTGAAAATTTACAAGCTATCATATATATATTTCATCAAAAATATTTGCATCTAACTTCGAGGAAGCCTCCTTATGATGCCTCATCAAGATCAAAAGGCCTATTGTAGCAGCAAGCACAAATACACGTTCTTTATCTTTTGTGTGCAGGCCATTCCAGTTCACCTTGAATTCATTCTTCACCTTCTGCATGGCTTCATGTTCTCCAGGATTTTCTAAAATTGCCAACATACTATCAACCTATTATAATAAAATGCCCAGGAGGGTGAATTAAGAAGTACAATTAAAAGGTTCTAGCACAATGATGCTGAACAATAATCATTATTCTAAAAAGGATGATGGAGGTACCATTAGAAATTACGAACCTCATCAACAAAAACAACACTAAGAGAAATTTTGCTTGCCAGTGAGAAAATGGCTTTGACATATTTCCCCCTTTCACCAAACTATTTCCATTAAATTAAACATGCATTAAATTAGCGACAGGAAAGTTAAGCTTTCATATAAAAATAAAATGATAAAAGGCATTTCATGTAGAAAATACCCTGACACCTTGTTTCCTTCTTACCGCTCACCCTCTGTCCCCTTCTATTTCTTCCTCTCTATCCCCCATTTTTCTTGCCTCCAATTTTAAGCAATTGGAAATCATCAGAAAGTAAAGGACTCTCGCCAATGATAAGAGCAGCAAGATCCATCTCTCTTCCTGCTACACAACGGTCGTCATCATTATTGACATCATTGTCAAAGGTGACATCTTCTCTATGACCTCGTCATTGCTATCCACCCTATCATTGTTTGTTGTCACTATATGTCTGTCACGACCCGCACCCGGTGTAGTGGCACCAGTACATGGGTACGTCCAGCATACGTCGCAACATCGATGGTAGAACGCTGTCTAGGTCAATAATACTATCTAAATATATCACACAATATATAATGGTACCTGACAATAATATCTCAACTCCAATTAGAGGATAATATAATGGTTGAATTATAATCGATACACAATCACAATATAAACTAAAATAAGATAAATGCACGATATGGAATAGAAGAAAGGGTCACAAAAGTCATAATACAATATATTCAAGACTAATAGTCTAGCTACAACACAAGCTCAAATGATATATACATGCCAATGTCTAAAACTGAAATATATACAATATGCTAATGGAAATCTAAGTTGCCTCAGTAGCCGATACTAATCCTCAGTCGGCTCACCATCTTTTGGTCCATAAAAGGTGGGACACATCTCCTCTAACCAATCATCTAAAAAAGATAGATTTTGCATATATTGAACGTTCTCCAAGTAAACAAAAAGAGTAGGAAGCATAATTATTCACCAATTACTGATAAATATTTTCTGAGTTACCAAGACCTGATACTAAAACAAGAAACAAAAAGAAAATTAAAGCTTTTGGAAGAAAAAATAGTTCCAAGTTACATCAAACCTTCTTCTTTTTCTCCAGAATTTATTTAATGGGACAATGTGCAGCAGTAACACAAATATTCTAAAAAGAGAATAATACCAACAATAATTTCCTTATTTCCAAGCAACTATATTTAACTTTCATGAATGATTATAACCAAACCTTTTGATCACTTCCTGAATTGCCACCAGTCATATTATGGTAGGGACTGCTTCCAAATCAACAGTTGGTGCAACATCTTCTTTAGCCAATATTACCCTTAGTATATTTTCTCTATTTGATGCACATAACAAATTCACTATTAATCTGTAGCAATTTTATCATATCAAAATCCTGTAACAGAAAATCTGCATGTATTTATTTTTTGAGAATAAGACCCGTCCTCTCTTTTTTAACCCATGACCTCACCTATCTTTTTTGTGAAAATTTACAAGCTACCATATACATTTCATCAAAAATATTTGCATCTACCTTCGAGGAAGCCTCTTCTGACGCCTCATCAAGATCAAAAGGCCTATTTTTAGCAGCAAGCACAAATACACGTTCTTTATCTTTTATGTGCAAGACATCCCAGTTTACCTTGAATTCATTCTTCACCTTCTGCAGGGCTTCATTTTGTCCAGGATTTTCTCATCTTGCCAACATACTATCAACCTATTAAAATAAAATGCTCAGGAGGGTGAATTAAGAAAGTACTGTTAAAAGGTTCTAGCACAATGATGCTGAACAATAATCATTATTCTAAAAATGATGATGGAGGTACCATTGGAAATTACTAACCTTGTCAACAAAAACAATACTAAGGGAAATTTTGCTTCCTAGTGAGAAAACGACTTTGACATATTTTCCCTTTCACCAAACTATTGCCATTAAATTAAACATACATTAAATTAGCGACAGGAAAGTTAATCTTTCATATGAAAATTAAAGGACCGTGAGGCAACTCTAGAGGGGATGAATAGAGTGCAGCAAAATAATCTACCCAATTTACGATTATCAGAATGAAGGCAGTTGCTAACTAACAGTGTATATAGAGATAGTAAAGTAAAGCAGTAAAGTAGAGAGAGAAAGCAAACGCAAATACCAAGATGTATACTGGTTTTGCTCTGAGTGGACTAGTCCAGTCCCGAGAACTCAAGATCGGAGTTTCTCTACTATATTCACCAATAGTGAATCACAATATTTGATCCGAAGGCTTGCCATTTCTTTACACTACGAGTGTTGATCCTAAGTCTCGCAATTTCACATCATAGAGAGAGAGAGAAAGAGAGAGAGAGAGAGAGAGAGAGAGAGAGAGAGAAAGAGAGAGAGAGTAACTGATCGAACAAATCTCTTTATAACTCAGAAGACTTCTAGACCAAGATCGCACTTGGCACTAGGAAGGCTAGGTAGTTGCTTTTTGGGATGGAAAAGTTAAGGCTTAGAGGTTTGCTCACAATAGGATAGAAGACTTAAGAATAGTTGAGTTGGTTGAGTAAGTAATAATAAGAAATCATATCCTATTTATAGGTTATAGGCAAACAGAATTCGGTCAGGGTTTAATTCAAATTTTTAACCATTGGGCCAAGAAATCAGGAGCTCTTAAACTGGTTGATTTCATACCAAAAGGGTAACCGAGTTTGGTCCGAGTTTGGCATAAGTTCGGTCTTCTAGTATGGTAGACTTTGTTAATGAATGTGACCTAATTTGGTGGATAGATTCTTTGGGTTATTTGAGTGGACTAGGTATCTGGTTTATAGGTTCTTGGTTTTGCCAGTGCAACTCAGCGTACATCAGTCCTAGACTCAAATAAATAAAAGATTATATTTAAATAGACACAATACAGACGACATGCAATAGCAGTGTTGAGGCTTCAGATAGGATATATCAATACATGGTTTAGTTAACTATCAAAATCAAGTTAACTGAGATCAGATGGGCCAACAATCTCTCCCATTTTAATAATTGACAAACTATGAAAAATACTGCAAGTCTTTGATATATAAGGCTCTCCCGTAACTGTGGAGCAGTTAATATGCTGAAGACAACGTCTGTCAAGTATCGACTTGTATGCTAGTATCATGTATTCTTTCTCTTTCATTATCATTTGATCAAAATGACATGCTCCCCCAAAATCGGTGAGATAACAAAAAAATAAGAGAGTAAAGAGTATACAGGATAATATATATAATGACAAAAGAAAAATTTGCATTTAAACTTTTATTCATTTGAAAGAAAACATACAGAAGTGGATGTGTAATGGATACATCATAGTAGAACATCTCAAAGTAAACTTTTTAACATTCAAATCAATTGAGTAACTAATTGTCATTTATTCAACTTCATTATCTGGTTCAAGTATTCTGTTTTGATTAAAGAAGGCATCAGTTGGATCCAAATATCATTGAACATATGGGTGATCAATATGAAATTATTGTTGAATTGGATTTTAGAGTATTAAAAATGGTCCGACTGGGTGCTTCGATAGGGTATACTGAATGTCTATCAAAGTGTTTCCAAGAGCCTGAGTCTAAAGAGTTTGGCGATGATCAATAGCACAATTGCATATATCTTTTTGGTGGAAGGGATCACGCAAAAGAATGAAAATAGACTCTAAGGTTTGCAGTTGTTCATCAGCAGGAGAGACGAAATCAACAAGATGAGTATTAGAGTTTGATGATAAGTTATAAGGTAAAAGCATAGTTGGCTCAATTCTCCGAATTCGATTGAGGTATAAAGATTCCTCAAAATTTGGACAAGTATCCAAAGGAATATCGAAATAGCTGAAAATGGTTGGCAAATACATAGCGTATAGTAGTGGACGCCCTTTCTTGTGATATTGAACCATTCGAGATAAGATGGTCTGTGGAATATTAAAGTTAATACCAAAATACAAATGATATAAAGCTGATATTTCTAGATAAGAGACCTCATCAAAGTAAGTCTTCTTAGGCAGAAAAGTTGAAAACATAATACGATACATTTTAAAGAAGTGACCATTCAAATATCTAGCATAAAATTTACCAGGTGGACATTCAAGAGGGTGAAAAAGGATATTCTTGAAAGAATCTAGGGTTAAGTCATTATCAAATTAAACTTGCGTGATATTGACTAAGGGTTTTCCATCAGCGGGAGTTTATAGAATTTTACCCAAGTCATCTACATCAAATTTAATTGGAATGCCATGAACTCTAGATGAAATAGTATCATATTCATATATTAAGTTACAATAGAACATTTGAATAGCATTGGTGTAAATGTTGGTACAGGTTGGAACATATTCTTCAAGTTGAAGTTTCTGAAAAGTAGGTAGATAGCTGTGTTGAGAAATAAAATCAATAGGATGGCCAAAACTGACGTGTCTTTTCGAGAAATCATTAAACCAATCATTTGAAATTTTGAGGCTTCGAAAAGTAAAACCATCGAATTCACCTATATTTGGCCTATAGTGTGTGTGTGTGTGTGTATGTGTGTGTGTGTGTGTGTGTGTGTGTGTGTTTGTGTGTGAGCTATGTATATATATGTCGAGAGGAGATTGATATATTATATATGTAGATTGATATATAGACACGTGTATATATGTATATAGGTGAGTGATTACATATGTATGTGTGTCGTGTGGGTGTGTTTGTGTGTGTTAGTGAGTGAGGGAGAGCAGCTGTATCACTGCCAGTGGAGGCTCGAGCATAGTTGGTCAGCAACTTGAGCAAAAGAGCATTCAGTGCATTGTGCAGTGCACAGCGGGCTCGTGCACAACAAGAAGAAGAGGAGCTGAGATACAGCAGCTCGGGGTGCACTGCTCAGAGAGAGGAGCAGCAGGTCGGCCGCTAGGTGCTCGTTCAACTACTGCAGTTCAACATGCAGGCAGTGACAAAAAACCAGGTAGCAGTATCAGCACATGTTAGTGAGGGCATTCAGCAACTGTACAGTATCTGCACAGTACATCAGTATTAGTACCTACAGGTATCAAAGTATAAGTTATCCATTCAGCACAGTATCAGACTTCCTTAGTGTGCACAGTACCTGTAAGGTTTAGATTCAGTTTCAGATAGTTGGTTATCAAAGTATAGATGGTTAGTTTTGGGTATTGGTTAGTAGTATATAAATAGTTAGTTATCTACACTTGATTATGTTGATGGATAGTTAGATATGTATACTAGTATATATATATGTTATTTTGTTAGTTAGTGGATTGAGAAGTAGTTAGCTAAGTAACTATATGTAACTATGTATGTATTATATTGTAGTTACTATCTATGTATGGTATTGATATATATTATAGTACTTAGTATATAATAGCATATAGTTTGGTATATGGGATTATTTATATACTAGCTATAAATGAGATTTTGAATTACCTTGGGATACCAAGGTAAAGTCAAGGTAAGGGGTCGATACCAAGGTATTGGTTTGGGTATCGAGATAGGTAGTGTGATACGCATTGGTGCAAGGCTAAGGTATCCTGATTTCAGTAATTAGTTAAGGTACTATAATTATTGACTTGTATCTATATATAAATTACTATTTTTATATTTAAAACTTGCATATCTTAGGATACGGTCTTTTGTGTGTCTCATAATATCATAGATGGGCTAGTGTAGCTTAGTTTTATACTATGTAGACCTAGTATCCTAGAGTCGGACTCATATGACCTAGAAATAGTCTGTTTGACTTAAAAATGGCTTTATGACTTAGAATTGCATCAGTTTAACTTATTTTCAGTCCTGAACCTTGTATTGATGCAATGTACCATATATAGGTCTTTGTGACACCAGCTTGGGCATCGAGAGACACACCTTGCTCAGGAGTTCAGGCGAGTACATTCTCTGACAGTTTTTATTATGTTGGTTATTACTATGATTCTAGTTGTAGTGTATGCTTGAATCTGACACTGTGGATACACGGGCTAGTATCATAGATACCTGTCATGAGGAGTCATGATTGGAATCCATCGTGCTAGCTGGGGACGGAGAAATATTAGCAAGATTATATGATCATACCCTACTTTACATGCATCATAGCTTACCCCCATATCACGTTGGGTGTAGCCTGACCATTTACATGCCTCATAGTCTGTTATATATGATTAGCCTGACTATTGCTCGCATCATAGCTAACCAGATGGTTAGCCTGACCTCACATGTATCATAGCCAATCATATATAACAAGCCTGATATAGTCCCAAGCCGATCACATAATAAACTGATATTTCGTAATACTTAGCTAGAATATTCTTTTTTCAGTTCACTTATTTCTAGCATTCACATATATCTGTTCATTGCTAGTTAGTACTATTGCTGATTACATGTCTCTCCAATATTTATTATTTTTCCAGTATTCTTCATCATGTATTTCGTTACACTGTCTTATAGTTTTTGTCAATATAATTGAAACTGTTGTTTAGTATTTGTGCTTCGCTACAATCATGACCAGATAATATTTTTCAGAGGACCTTGACAATTTTTGTTCTACTCACTATGGCCCAGGAGTAGAGGGAGACTACATACCGGAGATTCCAAAGGAGTCACTCTCCTTACAGGAGACACTACCCACAGTCGTTTAGACAACTTCTTGGTCTATTTATCTATGTATTAAATTGTTCTAATTTGAGATTTGGATTGTATTAAGTTGAGACTATTTCTGTTGGGTTAGCTAGACCCTAAATTATTGTTGTATTTGGGTTGTGTGCTAGAGTTATGTCAGAACTTCCTTATCTTTTATATCTTATCGTGCCAACTATTTTTCTATAGTTATTGTGATTGAGTATCTTATGAATTGATAATCAAATACATTATTCATTATCCTCCATATGGAGTTAAGATAATTGACAGGTTCTTTTCTCAGATATGTTTAGTAGTCTTGAGACCTAGACATCGTTCTACCGTCGATGCTGCAGCGTAGGCTGGACGTACCCACGGCTCATGCCCAAATTTCGGGTCGTGATAGAAACCTATCGAACCGCATCATTATCCGAGTCTTGCTTATCAACAATACGCACACTCTTGCCCGAGGCAAGGTGGCGCCCGTCGCCTACACAAATTATTATCAAACTGACTCATATATATATGAAGGTAACTAGCCGAACCATAATAGACATATAACAAATGCGGATGTCCTGCCGTTATATTTTTTTGTAATGCCTCAACTGTAGTTCCCATAAATATCTCATATCGAAACACCAGTAGAAGTAAGCGATGTGCCATCCATCCGAAGGTTGCAATACCACAGTTGTATGTCTCGCTATACCGTGCTTCAAAAGTACTTCAAATTTCCTTCTAGGTCGAACGGTCCCGGTGCCCCGGTGCCTATCCCGTTCGAGGAAAGCCAAACCCCGTGCACAGGTTATCCGTGACCATGCAACGATAAATAACTAACTATAAGACGCAGACACAACATTGAAACATAAGTAAAGATGCACATCTCTACTCGCCATATATTACTGTTCTCAAATTTTATCCCAAGGCACCATACCACTTCTCGATACAGTGTTCCATGAGTGCAACACCCCTCTCCGACGTAGTTGTCCGAATTTGAACTACAACTGCATGCTTCACATGACGAGACATTAGAACTTGATATCGTGTTCCCGATGCCGCCTCATTACAATATTTTTGATGTTCCAAATCATAATGTTCAACTCAAGCCACAAATTATATTTATCCAAATAATGCACACTCTATGTATTCCATAATACGGTATTCCCAAGTGTTCAAGACTAAGTGTATTCCTTTTGTTAGGCATGAAGGAGTAGAGGAGAAGGGACATAGCCCACTCACCAAATTTGAATCTACTTAACACTCTGCCTTACCGATACGGCCGATTTTTCAAATCTGTGGTCCGATGCGAAGTACGATCTACTCAATTGGTATGGCCGTGCGAGCAGGCCATGCTCTCTAAATTATTCGACCGATAGAACTGAGGAAGATGAAATTATTGTTCGAATTCCACTATCTCTGCACTACTCTGAACGAACACACTAATTTTATTGTATAATGCCCATGCCTCAGTCCATTGCGAGGCGTTACTCTAATCACACTAAACTCTGCACATAACCTGCACATGAAAATAAACTTGCTCAGTACTTCTTCCATTTAAAATCTCAGTGTAATGCACCATGCGGGTGCGGGACATTACATAATATATCACTTAAAATATGGTTCATCCTCGAACCAAACTAGTGCCCATTCCTCCTCGTATGTCGCTTGACTATTTCTTAAATCTGCTCCATGGAACTTATACTTCACTGGTACATACTCATCATCTTCGTCTCGTGTTTAACGCTCATACAAATTCTATATTCTCACATCCTCCTTACAGCTTAATTTGAATTTAATATATTGCTTATTTTGGATCACACACATATTTAAGACATCTCCAAAATACATGCATTTTAGCCGAGCTTAGTGTACAACCCTGACCCAAATCTAGGATTATGAATTAATTTAGGATTATTATGGATTAATTAAATGGATTTATAATTTACTTCCTATATTTTAAATTTTAGCCATTAATGTATAACCATTACATGGCCAACACCCTCTCTAAAATACCCCTTTACACTTATGTTAAACTTAAACCTATACTAGGAATACCCTACCTTGAATTTAATACATTCACATCAATTTGCATTTAATGCACATTCACCCCCTCTTTCTTTTGGCCAGCTAAGCTGTGATATCCCAATCTCCCACATGATTGACCATCCCCGCTGAACGTGAATTACCACATCGACGCTCTCGCAGGACGATCGTACCCATCAGGACGTGATGCCGTACGAGCCTAAGATATGACTGTGCAAGGCCATGCACAGAATGAATGAATGATAACTAAGCCACAGAGTCGCACAGATAGTCTCCAATGCAGCAAAATTTTGAACGGCACGAGTAAACAGCCATTCGATAACTAGTTCAAAAGGTCATCATAGTGGAAGCATAAAATAAACACAAGTATGAAACAAAAAAAAGCTCTTTATTGGTATTGAAATGATGTTACAAGCGGCGCTAGGTCCAGATTACAAGTCACTCTCTCTCTCTCTATACTTGTATGTCTCTCATATATTCTAGCCTTCCCACTTCCATCTTGACACAAATTTTCCCCTAACTTGATGCAGTCCACTGCAGCTGCTGCTGCACATACTTGATAGTCCCCTACAGTGCACATAATACTGCCATTAATACCCAGATTATGCACTCAAATATACACACAAATACATTGGTATATCCCTATTTCCTAACTACTGCACTGTCAAACACACTCCTAAACTCTATGTTCACTGATACACATTTTGCAAGTACCTAATCTTAGTAAAAATGGTTTACAAGTAAAATGGAGGCCAAGAAGTTAACTAAGACGGTCGTGGTTGCCTCCATCTACTGGAATTAAAGAATAATTTTCTCAACCAATGCTGTCTTTATTATTACTAGAATGAAAGGGAATTGAGGTAGTTTTGTTTCCATTTAATATTTGCTCAATGTTGGATATATTGAAATAATTTCATTAAAGTTGTTAATTTATACTCTAAATTATTCAATTTGTTCCTCTTGTAATCTCCCGTAATCGCACAGTGCATTACGCTGAGTAGGATTGAATGAGGCAATAGCTGGTTATATTTTAATTTGTTAGATTTGGGAGCAAGTATTGATTTGAGTTAGTTTTATTTGCAGATCGCAAGCAGAGTTCAATGGAATCATGTATTCATTATGTCATGCCCCAGTCCCAAAATACGTAGGACTAGAAATACGTAAGCATGCCAGCCGTATATATATGACAACTCCAATATATGGAAACCATATCACATATGTATGTTGTATTATGAATAATAATTCATAAGTGGTATAGATTTATGTCATAAGTCACAGGGTATAATTAGATCTCATCCACAGAATCAAATAACCAATCAACTATATAACTGAATCAAGTATAAAATGCTTGATAAGAACAAGTAGTTGGGTGGAGACAAATCCACTACCAAACTAGAATATAAGAGAGATAAAATAATTACATCTAACTGATCATTGAGGCTCAAAGAGAAGACCTCCTCGAAAGAGAGAGAAGTAGCAAGTCCTGATCCGTGCTCCTGCGAATAGTCAAGATCGTCTACACCTAAAAAGGGACCAGGTCCTTAGAGAGACGTAACAAGATACATAGAAGCATGCCAATTGAATACAATAAAATATGCATAATAGACAAAAAATATATAAGTATGTTGTACTAGACAATCTATATGAATATGCATAATGAGGACAACTATTTCGATGCATGCACAGGGGTAGTCTACTCTATCTATCTCACAACTCACACACACGTCCATGAACATCATCAACCATCATACCGCGAGGGTAGCGACCATCGTGACACCATTAATCAATATACCACGAGGGTAGCGACCATCATGACACAACTACCGTAGTGCGTGCTAGTTACTATGGTTTACCAGAGTCGATAGCCCATACGCCTACTGATTGTCCTCCCATTCCATAATACTATGTGTTAAGTGTGTGTCAACATATATAATATATAATTATGACTGAAAGAAAACACACATATAATGAATATAAAAATATATAATAAGCATTCAAAGTACTATAAGTAATTTGGCAAGGTATCTTGCCTGGCAAGAAAGCTGCGAAGTGTCAGCGGCCAGACGTCAAGCACAAGGGATCAGAACTATAGCATCAAAATGAACGTCTCCGGATGCTGAAATAAATATTACCAATATTTCCAGAATAAGCGAGATAGCTAGAAAACACTACCCTTTCGTCTAATTTGGACACAGGAGCAAAACAATAATTTTGGATCAAAGCGGGGACCATATGTGGCCCACTTTGCACCGAAATACGTGCTAGAGGTAAAGGACTCTAAATAGGACAAATTATAGGGTAAATAAATTCTAAACATCAATACGAACTCAACGGTATTTTCAATTTTGGATTCCGGTGAGCCGATCACAAATTTGCCCTTAAAGTCAAAACGTAGGGCCCGCGAATAGGCGACTTGGTCAACTGTCTCAGAATCGCGTAAAACTTTGGTCACAGGACCAGCGTGATACCACAAATCTAATGGCATAAGTTTTGTCATATTCTGACGGGCATACACAAATTGGGGTGGTATTTTATAAAAGTTGTGATACGGAAACTTTTTACGGATACGGGTTGATTCCGACGCGCACACACGTCCGAATCAACTTCCACGAAAGCCCACACGTCAGGATATACCATACGCGCCTTTTGGTATAATCGGTACACGACGAGGTAGTCCCGTTTGGCAGGGCGCACTCTGTATCACAAAATCTTAATTTTAAAATATCAAGTTTTTGGTCGTTTTGGAGGTCGAATAAATTAACAGACAAAACAAATTAATAAAAAGTAAAAGAACAGTTAAATTTTTGGTTATATTAGGAAGAAAATTTTTTAATTAGATTTTGAAAATATTAAACGGCTTGGTGGCAAATTAGGCATGAACATGGGGATTTGGATTAAAATTTTGGACTGTTTTTTGTCAGTTTTCAGCCAACTTTTGGTCGATTTTTCGACCAATCCAGGGCACGAAAACTCGTCCCGCTTGAAGAAAATCTTAGAGGGTTAGGTTGTGAACGTACACGGACAAATCGCTTGCAAAATGAATGAGAGATGACAGAGATATCATACCGTGAAGATGGGGCGACGGGACTGCGCACACGTGTGCGCTCGACGGACGGTTGCGGTCGGGGCTGCGGTCATGGGGGGGTGCGGTCGCCGGCTCGGGTAGGGTTGGGGGGGGGTTGTCTGCGGGTACTGTGCTTCGCTGGAGGGGGATTAGTAAATAGGATTAGATTAGATTAGATTAGCTTAGGGTTTAAGGTTTAGGTTTTTATATACTTTTCTTTTCTTTTCCTTTCTTTTTCTTTTCCTTTTCCCTTTCCTTTTATTTTCTATTTTATTACTACTACTACTATTACTATTACTATTACTATTACTATTTCTATTATTATTATTATTATTACTATTATTATTATTATTATAGATTTGCTATTACTACTATTACTATTACTATTATTATTATTATTATTATTATTATTATTATTATTATTATTATTATTATATTAACATATATATTTACATATATAGATAAGGTTATAAAAATTTAAAAAGAATATTTGCACACAAATAAATTCTAGAAAATCTATCACGCTTTAACACGACACCAAAAATAATAAAAGTTATTTTTTGGAATAATTCTAAATGAGTATTTATATATTAAATTAATCAATAAAATTTATTTTTAATTAACTATGAAAATACTTTAAAAAAATTCAATAATTTAATAAAATACTTAAAATAAAAAATAAAAATTTAGGGAGTTTACACATTCAGAGTAGTACTGAGATAACAGGATTGGAGCGATAATGTCGTCTTCCTTAGTCCGATC